>VYZX01010557.1:190183-502129 GCA_013401335.1 Brachypteracias leptosomus
CGCGCAGGGGCCGCCCCCCGGCCGGGCCGGGCCGCGCAGGCGCCGGAGGGAGCCGGGGGCTGCCGGGTCGGGTCCCGGGTCTTGGGTAGCGTCTTGGTGCTGCGGCTGGGGTGGAGAGTCTGAGGGAAAGGCTAGCGTGTCGGGGGGCCNGCCGCGCCTGGGTGGTGGTGCCGCCTCGCTCTGGGGTTAGGGGGAGCCCTCAGAGGCGGGGGCGGGCAGCGCCTGCGGGACCCAGTTGTACCCCTCCGCGGAGCCTCGGGCAGCGAACATCCGCTCACCTCCTCCCTGAGTGGCGCTTCTAGGTGTTGCTATTTTTTGATTTTTCCAGGGTGACGTAGTGATTTATTTCTTTTTTTTTAAATTTTTTTCCAAAGTGGCTCGAATAATTGTGTCTGGTTTTGGCTGCCCTGTTGGTAAGGGTCCCATTTTTCGTTCTGCCTTTTTATAGCATGCGGAATGCAGGGCTAAATCTGAGCCCGAGGGAAGGGGATACCGAGGAAAATGGGTGTTAGAGGAATCTGCTTCTTCCTTGCAAGGCCAGCTCTTCTTTGAGCCCTTGGAGTCCTGTAGGTTCTTAGCAGGAACATTAAGACGTACTGTGGAGTTTTGCTGGGGCATGTGGGGGCTGTGGATGTAATGCCAGAGGAGTGGCAGGCAGGGCCTTCGCTGTTAGACTCAGTGCAGCATCATTGCTCGGGAAATACCTTTCCTGGCCCTTCCTCATCCACAGCCTTCTGAGTTTACAAACTTACAACCTGGAGTCTGAGAAACCATCTGTGTGCTTTCTATTATATTAATCACTAAGTAACTTGGCTAAGGGAAATAAGCTTACTTTTGGGGACTCCTGTGTAGATCCCTGAACAATTTTGCTGATTTATGTAAAGGTCAAAAAAAGCAGTATCCTTTCTAATCACTGTGGGCGCTAAAAGATCCAGGAGGTGTAACGAGCTGTCAGACCAGGTTTTAGGCAAGCATGTCAGTGGATTTGACTGAGCGTACAAAAGGTGTAAGGCCACAGAACAAAAAACAAGTGCTTCTAAGTAGGTGATTCTGAGTGTAGAACTACTTGTTTTGCCTTTTCAGATCAGCAAAACCTGCAATGTAGCAAGGATTTCCTGAAGTGAGGAACCAAGCAATGTAAAGGAGATTCTCTTGTTTCAGATGAGCTGAAAGGTGTATTTTCTGTCTTCTCTCCTCACAAATAGCCCTGAGAATGTAAACTGATGCAAACAGGATCACCAGGATTAGAAGCTGTTCACAAACTCCTCTTAAAAAAGAACTGCTATTCACAGTTCTCTTGCAGGCACTTAGAGATGGCTTTGGGGGATCGTGAAACATTGCTGTATGGCCTTTTTGTGTTGTGGGAAGACCCCGGAGTGAATTCTAAGGAGTAAAAGCATTCAGATTCCCCCACACTTCTGATTTTATTGGAAAGCTTTAGGGGAGACCTTCCTCCTTCTCATTGCCTAGTGTGTCATTAATGTTTTGTGCCAAGGGATTGACTGAGCAGGAACTGGCATTATTTAGCAAGAGGAGAGATGGTTATATGGGAGTGTGAAAAAAGGCACACACAGAGAGACAGGGGAGGTGAAAACACCTAAGCTATATTTGGGGAAGAGTGGAAGTGATCATTTGGGAAATTGTGCTGGTATGCTGTCTCCTTTCAGAGACACTACTGAGCAGCATCATTTCAGTCTTGCCTCACAGAAACAATGTGCTTTTGGCATTAATGCTTTCTGGGAAACAACCAGGGATGGCCATGGGTATGCTCACATATGTACCTGTACACACACAGAGCTACCTTGTCCTTGTTAGGAGAGACTTCAGGCAGAGACTGTTTATCTTGCAGAATCCAGGAGGCTGCTTCAAGGTGAGCCCTGTGCAGAGTTCTGCCTTTGCAGCAGACATCATGTTCCTTTGCAGCTCAGCTGGAGAAAAGCAATGAAGAAATAAGGGTCACAGACATTGTGCTGGCCTACCCAGGTATAGTCAGCCAGGTCATGGTGTGTATTCTTAAGGGAATACTAACTAAAAAGAAAAAAATCATCTCTGGGATTGATGATGAGGCAAAACAACTTGGAAGTCTTACGTCACGTTGCTTGAATGCCTGTCAGAAGATGTGACTTCTACTGTGCAGAGTGGACCTGATGTATTCACTGTTTCTGCACCTTTAATTTGCTTGACCAGCCTCATTAGCCTAGTTTCTACTAATAAGTCTTTCTCATAAATTAAACACAGACCTACAGCTCTGGCTTGGTAAGCTAAAAACAAAAGGCTAGGAGAATCAGAAAGAAACCTGTTTTCTGTGCAGGTGTGGTGACTGGTGGACAAAAATGGTAAGACCAGCCCTGACCTTCCAGGTTTCTACAGAGAGCATGTGCCAAAGGAAAATGCAGCAGAATGCTTTTTTGCCTAACATGAAAGACTGCAGGGATCTCTTTACAAAACTTCAAGAGGTAATAGAGTTGCATAATCCTCTGTAATAAGAAAACTGAGCGAAGACGAGGTGTTCATTCAGGAGGAATCTGCAAGGATATCAGAAGAAACCAAACGTCTTCTTCGGCTTGGTAAGCAAGAATCCTGCATAGAGAGGAAACGCCTCCTCTTTTGTCCAGCCATCACTGTGTCCCTTTGATTATGCTGCCACAATACCTGGCATACATCATCAGCAAAGCTCTGCACAGCAGTGAAGTAAGTTTTACTGCTCCAAGAAGGTGAAGGGTAGGATTGTAGCCATCACAAGTAGGGAAATAAGGACACAGCGTGGTTACATGACTTGTCCAAGGCCATGCAGGAAGCCAAGGGAATAGATCTCTGATTTCAAACTTCTTTGGCATTTAGCCCAATCTTCAGGTCATTAAATGCTGCTGCTTCTCTCTTTAGGAGAGATGATATCTAGAGGGAAACAATGGTGAAAATAAGGAAAGCATGAATTCTGTTTAAATTATTTTTGCTGTAGATAATTTGTTGGTATTGTATTTTTCAAAGTCCTGATTCTTTTCAGTCCATTCCAGAAAAAATAATAATGAATAATAATGGATTAATTATGTTATTATGGAATAAAGTGCTTCCCTTATCCACTTAGCAAGGTGCTTGGGCATTGCACAGACAATTACAGATAAAGTGCAGCAGTAGTAATTAAAATAAGCATGCATTATAAAAACAAAATAAAATGCAAATGAGTCAAGTCCAGGATTTAATGGAATGGTCTAATACTACATGATTTAATTTTATATTTATTTATTTAATTCAACTTAATTCAGTCAGACAAAAGTGAATTCAGCTATTTAATTCAGTCAGAGGAAAGCCAATCCATAAATAAGGGTATACTAATAAGCATACATGATAGGGAAGGTAGCAACATCTTTAGGTGTTTCATCTGCAGAAAAATTTTTGCTGCATGGTGTTCTTATAACATTTTCTCAGAGGTCCTAATCCCACTTTAATTTGCAACAGCTCACTGAAACTTGATGCAAACAAATCACTCCAGCCTTTTGACAGGTAGAGGCTTCCCGTGTTTTTCCATTTGAAATTCTGTTCAAGGCATTTCTCTCCTCTCAGTTACAAGCCATCTCCTTCTCCTGGACAGGGGCTCCTCACAGCAAATCCAGGCAGTCTTCACCCCATTCTCTCTTCCATGCCCAGGCCTTGCAAAGT
The DNA here is from genome assembly GCA_013401335.1 of Brachypteracias leptosomus. Classification (NCBI taxonomy): domain Eukaryota; kingdom Metazoa; phylum Chordata; class Aves; order Coraciiformes; family Brachypteraciidae; genus Brachypteracias; species Brachypteracias leptosomus. The sequence continues at coordinate 193,841 of VYZX01010557.1, forward strand.
AGCAGCTTGCTCCTGGTAAATCAGTATTCAAAGTACTACCAGTTTGAGATGCAGGGCATATAACTTAGAATTTTATGGTCTTATTATCATAAGCTTATGAGCTTATGGTAAGGTTTTTCATATTTCTATAAGACGTGTTTTTATTATCTTTCTTTTAGGAGACGGAGAATTGCGTACAAACGCACCAGAATATAACAAAGATTATTGGTGTTCAAGATCAAGTCCTTAGTACTCAAGGAAAGGCAGATTTAATGTAGGCCAACCCACCCTAGTTAACCAAACCTTTTCTCCCCTTCTTCCTGTTTCTCTCAAAACTGTCAGAATCTCAAGTGAAATCCCCACAGTCAATGTTTCCACCGGATCCATCCTCAATTCTCACCCAGTTCTTAAGAACTGGAAGCATAACACAAATCATATAAAAAAGACAAAGATAGGAGGGAAGAGACACAAGAATCACTATCTTGTGTTGCCACCTTCCATTCCAATTTCTGGGGGAAGATGGGGCATTTTCAGACCCACCTGGAAGTTAGCAGCTGCTTGAGCAGAGATTCTCAGAACTCCTTGCAAACAGCCTACAGACCAAAAAAATTCTGCAGGAATTAGATGAATAATTTCAAAATAGAGGATGGAATCAAGACAATCACAATGTACTCATGCATAATTCATAGATGGGGAAAAAAAAATCTGCATCTCCTGAATGCTTCTTTCACTCAGGCTTCTTTCATTTGAGGCCTCATCCAAAACTATTCAGATCAATGAGAGATGTTTCACCATCTTGAGTCTAAGCCAAGTCACTATCTGCTTACACCTGTTAAACAGATGGATAAAATGAAGCTAAGACCAAGTAAAGTGTGTTGCTCACAGTCACATAGGATGCCACCAAGGGCCTGTAATTAGAAAGCGTTGGAGTCAACAGCAGTGCTTCCTCTGCCTCAGAGGAGCATTGACTAGAGGCAGGAGTCTTCTGGCATCTTCTACCTCAGTCCAGCACCTAAAAGCCAGGTGCCATGGTCTGCAGTCCTACCTACATTCTGTCAGCTGAAATCTGCAACAAGGTGAAGTCTCTCTCTCGTGTTGGGGCTGTTGAATTGTTAATTCATAATGATATCACAAAATTAGAAGCAAAGGGTAAAAATATTCTATAAATCACACATAAAGAGCTGAGTTGTGGTAAGGACTGATATTTCAGATTCTTTCAGTGTTGGTTTTGCTTTTTTTTTATTCCTCTTCAGTGGAATACAGCTAAGCTGACATATAAATATTTTAAACAGCTGCTCATCAGGAAAAAGGTACAAATTCTGTATTGTAGCCTTAGCTGAGAGGTGTAGTTCTGGCACATTTAAAAATCTTGACTGTATTTGAACTATTGCAGACTTGCATTATTTACTGCAAATTGAAAGGAATCAAGGTCCCTTTTTAGAATGCACTTCCCCTTTTAATTTTGCTAAATGTTACATTGCCTCCCATCTTTTTCATGAAATTAAGCTTTGGCCACTTAATTGATTATTTCTAGAGAGCAAAAACTACACAGTGATTTTTTTTCAGAGTTACTCAGGTTTTTGCTTGGACTGACAGTTGTTCAGTCTTTTGTAAATACTGCGGTAAAATGAAAAAAATAGCATATGAGCTTCATTCTCCAAATCTTATATGACTAGTCCCACTGAATTACATGGGGATTTTCAGATGGGACAAGTTTTTGTGATTTGACCTTGCATAAGATACACAGAAAAAAATAAAAGAGGGGAAAAAAAAAGGAAGAAATGGAATAATGTAAATGTATGATAATGTCATACTCCAACTAGAAGGTTTTTCTGCAGTGGCAGAGATTTAGTACTGTCAAGAAAACAAAAAACATCAACAGTATACATTTTAGCTAAGGCTACAATATACTATTTTTCTGATGAGCAGTTGTTTAAAATATTTATATGTCATTCTAGCTGTGTTCCACTAAAGAGAAAAAATACCCCACAATGAAAGCATCTGAAGTGTCAGTCCTTAACCCATCTCAGCTCTTTATGTTTAATTTATGGATCAAGGTATTTTCCCTTTGCTTCTAATTTTGTGGTGTAGGTATGAATTAACAATTCTGCAGCCCCAAGAGAAGAGAGATTTCCCCTGTTGCAGATTTCAGTTTAAAGAAGGTAGGACTGCAGATCATGGCATCTGGCTTTTAGATGCGGAACTAGGGATGAAGATGCCAGAGGACTCCTCTCGCCTCTACTAAGTGTTCATCTGAGGCAGAGGAGGCACTGCTGTTGACTCCAACACCTGATTACAGACCCTCCATGGTGTCCTGTTTCACCTTGAAAGCGTGGCTTGTTTGGTCTGTGCTCCCGTTATGTAACAGGGGTAAGCAGATGCTGACATCTCAGGGAAATTAAGGCCAGGACAAATCAATAACACATCTGGCCTGACGTGCTACATACCATATAATCTCATGCAGCTACTGAACCTGGAATACGAGTTTAAGAAAAATATATCTCCAGAAATGCCTCTGGTACCACTGTGAAGATAGTAAAAGGTAGAGCATTTGTCTTATTCCTTGGTATTTTGTCACTGTAGTTAATATCTGACATTGTTGACAAGTTGGAGTATTTTTCTCATTTACATTTACTTTCCAGCCATGAGTATTTATGCTGTTCTCCACTAGGGTAAAGAGCTCTTTGGTCCTAAAGCTTTTCTCTCCTTGAAGGTGACTGATCAGATCACCTGATGATATTTTTAGCAAGCTAAATGGACTGAACTCTTTAAATGATGCAGGTTTTTTAAAACTTGAGTCTTTATTTTTTTTTTTTGCTTTTGAGGTAATCCTTCAGACTTGCTGATACAAAGTGTGGTCCAACCAGAGGTAGGCCAAATATTTGCTGAAGAGGTCACTGCTCAGATGTGTTCCTACCTCTTGTTGCTCATTATTTATGGGGTCAGGCTTCTGCCCAGTTTAACCTTTGTCTTCAAATCTGCTTACAGACAGGATCCCCAGTGCTCAGACAATGTTGATTTGTGATAAATATTCCTGTGTTCTGTGTTGGTGTCTGAAAGAATTTCAAGGAGCAAATAAAGAGACAAAAAGGATCTTGTGACTCAAAACCAACAGAACTTATTACAGACTCTTTTTTGAGAAACATGGCAGAATTGCTGCAGACAGCCACCACCATCCACATTGCTGCAACTGGCCCCATGTGGTAGGACTTCTGTCTACACAGCCTCTTGCAAAGGGCACAAAAGACCATTCTGTTTTGGGAGGTTCAGATGTAAAGAGCAGGAGATAAGTCAAATGGTGGCAGATCACCATTGTGTTGCATGCACTAGCTTGATGTCCTGATTTGAGCTAGAATAGAACTAATTCTGTTCAGTGATTTTCCCTTTCAGTTAAGTTACTCTTAAGTAGCTGCACTTTCTGAAGTTACCAGCATGTTTTCACAGTGTCAGCTTCCAGCAGTGATAAAGCTTTGTGTTTAGAGTTACTACCAAGGACTGGTTTACAGAAAGGCTCTTGCTTTACACTTGCTCTTGTGAAGACCAAGGTCACTGCTAAATCTTACGTGCCATGCTGGGGGTGCAGAAAGTAAGAGGTCATGCCTGCAGGGAGGAGCGGCCAGGACAGGTGACCCTAAACTGACCAACAAGATACTCCATTCCATGTATGTTATACTCAGTATAAAGCTGAGGGATCATAAGGGTCAATCTCTCTTCTTCAATGGCTGGCCTTAGAGGATGACTATGTCAGTTCTACCTTCAAACCCAATCTGTGTGTTCTAAAATCCAGTTCCAGAATCCAGCTCCTGAATCTGGTTCCCATCTGCTGTTGAGTCCCATCTGGGACTTTCCCAGTGCCTGCTCCACAGCATCAGTAGTGATGGTGACGTAATTGCCATCAGGGGGACTGGGTTTGATAGTGGGTTTGTATATATTTGTATATATTTCATTGTATTATTATTTTAACTAAAGTGGTTTTCATTTTCATTTCCATTCCATAAGTCCCTCTCCCTTATTCCTTTGTCTTCCTCTTTGGGAAGGGAGAGGGGTTAATAGAGAGCATCTGTCATTTATCTAATAGCCAGCTCAGCCCTAACCCTTGACACTTAATGTAAGGTTAAGCTCTGGGTGCAAGCCATTCTGTCTTGTGAATTTCTTCACAACTGATGGGATTTTGGCAATGGTTGAAGCCAATCTAGTGACAAGGCAGGCAGCTGAAACCTTACAATATTTAACTTGGCCAGGGGGAAATTCCCCACTGATTTGCTGGCTACCTTATTTGCCTATCTCCCAAGTAACAGCAGCCTAGCAGACCATTTCAGATAGTGAGCAGAAGTATCTTCTCAAACAATGATACACTCATTTTTATAAGAGGGAAAAAAGAAAAAAACATTCCAAAGGCTCACAGCAGCACTGCTGCTTCTTTCCCTCCCATGCAGAGATGACAGTTCGGTTACTCCTTCCCTCTGCAGCACCCTCTTGCACCACTCACCTTGGGAAGGTGGAAGAAATGGCAAAGCATGAAGGGTCTTGTCCCAGGAGGAAGGAAGGGCTTAGGAGCCAGAGGCAGCAATAGTGGCTGGATGATGGGGAGAGAAAACCGATGCGAATTGGGAAGCACGATACACAGGGGATGGGTGAGAATTGCCAGGGGGCAGGGCGTAGGGATGTGTAGGCTGTTAGTTGCTAGGGTGGGCAGAACTGAGGCAGGGGAAGGCTGCTGTTTGGTCTGCAGGCAAGACTGATGTGGAAGTTGTGGAAGAGAAGTGAATGTGCAGAAGGAGGCAGGAGGGCAGGAGGTTTCTGAAGTGCTGCTTCTCAGTAAACTGAAGAGAATGGCTGAATATTTGTTATGCTGAGTATGGTCAAAAGGAAGACTCAAAACTTGAAAGCTAGGTTGAAGTCCACTATGTGAAACTTTAAGAGTGTATAAGTAACAAAAATTAGATGTGTAGGAAAGAGAATTACAGTGGAAGCAGCACAAAGTGTATTTTTCCCAAACTATGCTTCCAACCAGACTTCCAGGGCCAGGGCTGATAGCCTTGTGTTTAAAAAAACCCTCAGTAGTTTTCTATCAGTTTGTCTGGTCTCACCTTGAACCTGTCTGAGTTTTTTAGCATTCACATCATCCTGTAGCAGGGAGCATCATATCTTTGCTCCAGCTGTACTTACCTAACCGTCTTTCCTTGCACTGCTGAGGAGCAAGGACAGCATCGCATACCTGAAATGAGGGATCAAGGCCACATGAGCAAACAGAATCCTCTCTCCAAAGATGTTGCCACGCAGGAGCACGTAGGTACCTGGGGCTTGGTCAGAAGACACTGCCAGTCTTTCCACTGTCTTAGTTTCATGTCTGGATCCTAAAGCAGCCAGAGCTATTTGCTGATGTCTTAAGTTATGATTTGTTTAAAAGCTTCCCATCTGTTCAGGTTTGTACTGTTTCATACACATTTAAATTACTGCTGGATGGATGTGGTAGAGTGATGATTTTGGAAACATTCTCATTGTTTTTTAATTTTTTATGCGCTGTCTTTTTTACAGAGATCAACACAAAAAGGCAAAACACAACCGACTGTGACAGAACATATAAAACAGCATGAGCTGCCTACAGATAAATGAAAACAGTCCAAAATAATAGAGACCAATGTGAATCATGGCCAGTAAGCATATTTGTAATAATAAACATGTCATCTGTGTCAGATAAACAATTCACAAATATTTATTAAGATAACAAACAGATTATTAATGGAGAGACATCCCAAATTCAGATCATGTCTCTCAGTCCTAGTAGATATGAATTAGCAGCCAAATCTGCCAAAATAAATCTGGCACTCTCACAGAGGTCATTATACCTAACAAATTTCACAAAAAAAAAAAAAAAAAGAAAAAGGAGCATTTTTATTTTCCTTCTACTAGTATGGCATAGTTTAGAGAAATCAGGCTGCATTAGTGCTGCTGAAGATGATATAAGCATGACGACGATAAGAAAAAACTGAAGGCAGGGTTGAGGGAGAGGCTTCCCTTGGTAGCTGCAGTTCTGACCCCAATCCTATAAGCTGCTCCAGGCAAGCAGGTGCATGAAGCTTCATTTTGAAACCAGTGGGTTCTAGCCAAGCACAAAAATCTGTCTAGCCGGAGCATCAGCCTGCAGTTACCATTTACCTCCTTTTGCCAGTCTTTCAGATGCAGATAACACTTTGTTGGTAGTCCTGATGTCATGAAAAAATGTGACAGGGTATTTATTCTTTGACTCTGACAGTTGCAGAATGAAGGCAGTTTAAAACGTGAACCAATGTTAATTTTCAGGAGGAGCTAAATAAAAACAATTTTTTCCTAATGCAAACCTGGCACTAATGCATCATGCAGGTGATGAATGCACGGTCCTGAGCTTCTGGAAACAGAGAGGCTTTAGCAGCAGGGGGAATTCTTCTGTAAGGTACATTCTGTATGTTTCACAGCATAGATTTCAGGACATAAATAGTATTATAGCAAACTGTACAAAACAGGCCTATAAAATACTGAATGTGACTGAAACGATATTGGTTTGGGCATTATTTTTTTTTCAGTTTCCTTCCCTTCTATGAAGGTAATGGTGCGTACTTAAGACCAAGCTCCTGCTGATGATATTCAAAGAGGGAAAGGAGGAAATCATCATGTGTCAGTCTGCCTGTCCTGACTGAGTCTTTAAAGAGGAGTAGGAGCAAAAAGTACCTCATCACTGCTAGTGCTGGTTCAGATGAACCCAGGGAGTTACTGTGATGGGAGGCCAAGTGGAGATATTCTGGCATCTGCTGGCATTTTTACCACCCAAAACACTAATTGACCCTCTTCATCCTTGTTGGCACTTCCAGTGGCATCACAGCTGCTTCAGCTGACCTGGTAGGTAGCCCTGGCTGGAACTTGTCATGCTTAAATAGCTATGCTGTAGCCAGCAGACTATTTGTTCACTGGGCTTCTGAAAAATTAAACCTCTCTCTTATGGGTAAAAGTTGCGCTATATAGAGCTAAAGGTAAGGGTTCACTACATGCTTTCAAAGTCAGAGAGTGAAACACCCATTGACTTTAGTGACAGCCAAGGTTTCACCCTGCGTGACTTCTGTGTGGCTTTTCTAGTAGTTCTGGAGTTATGGTGAATATCACAGAATCACAGAACTCTGTGATATTCATAGAATCCTACTTTGCAGTGATATAGCCAAGGTGGAGTATAGTGCCACAGTTTGCGTGACTACAGGGAATAAAGTCCAAAATAAAATCTGGAGCTCTCAACTGTCAATACCAGTCAGTACAGTAAGAGGTGGGGGCTGCCCCTACTCCCCGCTGGAGCTAATGCTATCACTGCCAGGCCAGTGTGAATTTTAAGCAATGTTCTTGTAGCTGGCTTATATTTTCATTTGCCTTCTGATAAGTTTTACTTGCTCATTTTGAGGTACTCCAAAAAAATCCTTCTCTTCCTTTATATATTTGGATCCTTTCAGCTATTCTTTCCCACCGGCTTTGTGAAGGTCCTGAGTCCTTTGACTCTTTTTCTTACAAGCCAGCTTCTTGCTCCTAATGCTGTTTGACTCACCTGTCCAGGCCATCTCTGTGCTCAGCCTACTTCCCTGATGCTGGAAAGGTCAAGTCTGCAAGTCCCCTGCACTGTACACAGCCACATCCACAACCGCCCACTCTAAAGGCAGGAGTACCCCAAGGCTTTGCAGGCAGAGGACACCTGGGCTGTCTCACCATTCAGAGCAGGATGCAGCTTGTCTTTAGCAATCCAGCTCGGCATCTCTGCCTGGCACCAAAATACAGGGACAAAAATAGATAGTGAGGCCCCTTCGAGCAAACTCACAGGATTTCTGAGCTCAACCCTGATTCTCTGCATTCAACAGGAAATTCAAGGACATATTCATGATCCGTATAGATCTGAGAGCATGCCTTTTGTTGTTGACTGAAGCATAGCCTGAGCTGAGAGGTTTGGAGCTTGGCTGTGGTCCTGTCTTCCTTCCTGATGAAAATTCTCAGTTCCTGGCTGATGTTAGTGGATGTGTTCACCTCCTGCTGAAGGCCATGTTGAAATGGATGCAGTGAATTGTTTGTCATAAACTGTTTATTTGCCAAAATAAACAGTCAATGCAAAATTATTTCACAGGCACTCACTGAACATTTTGGTTATTTAAAACAATGAGGACAACATTATACAAATGACAAAATGCTTCTTTTCAAATGTCTTTTTTGAACTCATTGTGTGGAAGTCCTATATGAAGTCATAAGATGGTGAGCACAGAGGAGAATCCTACCCCATCAACCAGCTACCAACCTTCTGCTCAGCAGCTCCTGGTCAGGATGCTCACATGGACCATGACAGAGTGGTGTCACATGCCATGAGGGTGCATAAATGCGACCCATTTCTCGGGGAAGAGGCTTTAACACTGGAGCATAAGGTGCACCCCCTTCCTGCTCTCCAATTCATGTGAATCTTTCCAGACTTGTGAGTTTTTAGGGTGTGTTTTTTTCTAGGTCCCTTGTCTTCCTCCAAAACCCAAGAAAACATTAAAACCTGAAGTAGTTATTTATTGATGCGTAACTTCACTATTTTTTTAAAGAATGAGCTATGCGGTTTAGTTAGCACAAAGATGTACTATTAGAAATATTTGTTAGGTAAATGCACTGGTTTTATTATGAAGCAATGACAAAGATACTGTTAAAATGGATGGTTGGTTGCACACAATATTATTTTTGTCTGTTCACATCTCTCTAAAATGGAGGGGGGAATTAAAGGCTGAAGTGGGAGATATATATCCTACTCCTTTGTAAATGGAAAGAAAGATTGTATCTGTAGGTCTTAGAATTAAATAGGGACCTGATGTTATAATATAGATGCAAAAGAAATTCATGTTGCTAGAGAAAAAATCTTGTGAAATTAACATGGCACCTTGGTATACAGATATTACAAAGCCATTAATATGGCATAATTTTAAGGACCACCAGGAAATTTGGCCTGCAGTACAAAGGAATTATAATAGCCTGATATGGTAAGCTTTGAAATGAAATAACTTCATGTGAATACTTAACAGCAATCGAAAGCATTTGAAAGATTGAAATCAGAGAGCAAAAATGTCACTGGAAAAGTTTAACATGTATTTCACTGCTTATTCAGAAAGATATTATTTCAGGTAAGAATTTCAAGTTTTCACTAGACTTCCAGTTGAGTAGAAATTGGACAAACATCTCTGAAGGTGATGCAAAGGCTCTTCTATGAATCTACTCCTTTGCTTTTATTGCGTATACCTGAGAAAAAAATGGCAGATCTAAAGTTCTGCCAAACAAATAGCAAATAATTTACCCCAAAACTGAAGTTTTTATTATTTACCAAATATCCTGAAAACAGTGTTTTGGGGATGACTTCAGATAAAAGCAGAGTTTAATTTTTTGGTTCAACAACTGAATCAAATAATCAATTATTCACACAACCCAGCCATTTGAACACCCACTTAAATCCTAAAATAGGAGCTTGCCATTGACAGCAAAGAGTCTGGATGAACTTTTCACAGAAGTGAGTCTCATTCCCAGGGAATATTGATTTCTGTTATTTAGTTATTATATTTGAAAAGATGAAAAATTGTTTCCAGCTTGAAACTAACTCTGCGGGAACAAGCTTTTATTAAAGGAATTTTTTCATGGCTAATTTTTCTCTACCACGTATTACTTCATTTTCTGAAATATGTTTCTAGGAGGCAACGTCAAAAGTAGAATTAAACTATGCAGGACTGAGTCGTAATTGATGGTGACAATAATTAAAATGAATTATTTCATGAAAGCTTCTTAAACATCTTTCAGTAATTTTTTTTTTTTTTTTCTTTCACCCCTCATTATTCTGTTTGGAAACAGACTGTCCTAAAATGTATTGAGTGTCCTACTGTCACTATTTAGACAAGCATTTGTCACTGGTCTCTTAATATACACTAATATTTTCAGTAGGCTTTTAATAGAACATCTTTCTCTCTCTCTCCAGTTATATTTAACTCTAATCTTTAATGTAGGGTCTTGCATCTCTTTTCATGCTTCTCTTTTTATTAACTTTCCAGATATATTCAGAAATCCCCTAATTTGTATCCAGCAATGACTTATGTCTTGAAGCATTAAAATGTACATTTAAAAACATTGAAGCTAATGTAGGAAACTGATAAAACACTATTAAAAGTTCCTGATTTAAATATACGTGATTTGGAAAAAGATGAATTTTTAAAAGAGCTATTTTTTAAAAGGGAAGAAATGTTCTGGAAATTTCCACCTCTTTTATTTTTTTCCTTTCTTTAGGAATTAGCAGTCCAGAAGATTAAAAAAAAAAAAAAGGCATATGCAAAAGTAAGTAGGAATTGCAATGAATTTTCATCAGAATGATGACATTTATTTTAGCTTTTCAGAATGGCAAAAAAAAGTTAACCTTCAATTTTTTTTTTAAACAAGATCTAATATTTAGCACCTACGTTGTACTAAAAGAACTTAATGGAAGTGCTCAGTATCAACAGAAGAATGACATTCATGGTGACTTAACAACATCATAGCCAGTAGTTGTGACTAGCTTCTTCATCCTTGGGTTGATGTCCTCTTCATGTGACAGAGGGGGATTAGTCAGTTCATGACAACTTCTATCTTTCTTATAGCAATAGAAGAATGACAAGCAATGGGGTTCACTGAAGCAAGTGGGGAAGATTTGGATAACTGGGTTTTGGTCTGAATATGCAGTGGCAGCTTGGATTGTGGAATCTCCATCTCTGGAAACACTCAAAACCTATCTGGATGTGTTCCTGTGTGATCTACTCTAAGTGATCCTGCACTAGCAGGGGGGTGGACTAGATGATCTTCAGAGGTCCCTTCCAACTCCTCCCATTCTGTGATGCTGTGATTGCATGGTGAAGAGCTGGGTGTCTGGGAGCCCTGCAGATTCTGTGAGTCTTATATGTGTTGTCTTTAAAATGAAACAACTGATTTGTGCCTGTTTGTTAGCATGGTTAAGTGGACACCTTAGAATACTTGTTGCTTTTTTCTTACGGCCATGGCTGTTCTTAATATTTCTCCCTTTCCTTTATTTTTTTTTTCTGAGGGCCTGGTATGGGATGTTTGATCTCTTGCCAGGTAGCCTAGTGGGAATACTCTGTTCAGTTATGCAAGACGCATGGATTTGATCCCTAACTCCCGTTACCATGCTCTCAGGAATACAGGGCTACAAAAATAAAAGCATTAGCCTGCAGCCATACTGCTGCGCACTCTGCTCTCATCAGATCTCACGTGTGCAGCGAGGTCAGCCCCGCTCAGGACTCATGGAGCTGAGGGTGCTGTGGGGATGTGTAAAAGAGCCACAGAATAAAAGAACGTGTGTGAAACACTGTCCTCCTCTGTGCTCCACTCCAGGGAGTTTCCACTCTTGTCTACTTTCTGTTATGTTTTTCCCCTCATATGAACCATGTTTATTTTGTAAACATACATTGCTTTCTTTTTTCTTCAAGTCAACAAAGGCAATTACTGTGAGTATGCAAAAATACTGTGTGGATGCAATGCTAAGAATGGTATTTTGGAATTCGTAGCTAAGAGTCTTCCCAGCGTCACTTGGGACGGGGATCTTTGCAACCCAGCCTTCCCTTACAGACCAGCTCAAGGTGCATCAATATGAGACACTAATTCAGTGCAGCTGTACAAAAAGGTACCACTTTAATCTGTGCTAGTAACACACGGGCTATTTGATACTCATATGCACTGAAGAAGTTGCATTATTATTGTTAATCCCAGTTTTTTTTCCAGCCCTGCCTGACAACCAGCCACAGCCTGAGCCCTATGTGAAATGCTGCAGCACGTTGTGCCCTAGAGAACTTACAGTCTGATGGGCAGCGCAGGCACAGGATGTCAGAAGGGCTCTGGCACTCGTGAAGAGTAAGTAATGTGATACTGGTGAGTGATGTTTACAGCTGTGAGTCCAGAAGAAAGTGTAGAACCAGAAGAGGTTGAGGAGGGGACAGAGAAGGCAAAGGGGAACAGATACGATGTCTCTGTCAACTTCAGGCTCCAGTTTGTTCCACTCCACTGCTTCCTACCCCAAAGCCCCATTATTAGGGGAAGAGGAAGGCCACGTGTTTAGGGGGAAGCATGTGACAAAAGTGTCTCCACAAATCTGAGTCAGGAGAAAGCTTGTGCAGAAGGACAGGTGGCTGTAGTTGGCCCTTATTTTATCCCCCTGCAGTAAGAAAGGCTCAGAGGTAATACATATATTAATGGTATACTTAGAGCATCTGTACTTCTAGGGGGGAAAAAATATGAACTTAGCATATCACTGTTGTCTCCCAAATGACAGAACATTGTTATGTCTAGTTTCAACGTCCTCTGAGCATATACAGATCATTAGTGTTCACTCAGAAGAGGTGCTAATTGTCCCCACACACAGAACAAGGGGCAGATGTTCAAGGAGACTCCTGCCTGTTCCTCTAAGGCAATGCTACAAGCAGAACATTAAAGTCAGACCCGAATCAAAATCTGAGGTCCAAACACTTCTGAATGTTAGGCGGGCTCAACCCTACATCCAACTGCAATAGCAAAACATTCCTCAGATCTGAAAAACTGCAAAACAAGAGGGATGTCTGGAGTAAGATCTGATCTGTTTTCTGGCCCTTTCCTGACCTTGTGCAACAGAGACTTAGCCAGCTCTGCCTCAATGTTTGACAAACACTATTCAATGGACAACAAGAAATTTCCAGCATCTTCAGAAGGCACGACCACAGTAGCACTCTGTATTCTCCTCATCTTAACTTTTTATATTTTGCTTCAGGTTCTGAGTTTTATGTTATTAAATTTTGGTGTAAAACATTATAATGAATAATAAGTAGCGACATTTTCCATCCTAAAGGTATCAAGGATGGAAAAATATTATTGTTTCCATTTTTCTAGTGAGGACAATGAGGCACTAATTACTTGCCCAAGGTGACTTTGCTCAGTAAAAGATACTGCAGCAAGAGAAAGAGCAAATTAATTTAGTATTTTGAAGGTTGGATTTGTTGGTTTGCTTTTTTTCACTTGAGGAAAAGCACTCTGGTGGGAAAATGCCATTTCAGAAAAGTGAAAATGAGTTAAAATATAATATGAATCTAAAAGAGTTGGCTCTTGCACATGAATTTGCGGCTGTGACACAACAGATGAGTGATCAGTTTGTGTATAGATAATTGCAATGAGCCTAGCCTACAGGAAAAAATGTCTTTATGCAAGAGTTCTGGACACAGTGGAAGCACTTGGATATTGCAGTGATGGAAAAGCTAACAGACAGAATAAGCACTCTAGACAGTTAGCCAGAGAGTGGCATGCAAAAGCACAGAAAACCTGACGTGCCCTGAGCTGCTCTGGATCAGCCAGTTGTTCGCAGTGAGGACTCTGCCAGCAACTGACAACAAAGCAGAGGATGCAAAGCCTCTGTGCAGCACATGAGAAGACCAGTGGAAACATCTGGCTTCATTTATTCAGCAGGCCAAGGGAAAAAGCAGGTGCTGACTGAGAGGGGTGGGGGTCCAGATCACTGTCTTGCCACAGCAGAACAAAGTGACTGAAAGCGGCAGTGCCACCACACATAAACGGGATCTCTCTGCAGGGCCCCCCCAACTAGTGTTTCCCATTGGTATCGACTTGGGCAATGCTCCCGGGAAAGCCAGAAGGTGTTTTCCAAACCAGCAGTTAACACATTTCCTAACTTCAAAGCTTCTGCCATGCATGACCTGGCACACTATGAGGTGCTGCTTTTTGCACCCCATGAATGATCACGTCTCACTCACCACACGGGAAGAAGGACCTCTGTCTACATCTTCATGTGCCTGGGCAGCAGCGGGTAGTAGTGCTCCTTTTGTTAGGGGACAAAAATGCTATGCATGATTTTGTTTCTGTTGGCTGGAATTTTCCAATGCAAAGCAGTGGCCAGGCAAGCTTGGTGGCCACAGGTGTCCATGGGTTCCCCAAGAACAGCCCTTGCTTAAGTAAGAGGATCCTGTCCTCAGGACCAGAGAAAGGTTAAGAAATGCAGCCAGTAAACATTGTTCTAGAGAGAGAAAAAAACGTGTCCATTACTCCACTGGCTGGAAATGGTCTCGCTTGGTCTCCACCAGCCAGTTGTGTGGGCTGAGACGTGCAGTTGGCTGAAGACTAGTGCCTCTGTGGTTGAATTATACACTGTGTTAAGCAGCTGCTCTCCTCATTTGCCTCCCAACTCTTTCTGTGCTGTTGTTAACACCTACTTGTGCCTGGTTAGAGAGGTCTTGGCTGCACAGGTTGATACATAACGAAGGTTACCCAGGAGTTCACTATGATTTACAGCCTCTCACTCACTACCAGAGTCTTCTGGTGCTTTGTCTAGTCCACAGCTACCCTGCTATCACTTCTCATGTAGGGCTCATTGTATCCCTGCTGCTCCATCACCTCTCTGCCCACCAGGCCTAAGGCTCACTGTCTTCCCTTTCTCGCTCTGTGTGAGTTCCCTTTTTGCCTTGCACTGATGGACTTTGCAAACCTGTCAGCTCCTCTTCTTCAGGGTGGCTGGGAAGGGGGACATGGGAAGGGGCTACATCAGTCTGCCATCACCTCTTGCTTTCTCCTGAATTTTCTAAGTGCATGTGATTGGAATTTTTATCTGAGCAGCAGAAAGCATTTGAAGGGCTTTCCGTCAGCAGTATATAAATAAAACTGGATCAGAATAGATTAGCTTGTTGCTTCTTACATCCGCTTCCCTATTTTGTTTTTGACAGGTCCTGACACCCACACACACAATCCTTGCTCAGACTCAGTTAGCTCTGCTTTTTTGTCTGCTTTGAGTTTTTGGCAGGTTTTTCCACTCCTTATAACCTTCTTCCCTTATAGAGAGTTTCAGTAGCTCTTACCCTCGTCCTTAGCTCTTAGGCCTTGTACCCTTATGCTCTCCATACTGATGGGTCTTACCAGGCCCACCATCAAAATGTCACAGGGGTAAGCACTGCACCCTCCTGCAGGCTCTGAAATGGGGAAGATGCTGCTGCTGCTGACTCCTGATCTCCTTTGCAACTCCACCAGGTCTATCATTGCTCCCCTGCTTCAGTCCACACTTCCCACTGCAAAGGAGTGGAACTGAGCAAAGAATCTGCAACAGGTAATTTATGTAATGGATTTACCCTCTTTCCCTGGAGTTGAATATCCATGAATGGGTCCTAATGTCTTCAAGTGCATTCACTGTTTGAAGAGGCTTGCCTCATTTTCTTCTTTGCGCGCTGTTTTTAACGCTACGTATCAATCACAAATGTTCCCTGTGTGCATTCAAAACCTGATATTTGCTATTCTAAGCGTGAAGTTGGAACTGTTTAGCTAAGTCTTGAGGAATTGTTTCTGATCCTGAAGTGGATGAGCATGCAAATACCTCTGCCATGTGAAGCACATACCCTTTTAAAGTGTGGGTTTAATATTTACAGATGCACTCTTGAAATTCACCTTTCATGAAAATTTGTGCTGGAAGAACTTGGTTGCCTGAATATGTGCATAAAGGGGAGTATGAAAGCAACACAAGAACAAACTAGCAGAAAAAAATGATTATTTTATGAAGTCAGTTTTTAAATTGCCCATCTCTAAACATGAACACTGGAGATAAAACAATCAAGTGAGTCAGAGATTCCCCCGTTTGCTTGCCATGTTCTGCATCAGATCTGTGGAAGCAGAGAAGCAGCCAGGTGCAGGAGCCAGGCTGAACACGGCAACAAAACAACATCTGCGGGCTTTTCTCTCAGACCATGACTCTGCAATACGTGGGCAGGTACCAGGCTGAGAGCTGTGCCAACACCCCCCTCTTCTTTCAGTGGGGTGCTGCTCACAGAACCTCTGTATCCTGGTGCGGCAGCCACCCCGGAGACCCATCGCCTCCCTCACAAGGCCCCATGTGCCCTGTCACAGCTGCTTGCTGCCCACCACCGCGGGCTGGCAGGCCGCCCGGGGCTCAGGCCAGCACAGAGGCCCGGGCACCGGGGCGGGTGGCAGGGCCGGGGAGGGGTTCCTGCGGGGCAGACAAGGCAGTGCCAGGGGCTGCAGCACCACAAGGTGGCCGCCAGCCCCCACCGCCGGAGGGCGCCTCACGCCTCGTGCCCCGCCCTCCCCTGCGCGCACGCGCAGCCCCGCCTCCCTCGGCCCGGCCCGGCCCGGCCCGGCCCGGGGGCTTGCCGCGAGAGAGAGAGGGGCAGGGGCGCCTGAACCGGGCGGAAGTGACGAACAACTAAGGGCGGAAGCGGTTCGGGGCGCCGCTTCCTGCACGACGTCGGGGCGTGGCTGGTTTGCGGCAGGTGAGGGGCGCGCGGCGCGGCAGGGAGCGCGCGGGGAGCGGAGCGGGGCGGGGCTGGGGCGGGCCGGGCCGGGGCGGGGCCTCCCCTCCTCCACCCCGTATAGTTTGGTGTCCGGTGTAGGGGTGGGCTCAGTGCGGTCTGACCCGGCCTGCGGAGACACCGGGGGTCGGTGGAGGGCGCCGGGGAGAGCCCGGTGTTGGGGGCGTCCCCATGACGCGGACCAGCTTTGGCGGGCCCCAGAGGGGTACCCTCCCCTGGGGCCTGAGCGGGGCGGGAGGCGCCGGCAGAGCCCCGTGAGGGGCTGGCGCGGGGAGTGCGGCCTGTCACCCCCAGTGGAACGCTTCTGGGGGCCACAGGCTCTGCCCGTCGGGACCCCGTCAGGTCTTGGGAAGGAGAGCTCGGTAACGTGAACTGAGAGCCATGCAAGACTTGTTTGGGTGGGATAACAGGTTTAGAACGTCTTTTGTTATGCTTATGTGGTGCTTCAGTGCTGAGCTGTGAAATAGGTTGGAAAAGCTGCCAGGCAGGCACGCAGCTTGGAAGTACCAAGCTGGTGATGATATGTGGGACACTTGGACTCAACGTGGTGCTTTGGGGATTGGGAAGGAGATGCCTTCTCCCCATGTAGGTTAGGGACCCTGTAAGGATAGATGACTGGATGTTACAGCCTGAAGTGAGTCAGGAAATAGAGAAAAAGATATCAAGATAGAGGGTCAGAGGACTCTGGGATGTGGGTTACATAACGTTTCCTCAGAAAGTTAGCTAATGGCTCGTAATAGAGTTGGGGAGTTTCTGGACTATTCCAAGAACTGACTGGTTACTGTTAACTATCAGCTAATTCAAGGAACACCACAGATTGTAAAAAAAGTAACTTCTAGTCCATCAGTGCCTCGACACAGTTTGCTACTTGGAGTACTAGCAAATTAATTTCAATATGGATTACTGTTAAGTTACGGGCACATTCCTAACTGTGGTAGCTGTGGTGTTGTAATGATTTATCAAATAAAAACATATTGTCAGTGTTTGCAAGTTGAACCCAAATCCTGTGGTGATAAGTGCATTTATTGTATCAATTTTTTTCTATGTTCAAAGTAATGCATCAGCCAATAGTATAAAGACCACAGGGCCACTGGACCTCACTGTACACACGAAGAAAGGATGCTGATGAACATAGTGAACATTGTGAATTCACATCCAGCAGTGATGATAATTGTTAGTATTATTTTAGCAATCAACAAGTCCTGCTGTGGAGTTGTTGTTTTGTTTTCTTTAAATAGCATCATTCAGATGTTGAGTGGTTGGACAGCACCTGGATTTTCCCAAAGGCCTATTTCAAAAGAGAAGGCTTTTCATCCCTCGGGAGAGTAGGCTAATTCCCAACTCTGCTTGCTTCTGCAGTGCAGCTTCCAACAGGGAGTGTGGGATAGAGCTGGTTGTGGCATTTCACATGGTTCAGGTAAATGTCAGCTAGGAGTTTGCTTGAGATGAACTATTTATTTCATTTAGGTTGCACAGCAGGTGTTGCTGGCAGTGATTTGCAGACTGGATTGACCTCTCCTGGAGTAGATGAGCTGGAAGCTAAAACTGTCCCTATTTCTTCCCAGTTCTCTGAAATATGGAGCCTTCCTTGAGCAGAGAAAGGAAGTGGACTGGATAGTGCTGCTCTCGCCAGAGGCAAGGGCTGGAAGCAAAGTGACTTTGGCATGTCCTCGTAGAGACTTTCAGCATTTCAGTTGTCCAGTGAAGCAGAGGTGCTCCAGTCAACTGTCCCTTGCTTGGACTTTCTTTTAGGAAGGTTAGCTAGGGGCTGAAAAATTCTCCTGACATTTGATTGTTTGTCTTGTCTTAGTGAAGCTGGAGTGTGAAGGCTGCCTGATATACCTCTATATTCTTGGGAGGCTTTGGCTGAGGGGAAACAGCCACACCTCCAAAAAGCCCTCAGGCAGAAAAATGCTTGAGGCAGTCCCAGAACAGCACAGGCTGCTAGTCTTAACACTTTCTGCCTTTTTTCTATCACTCTAGATATTTAAACTGAGTTTTTAATCTTCATTCCTTCAGATAAAAAGTGCTGTTCTTTGCTCTCAGCTCAGGAGTTCACTGGCAAGAAAATCGAAGACCAATAATCCCCAGGAACTACTCTGCAGTCTGGCTTCTGGGTTCTGGTAATACCAAGTAACTGTAGTTGCAGCATACTCAGCCTAAGCAGTGAAAGAGAAGGGTAAAAATTGAGGGCTGGGGAAAAAGAGCGCTGAGATAAGCCTGAAAGCACAGTAGATTTTTTTATATATATATATTTTTAGATAAAAGTGTGCAGAGGAAGAAGAGGATTATGTCTGAAATGGTGATGTTTCCCATGGCTGTGGTCTGTGAGTTTGAAGGGAATCATTTTCGTCGCTCAAAAAGCAATTTCTATGGCTGATCAGCTCTGCTTAGAACCTTACACAAGATAACCTTTGCCAGAAAATAGTCCATCTAGCAGTTTGTTTAGTGGATTATTGATTCCCCAGTTGTCATTCCTTTGACCCAGCTTTTTGTCAGCTCCTGTCATCCAGGCTACCCTGTAGGGATATTCCTTCTAGCAAGTCTGAACAGGCTTGAAGTCACTTCCTTACAGCGAGTGACTTTCCCTCCTGTCATATGCAAGCATTCCCTTTGCTTTTGAATGTATAAAATGGGCAGGAGCTGCTTTGGTTGTCAGTTTGATTTATTTATTGCCTTCATTAAATATCTCAGGATCTGTTGTAACACAGTCCGTGTAGGGTATGGGTGCTGTAAAACTCCAGAACTTTGGAGCAGAGGGCACTGAATGTGGATGTGAAAAATAAGACGTTGCTAGTTATGGTTTGAAGCAGTGAGATGTGGCAATGGTTAGATCTGCAGCTAAGGTCACTATGCAGGGGGCTGAAGCTGATTTTGCATCAGAAAATTAGAGGGGAAAAATTAACTGGGTTTTTATTTGGTTAATTTTTTAAGAAAATGCTGTGTTTTTGGAAGTATGTATTTGTTGCTGTGATCAGATAATAAGACTGAGCAGCTCCTCATTTTTCTGAACCAAATGTTCTGCAGGAAGCTCTACAGCAGTGTTTCAGCTAGCCTATTTTTGAAACTCCAGTATTTAAGATAACCCACAGCAGGGAAGTGGCCCTCCTAGAGACTTTTGGTATAGCCAGTGGCTTCTGTGTACTTTAGGCATGCAAAACCAAAGTGCCCCCATTTAGGAAATCGAATTAAAGAGCTGTGTCTGGATGCGTGGGCTAGGATTCTTAGTGTTGCTTTTGATGTCTGTATTGCAGGTGTAGCTGAGCTATTTGCTTAGGCTTCTTTTGTTGAAAATGGTGAGAGGAAGGGCAGGCAGTTAGCACAGTGCTTGTGGTCAGTTGTTGACAGCTGCCTTTGAATCAGATCGGTTGTTCATTAGAGTGCCTGATTGTCTCCATTAATGATGAGAGCCAAAGGTGACAGTTGCAGGGTGGGTTATCTGATTACCTTTGGATATCAGCATCTGTCTGTGACAATGAGCTTTATGTGTCCAGCTGAAGGAAATGAGTTTCAGCCTGTGCTTAGAGGATGGGGCTTTCTCAGCAAGGTGATACAGCCTGCAGCTCGGTGCCTTGCAGCACTGGGGGCTGCTGCCTCTCTCTGCTTCGCCATGCAGAGCTCTGTGCTGAGAGGAAGGGTTATCTTGAAGACAGTAGTGGCTTAGAGGCCATCTTAGCTTGTGGAGCTGAGAGGATTGAAGTGCACTTCTAAATTCTTTTAAGTCTCTACCGTTCAGGTTCTCTTTAAAAAATAATTTGGTGTAATAACATTCTGTCTTCCATAGAGCTGATGTCATTTGATTTTACATCATCTATCTTTAAATGCCAGGTATTTTGCAATTTGCCAGGGAGTTGTCATTTTCTACTGTTAAGCTGGGCTCTGAGATGTCAAATTTTGATTCTTTCCCTTTAGCCAGTGGAATAGGTCAGTGTAGTATGTGACAAACCAACAAATCTAAGTGGCTCTGAGTAGTTTTTAGGGAAAGAGCAGGGGAGGTATGTCTGAGAACAATCACCAAGTCTTTGATTTATTGGTTCAGGCCCATGCATATTTGATCCAAAAGACAATGCTGCTGATGGGAAACCAAATCTTCCAGTTCATGTGCATTTAGTTACATGTCAATAATGTCTTCACCTAATGTCCTACTGCTCATAGATTTCATCTGGTTTTAGTGACTGCAATAGTTGCTGTTTCTTTCCAAGCGATATGTCTGAGCCAAAGGTGTTAACAGACCCTGGCTTCTTGAGGAGGGTCTGCCTTAAATACTGAGCTCACACTTTCAGAAGTAGATTTTTGACAGTCCAGTGGTTTTCCTTTGGTAACTGTGAGTGCTCAGGAAGGATCATGTACAGATAGCCTTTTATTTCAGAAGCAGTAGGCTAGGACAAACACCTAAGCAGCAACCAGTGTCTCTGACACAGCCCACGGTCTAGGGAGACATGTTCTTATCAAGCAATCAGTTTTACGGAAACTGTGTCAGTAAGCTGCTCTTTCGTTGCAAAGCAGCCTGTTTATTGTTTTCCCTCTGCAACTTGGGGAATTAACTGAAAAAAGAAAAAAGTTTTGGGGTTTTGGATGCAAGCTTTATAGCAGAGTCTCTCTTGCTGTTTGCAGAAGTGAGTATCTTCATAGCATTACCTTAACATCTTTATCTAGTACAGTGTTGGTAGTCAGGAGGTTGAGTGAAACATGTTTTGAATTAAATGGATCTGGGCTACCTTTCATGCAGATTCCAAGGTATGCTGGGTTGAACTAAACAGCTATGAGTAGTATGTAGGTTCAGCTAACAAAAAGGCACCTAGTACTGGAGCTGACATCGTGGTGCAACCACAATCTTGTACCTGGAAGCGCAAGATTCCGCTTACATGGTAACTGCCAGTAATTCCATGCCATCTGGATGTGGAGAAGTGAGAGGCATTATATCACTGGGTAGTTAGTGCCCACCTACCAGTGCAACAGAAAAAATCTTTCCTGTTCCCACAGCTGCTGCTTGGACAGATGAGGTGAGACTGCTTCAGTGATGGAATCCTCTCCTGCCATTTCCATGCAAAACAATGGCCCAGTGAGTGAAATGCAGTGTAAGCCCCCCGAGTCCTGCTGAGTTTCAGGTTAGGCTCCTTAGTGCTCTGCTGTTTCTGGAGGGCTGTGGTGTGATGTGGAAGCTAGCTCCTTTTGAAAAGATCTTGGCAGTCCCACATCAATGAGGAACTTTTGGAAGTATTGGCATGTAGCAGGAGATGACTTAGGATTGATTTTCCACATGGATTTTTTTGTTTCTGTTTTTCTGAGGTAATGCTATACTGTAAGGACAGACTGAAAGTATGAGGTTGATGAGATTAAGTAAGTATCTCTCTAAAGCTGGAGCAGAAATGACTTTTACAGCTTTGGCTAGGTTAACTTTGTGATGTAGATTTGACCATAATGTGGCTCCTGCTACTCTGAGGGGGAGGGAGAGTGACAGCTCCTAAAGCTTCTCACTTTCCTGTACCTGTTGCCAGTCTCTGTGCCTGGGGAGCTCCAGCTGCCCAGTTTAATTCACTCATTGAGAGTGGACAAGGTGGAACAGCTGGAACGGAGAGCTCCCTTGCTCCAGAAATGGTACTGGGGAGTAAAATCTGAACTGATGCCAGGCTCTCCAAAGATAGAGAAACCCCACTCTTTATAGCTTTGTCTAAAATAGCTACTAGAAGTCTTGAAACCCAAAGCAGTAATGTCTACAATAGAGTTTGAGGATGCTACTATAAGAGATGTCTAGTAACATGAGCACCCACCCTGGTGGAGTACAGCCTGCTACGGGGCCTAATTATGGTCTTATTAATGCTTTCTTTCATCACTGCCTTCCAGCCTTCAGATGGTGATTAGACCTATTTATAGGGGCAGAGTTCCTTAATATTCATCACAGTGCACCTCTTGCCAATCAAATCAGTACCATCTGCATCTTTGATTGCTGCCTAATAACACTGTAGAACATAGTTAATTAAAAAATATAAATAGACTTTTCATCCTCTTAACTTACCAAAGTGCTTTTCTCCTCCTTCCTTCCCCTTCGTGCTCCCCCACCCCTAAAAAGAAGGCAAAGTTGGCTTAGCACAGGAACTGTGGTGAACTTCTTGTCTCACTGCTGGAAATGCATCCTGCTCTTCTACCCAGGATAGTTAGCTCTTGTGTGGCTCTCCTGGAGAACTAACTTTCAACCATTCCCGTGAATGTCAATGTGGGGCAGCACAATCATTTGCTGCACAATAAAATAGGCTTACATCTAGGCGCTTGTGCTGCATTTACCACCAGAGTGTAAGCAACTTCTAGCTTTTGTTTCAGTTTCATATCTACATCTGTGTGAGTGCATGTGCCCACATGATTTATCCTGCCACTTAACAGGAGGAGCATATGCTTTTGCTTTTCTAGCATTTTAAGTCTCTTTTAAAAATACAATTTCTTCACTTTGCAGCTGCTAAACTCATAGGAGTGTGCTTTATCTGTGGAGGGCAAGGTGACAAAATTGTCGTCTTTTTTTCCCCCCTTGGAGTTCATTCTGATATTTTGTTGGAATGACCTCTTGGCAAGCTTCTAGTACAACCAAGGTATGACTTGAGTATGCTTCAAATCGTGATTTGAAATTCTGTAGGAAGTCTATGTGGAAGGTAGAGAATGAAGATGGTGCAGTGGTATATTCAGTACAGTACTACAAAGTACCATAGCTGAGTGCGCAGTAGTAGAAGTTGATGATGAGACGCACAGCAGACATTGTAGCAGCTGGGAGCTTTGTCAACTCTAAAAGATGCATTTAGGAATTGTGAGCAATGTGCTGCTGTAGTATGCTGGATCAGAGCAGAGGAGAGTAACAGAGTTCTGTTACTGTCAGCCAGGATGGGACAACATTTGTTCAGGTAAACATGGCAGGAATTATTATGTATTATATGACTATCAGTAAGGAATTTGGGATGACTTCTCACTGTTAACCAAGTTATGCATGTAACTTTTGTCTGTCAGAGGAGACAGCACCTTGTGACAAGCTATGCCCAAAGCCTGTCTTCTGCTCCATCTTTTGAGGGTGTTTAACTGTAACCTGTAGTTCGCTTGCGATTTGACCCGTTCCCACCGTGGAACCATCTGGACGGTAGTGATATGTGGTGAGGGATATGCTCACTTGTGTTTTATTATGTGTTGCTGGTCTCTGCATGCTTGCAGGTGGCTACAAGGAATTGATCTTTATTAGGGTCCTACAAAGCAGAGACATGGGGCTAGAGATAGCCTGTCGCCTCTTCTTGGAGATGCTACTGCATGTGGGAATTAAAGGCCTGTAGTTCTGTCACTGCACTAGAAAGGCAGCTCTTGTGTCTTTGAAGAATGCATACTGATTTTTTTCAAAGTATTTAAGCCCTCTTCTTCCCTGAACCCCCTTTTTCTAATCCCTTGAAGCATGTTAAGGAAGCAGGCATTGTTGGTGGCTTGCTTTACTCTCCCTTTATTTTCATAGCAAAACATGCATCTGCTAAGTGCTTGTATTTAGCTTTACATTCTCTGCCTGTGTTGAAGGCAGACAAATTATTTTCTTAATATTGTGTTTGTTTATGTTCTGTTGAAAACTTAAGATATTTTAAGGTTGTGGGGGTTTTTTGTCTGCACATAATAATCTCAGTGATTGGTCCTTCATACAGCAATACTTTTCTAAAGAACTTAGAAGAGAGTTGCTTCTTTCACAAACTCTGTTTTGCTCTGTAACAAGTTCTCTTGGGCTTATCCTTTACAATATGGAGTTTTATTCTTGGGTCCAGGGGGAAATAACCCAAAAGGTGAGCAAAGTAGGTGGAGTGTTTATCCAGAGCAATGAATTATATACTCCTTTCTCTGGGCTTGGAGCTGCAGATCTCTATGTAGCCATCAGAGTATGAGACTTGCCAGTGATGATTGAACAGTATTACCAGTTGCTGGTTCCAGATACCTGAAAGCCCTGGAGTGCTCAACCTGTACCCATCCTGGTGTAAGTCATATGGAAAGGTGAGACAATCTGGTAGAGGCTGATGTTGCATTTCCCACTGATGTTCAGTTTCCCACTGCTGCTGTTTCGCTCAGCTTTTCCTAGCGTGAATGTTGGAACTGAGAGGGAGGGAGCAGCTCTGGGTGCAGAGGGATAGCCACCAGCCCTGATGAGCATTGTACCAGCTTGCTTGAGATTAAAGGCATAGATGGCTTAAAGGAAAAGTGCAAATCTGAGCAGTTGCTAGCTCTAGTCAGGACTTCCAAGTCCATGTATAGCACTTGTAAGCAGGTGGTGCAGTGAGAAAACAACCTTTTCTCTTGGTTTGTAATTTAATAAGGCAGATGAAGTTATTATATAACACCAGAGCACAGTTGTCTTGATCATTAAAGTTGACATAGAAAAAATAATTGAATAAAAAGTAGCTGGAGCTCCTAGATGCTGCAACTCTTTTCCAGAGAGTCTTTGATCACAAAAAAAAAGAGTCGTATTGTTGTTTCTGCCTTGTGCGACACATGGGTGGTCACACCACTAATGATTCAATCTCTTGGGTTATCTGACATCTGCTCTTTGAATCATACTTGCCTTGGGTTTTATATGCCCATTTCTCACTGTAGCATATGAGTATTTCACATCAGCCATCATAATTCTAGGATGCTATGTTTTCTGGTGAAACACACCAGCTCCTTCTGTTAAGACTCTGGACTGATACTGGAACCTGTTTGTTGCTTTGTGGAAGTCGCTTCCATGTGTGGGATATGAGAGTTTATTTGCACCTTTGGTGTGTAGGTTATGTGAAGGCTTGGAATCCAGTGGGCAGGGTAGGAGAGCTGAGACGTTTCTAATCTGCAGCACTTTATTTTTATGAAATGCCTAATTCTGATAATGGAGCATGGCAAGGAAATGTGCTGCTTCCTTCTCTGCACAGGAGATTGAAATAAAGGAAGATTCAGTCATGCTGAGTGACATTCAGTTTTTGCTTTCCTTCCTGACTTTTGCTGGGAATATTTTGAATTTTCCCTATTAAAATCTTCCTTGTTCCTGCAGTCTCTGTCTGTTATGGGAAGCAATTCTACTTTTATTCCAAGTATGTGGTCAGGCCTTTGCTCAAAGTGTTTGTAAAACTGCCTTGTTTCTCCAGTTAGTTTTGTCACAAGTAGTAATAAACAGCAGCTGTAGCATGGGATTTTGCCCAAGACTAGTAATATAGAAGGCTGTTGCTGTTTTTCCCTGTTCTTGCTATAAATTTCTAGTTTGTTAACTTGAACAGAAGGAGTTGTCTCTGATTGCAGTTTCCACAGTCTACTATGTTTCTCTAATGTGTTTTTTTTAAGAAAGGTGAGAATCTGGGGCCTACAAGAAAGCTGGGGAGGAACTGTTTATAAGGGCAGGTTGTGATAGGATAAGGGGCAATGGTTTTAAACTAGAGAAGTGTAAATTTAGATTAGACATTAGGAACAAGTTCTTTACTGTGAGGGTGGAACACTGGAACAGGTTGCCCAGAGAGGTGGTGGAGGCCCTGTCCCTGAAGATGTCCAAGGCCAGGTTTGATGGGGCTCTGAGAAACCTGATCTAGTTAGAGATGTCCCTGCTGACTGTAGGGGTGTTGAACTAGATGACCTTTGAAGGGCCTTTCCAACCCAATGAGCCTATGATTCTATGATCTGGAGCTTGTGTGAGAGGCTGCACAGAAAACCTCTGAAACTAAAGTTCGCTGACAGCTGAACTGTGAAAGTGCAAGCAGGAGCACCTGGGTTGTTTCTTGCTTTGCCCTGCTACTGTGTGCTCCTCTCTGCAAGGGAGCAGTGGGTCCTGAGCAATAGTCTGTAGTTTTGGTGTGTGAGAAAAGAAACAGTTGGTAGTGGCTAGGGGAGTGCTGCTTCTGAGTGTGAGCATCTGTCAGTCAGCAGCTGAACTGAGGTTGGCTTTAGAAAGGTCACTAAAGTAATTAGGATTGGTGAGAGTCTGGGAAATCATACAGGGGAAGTATAATCTCATCTGGCCTCAAGACATAAAAAGCTTGGCCTTCTTATCCTGCAGGGCAGGACGGTAATGGTTTTAATAATGAAGCAAGTTTAAGAAGTCCCCTTCTTGTCCCTGCTTCCCATTCTGTTTTATGACTGGGCAATTACAGCTGTTTATCTGTCTGCGGTAAATTGGGTCATTGAACTGATCTGAGTTAAAAATAGGCATCCCAGCCATCAACAGCATTGATGTAACAGAAGAGTTGTGACCAGTGTGGGGAGGATTGTAAAGTTGTTTTTCTGCCAGAGCCAAAGTATCCCGTAAGTGTGAGCTCCCTTTTACCTGGTCACTTTGATCTGTGTTGTCAGTCAAATAGTAGTTTTGAAAGCAAAAGGTTTCAAGCTTGGTTGTGGTCAGCAGATCAAAAAATGCCATCTCAAAATTAGCTGTACTCCTCTCAGATTAACTTGTATGCTCTACAACTCTCAATAATAATTTGCTGCTTGCTGAATAGGCCCAGTCAAGAAGACTAATCAGTGTGCAAACATTGCTGCTAAAGAGTGCAGAATCTGGCTGCCAGTGATGCATGAAGTGAAACAGAATAGGTCTAGGCTTCCTGCAGCAGAGCCAAGTCTTCTGGTGGCTGGGCTTGATTTTGCAAATTTGTTATCTGCGGGAAGGCTCATAGGTTTCCTCCTTCTTTTACCTTTTATATGATTCACTATTAAGCGCACCTCAGCCTCGCCCCCACCCAAAAAACCCCAAACCAGCAAACCAACAAAAACCAAAACCACCAACCCCACCCTCCAACAAAAAACCCCAAGCCAAGAGACACATCACATTTATAGGAAGTCTTTCTTAACCTGCTGTGGTAGGATCAGAAAGGACAAATTCAGAGAGAGTGGATGATGTTTCTTAAATACACAGGATTGGCTGCAGGCAAGTCTAAGCTGATATCTTTATGTTTTGTGAAGCAAGAATTTAAAGACTTTAATTTTTAAAAGTTTAGGGAATTTAATGAATATGTGAAGACATCTGTTATTTTCCCCTATTAAACTGTTGGTTTATGCTGCAACTCTCTCTTCAGGGTCTTTTTTTGTATCCAGTATGGGCTGTGTTTCTCAGCCTACTCTGCTGTACGGATGGGAATACAGGTTGTACAGGGCAGTGCTCCCTGTGCTAGCTCCTGCAGACCTGCAAGTACTGGGGATAGAATGTGCTGTGTCCTGAGATACCTGTGTCTGTTTCTGATACCTTATGTTTTGATCCTCCTTTGTTTTGCTTCTCTTCAGCTTAATGAATATTTTCTTACACGGACGTACAGCGCTCTGCGTGATGAAACCCTGTAATGAACAGCTGTAGACTGTGATTTATTTATTTTTTTTACAGTCTGAATAAGCAAGACACAGAGAAAACAAGTTTGAAGGGAGTTGTGCAGGCCTAGCATCAGAGTTTGGGTTAGAAAAATGTATGGACACTCTACTCTGTTTATTAATCAGGCTGTCCTAACAGTAAAGTGTTTGTGAGCTTACAATTTCTAATGTGCCCAGAGAAACTCATTTCTGCTCTATGCTATTTATTGTGTCCAATAAACTTTTTTCTTATTTTTGTGAGTAAAAACATGTGAGTCAGACTCTGGGATTTGCTGAGGGAGAGGTGAGCAAGGCTGGCAGGATGAAAACTCCTGAAACAAGGAGTTCAAGATAGTTGCTAAGGGAGAAAACCCAGTCACCAGAAGCAATGAGCAACTCCTGGGAGTCTCAGAATGGAAGAACTCTCATTAACCTACTTGGAGCAAGGGCATGTGTGCACATGCATGCCCTATAATTTCATAGTTACTGTTCTTGGAAGGGAGCAGTGGTTGTGTTTCTTGGAGCAGAAGTGTAAGATGAAATACTGCATTTTGCTAATAGAGCTGAATGATCTGAAATATATCCATGTGAAATATGAGGATGGGAAGAGGGGACAGGGTGACTTCTGACGAGTCTTACTACCACCCTGAGCTGACTTTGCTCTGAAGTGTGGTCTTTTTCAGCACAGTAATTAGCAGAGATTTCTTGAGTATCATGCTAAAAATATGGTTCACAAGAGCATTAAGATAATCAAGAGACTCCTACCTCACTGTAGAAGCTTTGCATTTATTAAAAATCCAATATGTCAACCTTACTACTCCTCAGCTCACCAAATCCATTACAGACGCTTTCCTAAAATAACTAGGGGAGCAGGGAGTGGAAGTAGCTGAATAAATGCTGTGATAAAATAGAAGTGTGTTCACTGTAATGACCTATTTGCTCTTTCCTTTAGGCACAATGGCCACGGTAGCCCAGAAACACTTTTTGGAAGGACAGACGTACTCGGTCCCCCTGATCCAGCCGGACTTACGCAGGGAGGAGGCTGTTCAGCAGGTGGCAGATGCACTTCAGTATCTGCAAAAGGTGTCGGGTGATATCTTCAACAGGTACAGTGCTGTTATGTGGGGGCTGGGGGCTTAGCTTTCAGTGGTAGGACACTGCTATGATGAGGTGGTAGCAATGAAAGGGCACTGCATTGGCAAGCAATGCAAGTTCAGAAAGGGGTTAAAGAAGGACCAGATGCACTTCAATAAAAGTTTATTGAATTCAGGTCTGTCAAAGTTATGCATAATGAAATGGCTGCAGTTAGCCAGAGGTTGTTTGTTATTAATTTTTTATGCAGTGGCAGGCTCCCACAAATTACATTACTGCTTTTGCTGCAGTTAGCCTTTATTCCTTCTTGCTTGTGTTTTAAATGGGAGACTTTCTCATTTAGAGTATCTCAAAGATATGTCTTTTTGAGTCACTGTACCTGGAGCAGTGGAATAGAAAATATCTCTTTGTTCTGATCCGTGGGACTTTACCAACTCTTGTCTTTGGGCTTCTGGTATTTTGCACTTCTCTTTTTGTATGTTGGGAGGGCTGAGTGCATGAGGGTGTCTATTCTTCTTGCCGCAGTCTCATAATGCATCTAAACTGATCTCTTCAGGGACTAGACCCAGAATTGCCACCTCTTGCCTATGGATTGGATCCATAAGACTACCTGTATAGCAGATCAGAGAGATTGTTGTGTTGCTTGCAAATGATGATGAGTAACATGGTGCCTTTTTTCATCCAGTGCCATTTTTGATACCTCAGTGCCTTGAGATAGTGTGTTGGATCAGTGGTATAGAAACAGATCAGCATTTATCTTCTCATAGCCTGATTAGAGGAAGGGCTTGCCTTTGTTTCAGTGAAGATCATGAGTTACCTACTGAGTACCTAGTTTGATTTATTATGGTGTGAGCAGGACCATGACATTCTTTCTTATTTTGACTTTTATGGGGTTTTAAGGGCAGGTTGAAGTTCTTTGATTTCTGATAGCAATACTTTGAAGGACAGCCTCTGTGAAAAGGTAGTCAATGTCTGGGCTCAGGTCATTGAGGGAATAAAGGCTTTTCATTGGAATAGTCTCTGGTCAAGGACTGTGTGTAGGCTGGATTAGGTTGAACACAAGGCCTCGTTCTTGATAAAAGGCTGGGACAAGGGCTTTCTAGAGCTGCTAGAAACATGTGGAAGGCACCTCTCAAACTTGGAACTGGTTGGCAGTGCTATCATAGAATCATTAAGGTTGGAAAAGACCTCTAAGGTCTTCAAGTCCAACCATCAACCCAACACTACCATGACCACTAAATCATGTCCTGAAGTGCCACATCTACACATTTTTTGAACACCTCCAGGGATGGTGATTCTACCACTTCCCTGGACACCCTGTTCCAGTGCTTGACCACTCTTTCAGTAAATAATTTTTTCCTAATATCCAATCTAAACTCCCCCTGATGCAACCTGAGGCTGTTTCCTCTCATCCTATCACTAAGTTACTTGGGAGAAGTCACCAAGACCCACCTCAGTGCAACCTCCTTTCAGGTGGTTGTAGAGAGTGATAAGGTCTCCCCTCTGCCTTCTCTTCTCTAGACTAAACAATTGTGATTCCCTCAGCTGCTTCTCACAAGACATATTCTCCAGACCCTTCACCAGTTTTGTTGCCCTTCTCTGGACCCACTCCAGCACCTCAATGTCTCCCTTATACTGCGGCACCCCTCTCTACAGGGCAAATAAAGGTATTGATAAAGCAGGAGTGGTTCTTTCTCCATCTCTTTTTCTCCTACTCACTGCTTTGTAACGCAGTACCCTGTGATTTCCCCAGGAAGACAAGCCTGCTGTTTTGCATGCAAGTCACTCCTGAGTCCTGAACAGTGACTGTGATGCTGTTCCCTCGCTCTTTGGTGCACTCATGACTTTTAATTACCAATTTTTTCCAACAACAGAGGAAGCTTCATTGGGCTATTTGTTTGCCTTGCTTTTCTTCTGAGGTCTCAGCTCTCTGATATAATTAATAACGATTTAGTAATTATGCAGGCGTCTGATTAAAAGTTCTGTGACCTTGGTTGTTCCATGGCAATCAAGGGGCAAAGCTTTCAAGGTGAGAACTTTGACACTTATTGAAGAGTGACCTTTTATTTTCCCTTTCCTGAGATAAGGCAACTCTGTCTTGCATTTCCAGGAAGGAGCTGCCTTATCTGGGGAAGCTGACTGTTCTGATCTGCACAACAGCAGCTTGCAATGTTGACAGACAGGAAACTTGTTTAGTGTGGCAGCCTCAGCTGAGTGTGTCAAACTCATTACTTCAGTACTAAAAAGATGCAGATGTTCTGGGGTTATTTTGTGGGAACATTTGGATTGACACAGTGCTTTTGAGAGCGGCAAGACGATTTGTAATTTGTTGAAGTTGGAGTGAAAGAGTCTGTGTTACTCTCCGTGTAAAGAGGAATCTTTCCACAACCAAGTCTTTTTTGTGTGTGTTAGATGATCAAAGCTTCTGCTTTGAGTTGTTGCTGACATGACAATTGAGTACGAATTCTTACAATGAACATGTCCATCCATTGTGCAAGGAGAGTGAGCTTTTTCTCTCTTTGTTTGGACGCTGGCTGAAGGCAGCTATGGTACTGTTGTGGTTGTAGAAGAAATACTCCCTAGGCCAGTTAGTGGCTGTACAGAAGCAGCAGTGCTGAAACGTGCTTGTGGATTTAGTCTTCTCAAGGGCACACAAGAAACACACCTTTGCATTTGGAGAATTGGGAGAAGGAAGATAAGCAGCCTTCCACCCAGTTTGTTGAATCTGGGAAATTACTCACAAGACAAGTCTCAGCCAAGCTGTCATCTTTCCAAATGCTCTCAAACTTACTATTAACTGTGATAAGGTGCGTGGTGAATGAGGCACTTCACAGAGTTCATTAGTTTGTAGAGAATCAAGGGATGTGCAGGTGCAAAAAAACAGGTAAACTATGGCTGAGACCCAGAGCAGACCCACTGGAAACAGCCTTGGAGAGTGGATCTAGCAACCTAGCAGCTAAACCTTTTCTGCAGCTTGCTAACAGTGCACCTGGGCTGCGATCTGGAATCACTAAGGAAGAGCAGGGGTACCCCTCTCTGTAATTTTCCCAGCCCTTGGGAGCAGGGACTCATCTGGACTGTTCCACATGGAGAACAGCAAAGTGCCACATCCTGCAGAGGGAGAGCGCTGACCTTGGCACACTCTTGGCTGCTGGGCAGTAAAGGTTGATGTCTTGACAGGACTGTTGACAGTACTGATGTGTCTTAGGAAGTCCTGTCCTCTTGGTGCTGGTATCAGTACAGTGAGGAGATCAAGAGGCTGGATGTTCTTTACAGGGTTACGTTTTGGAGTAATGGAATTTTTAACCTTGTATATGTTAACTGAATTCATGTAATTAATCTGCTTTGGAAGCTGCAGTAAAGATGAGATTCATTGCCTGTAGCTACTGAGGTTTTAATACATATCATTACTGTTTCAAACATAAATATTCTAACATA
This sequence comes from Brachypteracias leptosomus, assembly GCA_013401335.1. Taxonomy (NCBI): domain Eukaryota; kingdom Metazoa; phylum Chordata; class Aves; order Coraciiformes; family Brachypteraciidae; genus Brachypteracias; species Brachypteracias leptosomus. The sequence continues at coordinate 225,988 of VYZX01010557.1, forward strand.
GCCAATCTGACATAATATCTGTATGAGTTTAACTTCTGGACTTTTAAGGAGGGCTTTTGATATAGGTCACAGGAGGCAGAATGACCAATTTAAATACTCAATTAACCAGTAGTCTTTCATCTACTTGCTTCATCATTACTAGTATTTTCTGGGTGAGAGCTTGTGCTGGAATCCTGTGTGGTGGAATTTTTTACAGGAATGTTGTTTTGATGAGTACTTCAGATAGGTGATGGGTTTAGCTTTCCAGAGATGCCCCTCTGGTTAACTAGGCTTGCCCTTTGGGATTTCTCAATTTCTGAGGAGAATCTTTGTTGCCAGGAGATGTTAACAACCTCTAATATGTCAGCTCATAATTCAGAGTGTACACTTTTGTATAACAGAACTGTGGAAATTGCCTATGCAAGTTATCTCATGGAGTGTTACAGTAGTAGGAAGAAAAGAAATAACTTGGGCTTGGAATGTTGTTGTCAAGGACCTAGTCTCCTTTGCCTGTGGTCTAACCACAAGTTGCCTAGTATATAAAGTTTCTCATCCTTGTGATTTCTTTTTTCCAGTTTATGGAAAAATTTGATCTTTTCCAAGGTCTTTATTCAGTGTCTTTTGCTTGTCTAGAATAGTATTTTGCTAAACAGGTGTATCCTTGTTCCTCCCCAGCTGGATTCAAATTAATTTCATATTAAATATGAAAAAGGGCTTTAATATTAAACAAAAGCTTTAACTGAGAGCCACACTTCTGAAGGCAGTAGTTGGAAAACAGAATCACAGTGGAAGTGCTGTTAACCTTGGGGAGGAAGACTAAGTGTGTGATTAAGGAGTGGCTGGATGGGCAGTGGAGCCTTAAGGGATGTTTGGGACAGGAGCAGGGTTGAGCTGTGAGTAGTCATGAAGTTGAAAATACAGACAAAACCTTAATCATGAGATGCATTTGGGTGTTGCCCAAGTTGTTTTAAACTTACTACTGTGATTAGTCATGATGATCAATAATGGAAATGGGTAACTGAATATATGAGTGTATTTGATTTAGGAGATCTGTGGAATATACTATTAAATGTTCTTGGAAACTTGTGACTAAGGGTCTTGCTGCAAACTCTACTGTGTTTGTTGTGCACCGCAACTCTGGGATGCAGCTTGGAACTTGGACACTGTATTGTAGTTGTTCTTCTGCTGGCCATAAGGGTTTGATCTTACTAGGAGGAGAGCTATCAAGAGGTTTTCCTTGTGATGGGTCACCGTTCAGGTGAGTTTACACCAGGAGGCTGTCTGTAGCACAAGGAATCAATTTTTTTCCAGTTAATTTTAGGGTAATAAGGCTCTTGTTAAGCAACAAGTCACCTCATGGTACTTTGAAGTTGTCTCAGAAGCCATCTGAGAGAGGATGCTAGGTCTAGTTTAGTTTCATATTCTTGCTCTTGAGGGGCTGTAAGAGCAGTCGTTTACTGCCAGGAATATTAAGCAGAAACAGTGAGGTAAAGGAATGAGTGAGTGGTCCTGCAGACATGAGGACATGAAGCATGGGGAAGACGGGGAGGAAATTTTGCCTGCAGATATTGGTTATTCTTTTAGAGGTATGTCCCAGTAATGTGGATGTTGTTTTGTTGTTATTTTTTAAAGTGTAGCACACACTTTATAAGAAACGGCTCTTTTTTTTTTTTTTTACTCTCATGGTCCTCCAGAAGCTAAATTTGAAAGGTTGTAAAGATGTAGCTTGAGAGAGGTTCCCAAACTGTTGGGAAGACCTTAGCAGGCAATATATGAGGGTCAAAGCAACATGTGTGGAAGTTCGATGGTAGCTGGCAGTAGCAAGAATCCTGCAACCTCAAAAAGAGGTGAAAGTATAGTGAGTGTTCTGCAGGGGTCCAGATTACAGCTCTTTCTGGATGCTGCTAAAATCCCTAAGCTTAAAGTCTTCCAGTATGTGAGGCCCAGGCTTAATTCAGATGCCTTGACAGCCCATGGAGTAGGGCAGCAGGTGGGAGGGGGCACAGATAGAGCTGTCACAGTTTGAAATGAAATGGGAATAGTAGGAAGAAGGAGGCTGAATGGTATTAAGTCATTAAAAGATTATTCCTTCAAAATGAAACAAACATGGTGGAGAATTAGCAAGACAGGATTCTTGCTCATCTCAAAAAGTGCTGAGAATCTGTGTCTTTTGGACTTTCAGAGATTAAATGTGTCTTTTGAAGGAGAGCAACAGAATGCTAAATTTGATTCTGCAAGCAAGATGCTTTTTATGGCATCGTTATTGAAATGTAGTGATGGTTACTTAAGCCTTTGCTCTAAGTCTACTAACAGCTCTTCCACATCAGTTTCTTTCACTAGCAGTCTGTTTATCTTTTAATCCCATTCCCCCAAAAGGAGGGTGATCAATCCGTTCTGCCTTAAGTGATTGAAAGGCAGGCTTGAACTTGATAAGAGAGCTGCGGCATTCTGTACACTAACAAGGCCTTCAGCATTGTTTAAAACAAGCAATTTAAAGAAACGATTGAAGTACTTCACCTTCAATATCCTCCCCCGAGCTGGCTTAAACTTTTTGCACCTCATAGCAGGTCTGCAAACAGTAGATTTTAATGAATAACTAAAAGACCCAGTGCCAGCATTAATGCAAAATGTTCCTCAAAGCATGAGATGAGTTTGCGTTAGCTCCAGAAAACGTTCTGCGGAAAGGAAGGGCTCTTAATGCTTGATTCTACCTCTGAAAAGAAAATGATGGAATATTGTGTCCAGGATGCTGAAATGGCCATCCAGGAGCACAAAGGAAATACAAGCCTTACCCATATCCTCAGTCACTAAAAATAAAATGAGTGGTTTAGGTGCAATCATGCTAAACTGCTGATATATCAATTTGCTGTATATAGTAAAATAGTGAAGGAAAATGCAAAAGTTGCAGGAGCGGTGTTTGTACAGTTGTGGAATTGGTCTCAAAGCTGCTTAGCAAAAGGAGGCAGGCAACAATTTCAGACTTAATGGAGCTCTTAGGAGGATTCTCTCTGACAGGGCCTTGCATGGTAGTAGAATATCTGGTAGGAATGTGAGACAGGTCAATCAAAACAGATGATGTGCAATAGGAAAGGCAGACAGTAGGGAGAAACTTAGGCAACTTTGGTTATATATGGTTTGTTGTTTTGTTTTAGTTTGTTTGTGGGTTTTTTTAATCCTGACAGGGTAGTCTTGTGTTTATACTGTGTGCCTTGTTTGAGAATATTCAATACTGAGTAGCAGCTTTCAAGTTGTTATGAGCTAATTCTCTTTCAGGCCCTTAAAGACAGAACAAGACAGACTCACTGAGAAAGCATAAGTGATTCAAAAGTAGGAAGCAGTGTAAGATGCACCTACCAGTGTAAGTGCAATGAGGTAGTTGGAAAAATACCCAGTAGAATATGTATATGATGGCTTGATCATCCTGAGGCCTGAATCTCTTCCTTCCTCCCTGGACTACTTTCATTCTCCTTTTGCAACTCTGGGGAGGTCAGATCAATTCTCAGAAGGAGGATTTGCTGCTCCTCAAATGGTGCAGGAATGATACTGAAACAGAACAGGAGGAGGCACCATTGGTGTTTCAGTAAAGGAGGGCTTTGCTTTGAAGGTATTTGGTATATTTTCTTTGGTTAAAAGCAAGGGGAAATCCCACCTTTGCTTCTAGAGGATCAATTATGGCAATGCCAATCACTTGTAACAGGGATATTGCTGTCTAACACTGTATGAGTTGAATTTCCTGAAAAGAGATGTCCTGGAAGAGTCTGTCATAAATCTTAACATGCTTAATAAAAATAAGTTCTTTGTAGCATAGGAACTTCTTGCTATGCAGACTCTGTTCATGCAGAAGTTTGCATATTGAAGAAAATAAAGAAAAAAATTGGTTCAATCATGTGCAGTTTATAGTAGCTTTCTGACTTAATTTTCTTTGCTTTTAGTTCATACTTTTACGTGTCTACAGGGTAAAATCAATTTACTGCCATCTATAGACTCCCTGTGACTCAACAAAACTTTCCTAAAGTGTTTAAAGAGCTATGATTTTAACACGAAAGATGCCACCAGTAGTAGCTACCATTGCTTATGGTACAAAGGCCATGTTCCAAAAGAGATAAAGCTGCTATAAACTGGTTTAAACTTTTATGAGCTATTTTGTAACAAAATACAGAGGTGTAATTACCCCTGCTTTTACTGCCTCAAGAAGTGGAAGCCCAACACCTCTTGGCTATTGGCAAGCTGTAGCTTTTCGCTCACTGAGCTGTTTCTGGATTGAAAAGGTAGGATGTGAATAGCCTGGAGCTCAAGCACTATGCAATTTTTGTGAAGTAACCTTCTTTGAAGCTGAGTGCAGCAGGGTATGAGCCAGCTGATGCTTGTGGAGGCTTATGGGCTTCAGAAATACTGTCTGACACGTTAATGCAGTGAGGTTTTAAATGGCTGAAAGTCGTAATGTTGTAGCACTTGAGAGCAGCATATCCAGAAATAACAACAGTGGTATGGTATCCATAATGGTCTAATTGTCTTTGAGAAGAAAATTCCACACTGAACTCTAAAGCAGGTTTTTCTCCATAGCAAAAGCACTGAGAACCCTTTGAGAAAGAAGTAAAACCAAAAAAATTTGTTGTCCTTACACATGCCAAAAAAACTAGTTCCAGTGTGTCTCTGGCTGTGGTTTGCTAACAGCTGTGGTGCCAATCCCTCAGTAGGATGTCAGTGTTAATTCAGAGTCCAGGCAGTGACCTGGGCCTTGAAAGAGCAGAGCAGGGACTGACCTCCCCAGCCACATCTGTGAGCAACTAATGCAAAGAGGTCTCGTGGCTACAGTCCTTTAGTATGGAAGTGTTAAGTGGGCTTCCCTAGTGTCTTCCCACTGTTATGGTACCCTAACCAGGTTCTCCAGGACAACTCTGAAACCCTGCTCATTGTGCAGCTGAGTAAACTTCCTTGCCTTGAAGTACTCTGGATGGCTGTGGATTGAGAGGATCCAGATCCACTTGATGGGAGATGCAGTGGCTGAGATTTTGTCCAGCAATAAGTCATGAGTATAAACTACTAGGGTAAGAGGTGGCTGTTAATTAACATAGATTTGGGAAATATCTTATGAACTTCCCCATCCAGAGAGGCATTCCCTTCCCACCCCCCAGCCCCTTACCCCAAGTGGCTGCAGCTATTACTCTCTGTAGATACCAAGGGAGAAGCAGATCATGACAACAAGTCAGTGTGCCCCTCACAGCAAAAGAAATGCGCCCTTTTTTGTAGTTTCTTAGCCTGCAGGTTTGACAATATTGTCAGATTCTCCCACTCCCACTCTTCTTGACACAATTTCAATGTCATTCTTTCCTTATACAAAGTGATAGCTCTGCCTTCTCAACCAGCTTCAGACGCTGGACTCTCACCCATGTTGGAGTAATTTTCTGTTCCTGTGGATGAGTTTTGTCTTAATCAGCCCTGAAGGAAGAAATGCAAATAAATCACTTTGTTTTACAGGCATGGCTTCCATCAAGGATCTAGTGTGGAAAAAACTGTCTGGAAAATAACACTGGGTGGCTTGAAATGTGTATTACAGGCTCCCTCCTATAGAAGTGGGAGTGTATACATTGAGGGGAGAGTTGCGGGAGGAGACACAAGTGCCAAAGGTCTGTTCTTCACATTTGACTGGTGGATTAAATTCTCTTTCCATGGTCCTTCTTTCTGACTAGCTGTGGTGCTGTCACTTGCCTTTTCCAAATGGGGTAGGTTAGAGTTTGGGTGTTAATGCCCTAACAGTTAAGACAGAGCAGCGCATTTGGAGAGTAGCAGATCCATTTGCTGACATTAATGAAGGAATTCTTGTTTTTCTTCCATCTAAATCCCTCAGACAATCATTTTATTGAGGAAATCCACCATGCTGTGCTACTAGGGAGAGGAGGGGATAAAAACTACTTTTGAAGCCAGGGATGAAGGATTTGGATGGTAAAGTGTGTTAAAGAGAAACCCCAGGTCGGTAATTTGGTATCTTCTAAATTGGATTCCATTCTTTATTTATCCAAGAATATGATCCTTATTCTGGATTAATATACATTTTTAAATGCAAATGCCTGGGTTTATTTTACTTCTAGGACTTTTATTTTAGTTCTGCCATGAAAGCTGAGTGAGAGGACATGCCTGATGGGCTTAAGAGGCATAATGGGACATTCCTTTTAGAAGAGGAGGTAAAGCTGTTGCACTTCTGCTCTGTGGTAATGCAGCAGGAATAACCTTTCTGATTATCTATGAAATATATAGAACATGCCAGTCATTACAGTAGCTCAGCATCAAGAAACTAGAAAGTTCATGTCTCCACAGTTCAGTTCTCTGTCAGTTTGACCCAATGACTGGGTTTCTTTAGTTTTGCTTCAAGCCGCAATACTTTTGAAAGTGGCATCCTGGATTTTGTTGATTCCAAAACAAATTCAGCCTATGTGTGACTTTTTTGAGGGAGGGTGAGAAGCTTTCAAGTCCTGTTGGGTTACTGAACACCAACCAGGTAGGGTTTTCTGTGTTCTTTCTAGCACATGGGCCATTTGGGAACAACCTCACAGCCGAAATCATGCCCTTCATGCTTACTTTTAGCTGGGATGAGGGGTTTAGCCACTGCTAAAGGCATTAGTCCGTGAGAACATTTATTATATGTGTAAGTCACATGGTGAGTGAGACCTAATGGCCATTAAAACTTACGAATTTACAGTCCTGACAGTTTTAAGGGTAGGGAAGGAGATATCAGAAGTATATTGTACAAATTTGTTCTGGTATATAATGAGGCTACTGTTTCCATTCTTAATGACTATTTGTGAGTCACTACATGGGAAAGATGAGTTTTAAAAGGACAGGGAGAAAAATGAAATCCTGTGTCTAGAACTCTAAAGGCGATGTCTGATCGCTGATGTGCCACAGACTGTTTCATTGAAATGACAGAGCAGCTGCCAGTCCAAGCAGAGAGACATCTGTTCTTTGATGCTGTTAGAAAAATCTCTGCCTGGGGCACAAAGTTTTTTTGGGAAAAATAACTAGAAATCCCTCAAGAAAGTCAGAGTGCTGTAATCACTCAGGAAAGGTATTAGATGGATAATGTGTCATAAAGAGTTATTCTGATTTGTTGAAGAAGCACTTATGCTCAAATTAGCTTGTTGATGGGCATATCATAGAAAGTGCCTTTTGAGATTTGAGTGTGACTGCAATTGATTGTAGGAAAATGAAGAAGTAACACTAAACAACCTCTATTTCTGAAAAGCAAATATTGTGAAATAAAAAGCTTAATTTGCAAAAAGTATGGAAAGAAATATTTCCTTTAAGAGATGGAGACCTGTTTTGAAAGAGAATGGTCTGTTATTAGAAGAAATTTGAATTGAAAGCATGAGTGAGAAAGGGAAAAGATGTGATGAGTAATGAGGTTTTGTAACTAGCAAAGGGCTAATAACTGTTTGAGAAAGTTATCTTATGTGATTGGGCTTGTTTTCACTGTAGCAAAATTTTGGAGCAATCTTAGAAATCAACACCAGTCCTCATGGACTGCTGAGGAGGATCGTTGCTGAACAGAAGGAGTGAGTGGCAGTGCTCACATTGGCAAGAAGTATCTAATTGAAGGAGGAGTGGAAGGGAACAGAACAAATTTGATTGAGTTGTAAGCAGTTGAAAGTACTGTGATCACAGCAGCAAATATGGTAAGCAAAAACATAGTACTGAGAGCAAAACAAAGTAACCTGGATACTCCAAGTCATCCTTCAAAAGGTAGTTAGACCATTTAACAAGTATCTGATGACAACCTCAATAGGTCAGGACAAGGCAGAGAGACACCACAGAAGCAAGCCCTTATTATTGGTGGAAAGTAAAGAATTAAGAGTCACAGGAGGAAGAGATGAAGTGCCATTGTACGTGATGGTTTCACAGTTGATGAAACGGACTGCTTTATGGTAGCAAGTCCTTTTTCTTGGTTAGGCTTTCCTTCTCCTGAACATGCAAGTCCAGTTGTGCAGGACAGTGGTTTTTATAGATACTGATTTTAATTAGTGACTGTTGTGAGTAATAGCTTGTAAATGATAGCTCTTAACTATCAGTTATTTAAAAGGGGACTGAATGGCTCAACTTGTGGTGCACAAGTCAAGTTCCATGTGATTGCCATTAGCTACTGAGAAGTGTGGAAAACTTAAAGTCAATGCAAAAACCTTCAAACCTGTATCTTAAATACAGGGAGAGGATATATTTTGGATCCAGAGAAGGAAGCGGTGTTGGAGAGAATGGTCAGTGTTTTGCATCAGTGCTTGCTGGATGTAGCTCATTCTAGAGAGCAGAAATAAGACAGATTGGGCAATGGGGAGGCATTCAGGAGTGCAGAATTACTTGCATAGTTGGTCCTAAAGTCAGTAAAACTGAAAATTAAACTACTACTGAAATGTGTATGTTAACTGCTGTGAATTAAGGCAAGAATTGTTCAAATTAGTGAATTACAGACTGAATCTGGTCTGCTGGGACTGCGCTGTGAATTTCACCAGATTTCCTTTGTCACAGGGACAAACGATTCCACTCTTGGTTTCACAAGCAACCAAGACTTAATTAACGCTTGGAAATTGCTTTGAGATCTTTGGGTGAAAATCTATGAAGTTCTAATGATGTTTGATTAAATGCAAAGAAAAGCAATGCTTTTCTCAGAGAATGATTAAAGTTTGAACTTCTGTCTCAAGGAATCATTTTCCGCTTCAGAGACAGGTGTGTTTTGATCAACATTCTTATTCTTGGTGAAAATGTTCTGGCTTGTTTTCATAGTGGAGATAAACAGTCTAGGAGCAGCATTTGTGCTCTGTGCTGTGCTGGTATATAAAAAACCTCCATCCCAACAAACAAGCAGGAGCTCAGCTTACCTAGTACGTTTAGCCATGCATTAGGGCAAGCCCTGTAGTCGAACCTCTAGGGACATTCACTCAGTCATGGAATGGTTTGGGTTGGAAGGGACCTCAAAGATCATCTAGTGCCAACACCCTTGCCATGGCAGGGACACATCCCACTAGACCAGGTTGCTCAAGGCCCTGTCCAACCTGGCCTTGAACACCTCCTGAGATGGAGCATCCACAATACCCCTGGGCAACCTGTTCCAGTGTCTTACCACCCTCAGAATGAAGAATTTCCTCCTAGTTTCCAGTCACTTCTAATCACACATGTGCAACTGGGTACTACTTAGCTTGGTCAAGAAAACTGCTTTAAAACCATTTGGAAGGTATTTGGAAGGTATTGGGGAGATCTAGGAATAAAGAGGAACTTCCTGATCATCTGCTGTAAGCCAGGCTGTCCTCCTGTTCTGCAATGCTGTGTTGATGTGGACTGCCTTTCCAGTGGGGAGGAAGGCTCTGCAAATGTCACTCATCCTTCCCACATTGTCATGGCGATGTATCAAGGCATCTTTGGCTCAAATGAGGCACAGGCTAAAAAGGCTGGGGAGGCTGCTGTGGGCTTGTCAGTGCTAGTTTTCTGTACTTGATACCTTCAGGTGGCTGGTGGCTTATGCATTTCTCTTGCAATGCCACCTGGGAGAAGGCACTGATCAGATGTTTAAATCCAGGCTGACCTGTCTCCTGTGGCTGATGGGAAATGTAGAGCATAATGTCGATTAAGAGTGAGTTGTGTAACAGAAGGGCTGTTTATGTAGAATCAGACAGAGCACCCAAATGAAGGCTGGGAAGGAGTTTCTTCTACCTTCAGTGATCCAGAGGAATCATGCCTTTTTAAAGGCATTAGCTCTCTCCTATCCCCAGATATAGTTCACCACAGGGTCCCCTGAGCATTTCTCCACTGCTTACATTTCCTGTATCTCTGTGTGGTGATACACATTTTCTGTTCGGTGAGGACAGAGAGGAAGATCTTTGGCTATTCTAAGAACGGAGCTTTGATGGGAGAAAGAGAAGCCTAATATTTTGTGTACACAGTTATTAATTTAAAGTTACAAGGCACCAAAACACGTTCTTAAGCTATCTGCCAAATCAGATTCATAATTTGAACCACATGGAAACAAAATTTACTTCTGACAGTCTTGTAAAATTCTGTCCAAACGGGATTAGCCATCCTTTAAAAAGTGACTTAAAAAAAGGAAAAAAAAAAAAAAAACCCAGCAAAACACTTAAGGCTATTATTACAAAAGACTGAGCTTCAGTCAGTAAATATTTGTGAGAATTTTGCAAGGATGAATGAAGACTATATAAATAAGAAAACAGTTACTAGTACTTGTAACTTTTACTAATTAATGAGTTAATGGTACTAGTACCAGTTGCCACAACACCTCTCCTATGAGGGCAGGCTGAGAGAGTTGAGATTATTCAAAGTGGAGAAGAGAAGGCTCTGGGGAGACTTTACTGTGGCCTTCCAGTACTTCAAGGGTGACTGTAAGAAAGATGGGGACAGTTTTTAGCAGGGCCTGTTGCAATAGGACAAGGGGTGGTGGTTTTAAACGAAAAGAAGGGAAACTTAGACTAGATATAAGGAAAACTTTTTTTTTTTTTTACAATAGGGGTGATGAAACTCTGGCACAGGTTGCCCAGAAAAGTGGTAGATGTCCCATCCCTGGAAACATTCAAGCTCAGGTGTGATGGGGCTCTGAGCAACCTATTCTTGTTGAAGGTGTCCCAGCTCACTGCAGCAGGTTGGACTAGATGACCTTAAAGGTCCCTTCCAACCCAAACATTCTGTGATTGTATGATTCTATGCTTCCAGCATCTGCTGTCTTAAGACTGTTCCTGTGGCTGCTGTTCTGGGAAGCAGTTCCACGGAGATGTTCAGTATCTGACCCCACACAGCCAGTGGAGGAACTCAAAAGGTCACTCCATGAAACTATGGTAGAAGAACCATATTTTATTTCCCATTATTTCTTTTAGAGCATCCTTCCCAAAAGTTGTCACTGTGATGGTAGATCCTGCTGTGTTTATATATCTTAACACTATTAATGGAGAAGTAGTTTGACCAAAAGTAGCCTGTATAAATACAAGATCTGATTGTGTAATTTATTTGCAAACACAGAGTTTCTTAGTATACATAGAGTTTCTGCTTAGTATATATTTCTTCTGAAAGGAAAGCATGTCCACTTCTGATCAGTCAGTAGTGGGAGGCAGGTAAGAAGGTTGGAAGATTAAAGAAGAACTTGTGACTTAAAAAAAAAAAAAAAAGGAAAATTAAAAAGAAAAGCTGCTTTTCTTGGGAGGAGAGAGAACAGGCTTCAGGGGAAGAGGGTACTGTGGTGATAGGACAAAATTCCAAGTTTCCAGTTTTACATAAACTTAATTCCCAGTAGCAGGAGCATCTTGTGAAATGAGATTTTAAAAATCAAAATGAAATTATTTTTGTGTGAGAACATGACCTGTGGAAAGTGATGTATGCCAGATCCTGCTGAGGATAACTTGGCAATCTTGATCACCCTCCAATCTGCAAAGCCGTTCAGCATCACAGGAGCGGGGCAATACATGAATGCTGAAACACCTGCAAATCAGGCTCAAGGAGCAATCAGAGTATGACAAACATTAATTAGTATAATACCCAAACCTTTAATGGAGGAAGGAACGTTGATTACACAATCTCACTTGGGATTTCTTTCTGTCAGAGATGGTGTATGATAACAGTTTCTGATTACACTTACTCAGACGTGAAGCAAGACTTTAAAAACTGCTTAAATATGGAGAGAAGAGCAGAAAGCAAACAAGTCGATCTTTCTTTGAGTGGTTCAACCTATTTGGCTTTTTAGAAAAGCATTCACTTTTGCTTTTTGCCTTTCAAACTTTTGAGGCGAATTGGCTTTGTGAACTGGCTTTGAATGCCTCCCTGGGTTGCTGTAAACCGTAAATGTCTTAGCAGCCTTTCCTTTGCTCTCTCCATCTCGACCTTGCGATGCTGCTGGGGCAGGGGCACCACGTGGGAGTGAGGAGAGTGGGCTTGGACTCCTCACAGAGTGTTTCTGACCATGCTGGTCATTGCTGCATGGAGCTTGAGCTGGACACCGCAGTGTGTAGGGACATCCATATGTGGTGAGGCTGTTGGTAAAGCACACTCTAGTGCCTTATAAAACATTATCCTTTGTTTGCTGGCCAGAACATGCTTAGATATTCTAGTTTAGCTCTCTAGACCTGCTTCAGTCTAATGGATTGTGTATCAAAGTCCTGAGTTACAGGTAGTGGGGGTGATACATTGATGTTGCCCCATCACTTTGTCAGCCTGAGGAGCCATAAAAGGCCATGGCCTTTTTTCAAGAAGATTCTTGAACAAATTAAAACTTGAAAAAGTTTGAGATTCCTTTCTCTGCAGAATACAAGTAGAAGAGAGCAGTAATGTGCCTCTGGGTCCCAGGAAAGAAGCAGGTGAGGAAGGGGCTCCATAGCCTGAGAAGAAATCTGGGCATTTAGCTCCCTTAGCACCACCTGCTGTTGCTGCTTTCATCATGGCATGATGTCTCCCCTATCCTGGAATGTTGTCTTTCCTCACCTCACCAGTGGTTCTCTCACTTTTGGAAACCCACTGAAACTTCTCCTAGAGGTTTAGTGGTATCTCATTCATCAGTAGTGGTATCATGCTGGTTTTGGCCAAATGCTGTGGAAGAACGAGTGGCAGCACGAGTGGCAGCCAGCACTGTTATCTTCCCTTGTTACCCTGCTCCAGCACCAGCCACTTGGAGATGTAATAAAATACAAGAACCATAAATTCCATCCCCTCTAATTCGCACCTCCTGCAGTAAGGGAGGAATTTAATAAAAGTGCACTTTGTTAAAAAAAAAAAGCTTGACTTTCAGGCAAAAAGCCAAGGTTTTATAGAACAAATTTACCGCATGTACCCTGAAGTTTAGAACGGTGATGCCAAGCATCCCCCTGCTATCTCTCAAGGCTGGAGCCTGGGCTGGGAGGAGATCAGAAGCCTGACTTGCTGTGATGTGTACAGTCCTCATTTAAAGAAAAAGTCATTTAATACTCCGGCTTCCTTATCCTCCTGTGCAACTGCATTTCTCATTCTGCTCCATAATGTTCTTTCTCCTTGGTTGATCACTTACTTTTGTACTTCAGACATGAAATTGAAGTTCTTTGGTATTCTGGAGAGGTTTGCTCCCAGCCTCTGCTGCCTGGTCTTTCTTGTTCACCTTGGTGTGGAGCTTGCCTCTTGTCTCTCCCACTTCCCAAGTTTTGTCGTCGCTGTCACTTTTAGGTGATGTGTACTCTCAACATAGACAGCATAGAATCTCCTGCTGCTGTGATGCTTCCTTCCAGCTGAATTCTGACTTGCCCAGCCACCTTTCTGGGAATCTGTCAGCCTGTCTTTAAACCTGCTCTGATTTTAAGCTTTTTCCTGATGCTGTCTGATCCCTAGAAAATATAGATGATAAAAATCACAATTCTCTTTGGCATTATGAAGTGCTTGGAGACCCTCTTAGAAATACAGTATTATTGTCAGTGCTGACAACTGACAGGCAGTGTCTAGTGCCCTGAATGCCAGATTCCTAATGCTTCAATTCTTATGGGAGTAAGCAAATAGTCATTTTTCCCCCATGAACAGACACAGATGTAGCAGAGAAGGTCTTTCAGTACCTACCTGAATGTGAGATTTATCAGAGGAATTATAAGGAAATAATGGGAAGTGATCTACTCCATGGCTGCAGATGGGACAGAGGATATGGGGCCAGCAAGGGAGGCAATGAGGTGGGAGGAAGTATTCTTGGGACCTGCTGTAGGTGTTGGAAAGAGTTGCCTCTGAAATGGAGAGGAGCTCAAGGCAACAGGATCAGGGCTTTATGAGAAAGGAGAAACAAGATTTAAGTTGGAGGTGAGGCACAGGAGACTTGGCTGCAAGAAGGTTTCAGAGAGACAAGGGAATGTGAAAGCTTGGATCAAAGCAGCTGAAAGATTGGCTTTAATATCTGCTTAGATCAAAAATAAAAGTCTGTATGGATTAAGACATAATCCACTAGATAGATTTAATCTGCCATGTGTATTATGTCCTCAAAGAAGAGCATTGGGAGGGGAAGGTTGGTTTGGCTCAGTGCCCAGGGTTTGAAGGCAGGTGAGATATTCTCCTTTCTTCCACAGGCCCCCTTTTCACTTGTCCTGAAGCACCCATCCTGCCCAAAGGGTGGGGCTGTCACTCTGTGCCTCTTGCTTCTTGGCAACTCCAGAGTCATATTGCATCTAACTAAAGGGGTTTCTCAAGCAGAAAAGAGCACTGGGAGCAAAATAACACAGCAGTGACTAATAGGGCAGGCACAGAGTAGGTTCAGATGCTGATGGTGGTTTTGGCTGTCTGACCGCAGGGTTCTGAGGGGCAGTAATGGGCTCTTTTATTAACACATACCCATCCTGTCCTGATTGCAATTGCCTTTCAAACAAACACCACTCAGCAACTCAGTCCTTCTTAAATGGAGGTTGAGGCCTGAATGCCACCTCGCTTTGAACAGTGTCCCTGAAATCCTTGGCAACAGCCCTCCCATCCCTTCCTCTTTCTTTTCTTTAGAAACACCAGCTGACTCCAGGGACTAAGTTCAGTTTCCACAGCAGTGGAAGTACTAAAGTTGCTGGAAAACACTTGAACATGAGGGTTTTTTTCCCCGTGTATTTTTCCAGTATCGTTATGGTCTGTTGTCTCTTAACTAACATATGCAGCTGTATCTTGAACTGTATGTGCCTAATGGTCATGCACTTTTAGGGGACTGTCCATGTGATGGAATTTGGATTAGTTGGATTGAGGGAGTTTAAGAATTTTTTTTCATAGTTATCTTGTTCAGCAACAAATAAATTCTGTAGACTGGTGTGTATTCCTTCTGTATTGTGGGCCTGCATCTGTACCATCTCAGGTAGAGATTTTTGGCAGATCTCCTAAGGTCAGTGGGATTTGGACTGTCAAATCCTAGAATAGGATATCATAGGAGAAAGTACAGGGTGTCTCAGAGAAGAGCCATCGTGGTTTGGAACACCTGACCTGGCACTGGACAACTTCCCCAGCTTATGCTGGGAGCAGGCCATCTGCCTGATACTATCCTTTTATAGGTGGATGTAATATTTGGTGGGCTGTAGGGGTGGATGAAGCTATAGATGTCTTCCCTCCTTCCTTTCTGGGTGCACCATTAGTGTTACAGCTAGGGCACAGTAATTGCCAGCCATGTTCTGGTTTTAGGGATGATTCAATTTCAAGAGAGGTTCCAGCAAACCTTAAACGAGGAAGATATAGGCAGCACTGTGGGCTGAGAGGTGCTTTGCTCCCTGTTCTTCTATTGATCCTGTTCATGCACTATGGGAGGTGCTAGTGCTCTAGCACCAAAAAGCACTTTATAGCAGCCAGTGCACTGCCTATGTTTGGTGGGAATGTAAAGGGAGTTGTAGCACCGTTCCTCCTAAACTAGGTGTCTTGGAGGATGAATGTTAAATATGGAAGCGGTTAAAGGTGAAAGGTAAGGATGACTGGGATTCCTCAAAAACTCCTTTACTTCTTCACAGCTAGTGAAAGAATGAGTGTGGGAAGGGAAAGAAAGAGTTTGGCACTTGGTGAAGCACTGGGGATAAAGTGAGAGAGGGAAGCATTTGAATGCCTCAACTTGACCCACTCATATTCATGGAGTGGAAGGGAGGAGAAGGGTTACTGATTTCCAGACTTGAGCTTGCATAACTATTTGCTTAACACTTCTGTCTGGAAGAGAAACATGTGCCTTGTCAGCCCCTGATAATTTTTTCTGGGAGTCAGCAGGGTACTGGCTAAAAGGCAGTTGATACCTTGCTTTTATTTGGAGCTTCAGGAAGGCTTTGTTGAGTTCTTCTAGGAGAGGTGTCTACTCACAAGTGAGAGGGAAAATTGCATCATTGATTTGAGGGAGAGCAGCAAAGCAGAAATAAACGAGCAACTTTTTCAGCTTGAAAAGAAGTAAAAATAGTCAGATGCCCCCAGGAGCAGTGCTGGAAATAGTGTCAATCGATAAAATTATAAAACATCTAGAGAAGAGGTGAACTGTGAGGTGGGAAAATGTGCTTGGGGGGGCAGTTAGGGAAGACTTAGGTCCTTCAGAGGCATCTCACACTTGAACAAAACAAGGCAATGGGACAGCCCTATGACACATGAAATTTGCTGCAGACAGGTGCAAGGAAACGTGCATTGAAAGGAACAACAGAAACTACCCTGAGAGCCTATCAAGTGTGTAAGTGATGTGGACTTAGTCCACTGAGACAGGGAGGATGTGGGAAGGAAATCATGAGCAGATTTGTACTTAGTGTTGGTACAAAATACAAGCTGTTAGGCTATGTTTAAAATGAAAGGATGGGGAAATGGAGAATAATTCTTAGAGGGAGAATCTCATGAGGTTCAGTTTTGCTCATCTCCCACTCCCAAAAGAATAAAGTAGAAGCAGACTGCATGCTCTCCTGCCATATGCATCAGGAAGGATTTTCATGCCTCCAGAAAGAGGGCAGCATGGCTATAAAGAAACAGAAACACTTCAAGCTTTTTAGAGAAAGAAGTGGGGTTCTCTCAGAAAGATACAAGGTGAATAGGCTGCTTGTACCTGCTGTTTTTTCACTACCTACAAGGAAAGAGTTGCTTTAGTGGAGTCCATTTCTGTACTGTAGTAGGGAATGTGCTGCACAGTGAAAACACTTGAAAAGATGGGTTTGGTACAGTTGGAAAATAATAATCTTGGATCACTGCTGATGTCAAATTTGTTACTGAAAGGAATTAGAGTGGGGAAAAAAGCATGAGAGCTCTCTACTCAAAAGCAAAGAGGGACTTTTGGTGAAATTTAAAGCCTGTACTTGAGACTTATTTTTACAGGCAAAAAAATATCTGATGGAGCTCATTGCTACAAACGTTGCTGAAGTGGAGAGCTACCTCTTCTAATGGGTTGTACAGCCATAAAAATATTATTTGCTGGCTTCATTAGAGAGGTGAAGACTCAGAACAATTTTGGGCTTTTGAGATTGAAGTTAGGGAGAAGCTACTAGTTATGCATGAGAAATTAAAGTATTTCCTGAGAAGGTGATTCCATAGTTACCTGTAGCTGGTGCCTGGTCCTGATGTCCCTCCTAGCCTCTGGTTGAAGCTGTGTGACAGTTCCTGCAGCATGGTAGCAACTGTGCACAACATGCTGGTGTTTTCAGTTGTGCCCCTAGCTGCAAGGCCTCTGCTACAAGCTTTGTGGGAAAGGAATATGTCCATGTGGCAAACGCAGAGGTGCTTAACCAGTGACTGCTATCCCTTGCTTCCATGGAGTCCTCCTCACCTCAGTCCCAAAGCATTTTGATGCTGATGTAGTGTTGTGGTTTAACCCCAGCTGGCAACTAAGCATCACGCAGCCACTCGTGCACTCCCTGCACAGCAGGTTGGGGGGGGAAAGAATTAGAAGGGTAAAAGTGAGAAAAGTCATGGGTTGAGATACGAACAGTTTAATAATTTAATGATAGTAATAAAAAGAAAAATAAAAACAACAAAAGAAATAAGAGAGAAGAAAGACAAGGTGGTGCAGATGAAAAACAATTGCTCACCACCAACTGACCGATCCCCAGCCAGTCCCCCAGCAGTGGCCCCCAGCCAACTTTTGCCTTAGTTTATATGCTAAGCTTGAGGTCATATGGTATGGAATATCCCTTTTGATCTGTTGGGTCCAGCTGTCCCCTCCCAGGTTCCTGTGCACCTCCAGCCCTACTCACTGGTGAGGTGGTGTGAGAAACAGAAGAGGCCTTGACTCTGTGTGAGCACTGCTCAGCAATAACAAAAACATTCCTGTATTATCCAAACTGTTCTCAGTACAAATCCAAAACAGCCCCATACCAGCTACTGTGAAAAAAATTAACTCTATCCCAGCCAAAACCAGCACATCTAGTTATGCAAAAATAATGCAAGTTAGTGTGCTTTATTGCTCCAGATGAGGACTTAATGTTGTTTAACTGATATGGAAACCGAGTCACAAAGCTGTGAAGCAATATGGAAGAAGTCATACAGCACACTGCTGGTATAGTAGAAGATGGGATAAGCCTTGTGAGTCTTGACCTCTGCTCATTAGCATGTGTTGCCTTTCATTTTTAACAAGCCATTTTTCATTATAAATATGTTGACAGTTGATAACTGTCTGTGGCTTTCTTGTCAGCAGTACCTGCAGAGAAACATAGGGCTTGTGACACACTGGTGTTGCAAAAAAGCTGCAATTGTCCATCTTTCTCTGCTGTGCCTCAAATAGCCATGAGAACGTTGTGCTGTGAGTCACAGACTAGACCCCTACTCAATGGGACCAAAACAAGCATATCTCAACCAGCACTATTTTGCCCTGTGAAATCCAATCCACGAAGATTCATATTCTTCCCTGAGCACCTGGGCACTGGCTGTTGCCAAAAAAGCCTCTGGCTCTGGATTCTTCATCTTAAGAAAGGTGCTTGCCTCCTAGGATCTCTCGACGTGTGGAGGCCAGCCGGGCACAGCTTCAGGCAATCGGTGAGAGAGTGACACTCGCCCAAGCGAAGATTGAGAAGATAAAGGGCAGCAAGAAGGCTATTAAGGTAATGGCTTTCATGAAGGCTGTGTGGCCTCCCCTCTTCCTTCCACATCTCCCTTTACTCCTGATGTAAGCTCTGGAGAAGGACAGGTGCTCTGCTGCTGCTGCTCACATCTCCATGCCTTGCTGCTGAGCAGGGTTGTGATGAGAGGTACCCTTCCTGACTCATCTAGTTGATGATTTGCAGACCCATTAGCCACACAGCTTCTGGCTTTATGAGGGCCATATAAGTTGCTGACCCAGCTTCTCCCTGAGAAAGAGAAAAGGTACGTGCTGGACTAAGCCAAGCACCCTCTTGTTTCAGGCTCTTTAGCTATTAGAATGAAAGCTGCTGTTAGAGCCTCCCCTTAATGCATCTTAATCTTGTTGAGCCATGTAATGCTGGTGAAAACTTTTCTTTCCCTGTTCTTCCTTCATTTAATAGGGTGTTTCAAATTCCCTTCCTGCTAGTGGAAGCCTGTGATCTCCTTGTTCTTAGATATAGAAAGAGGCAGCCTACGCATGATTGGGTCTGTGTAGATAGCCCTTAGGAGCCCCTTGACTTCAAGGCTATCCATTCCTACCAGCAGCACAGATTGTGTGCGTACCTCACTCCATGTGTTTCTGGAGTGTAGGATTGCTTAATTGTTGGGATTTTTTCAGTCCCTCCTTGTCTCTCCACAGGTATTTTCCAGTGCCAAGTATCCAGCCCCTGAACGGCTGCAGGAGTATAGTTCAATTTTTGCTGGTGCAGAAGACCCAGCTAAACAGAAATGGCCAAGACACAAGATTCAGAGCAAACACCGAGTGCTGGATGAGAAGGCTCTGCAGGTAAGGAGGAGAATTGAGATGAACAAGCAAAGAGAAGCCAGGAGCCTTTACTCTCTTTGATGAAATAGACCAGGGCTTTAGGATATAGGCTAGGGGCAGACCATCTTTGTAGCTTGGTCTGTTGGTGAGGGTATGTGAGGTCAGGCTGGGAAGCTTGTGGAGCTGCCATGTCAGTACAAGACCTTGACTGAGTGGTTGAGTGCTCTGGGTGGCTGTCGGCTGCCAACTCTCCAGAGCAGTTCCACTTCCTGAAATGCTGCTATTTCCTGCAGCAGTGCTGGTGGGTGCTGGATGGGCTTAAGGCTTCGGCTGTGCATAGCAGGGCAGCTGGGATCAGGGTCATAATTGTTTGGAAAGCAGTTTCTGAAGGCTCTAATGTAAGAAAAGGTGAGAAGGGAAACGTAAATGCTTGTGAGTGTGTCAGGAGAAAAAGGAGTTATTAGAATATTTTTTCTGTCTCAGAAAAGCACCACACTTGGATGTTGTCCCTCCCTGGTTCCCAGCTGAGTTTTAGATCTTGAGGGAGAAAATAATTTTGCTTCTTTACATGTTTTGTTTGTGCTTTGCTTCTCCTTTGCCTTGCATTCAGCTATTGTAGATTGTAAGCCCTCCAAAGCAGCTGAATCTCTCAGTACCCAGCACAGTTGGGGCTTCCAGGTATGTCCATAGCACGGATGTCTTCAGCTGGTGATGTTGAAGGAGGTCCTGAGTATTGAGTTCCCTTTTAGCCTGTGCATTGAGTGGCAGAGAAGGGCTTGTTAGTTCTGAGAAGTGGTGGGTTTGGCAGGAAATACTACCAAAGGATTCTCCATCAATTTGGGTCAACATCCCCAGGTTGTAAGGAGAGGAGGAAGAGCTTCTGTGCTTAAAAGTTTAAAAGTTGCTGTGTATGCACTATGCCAGAAGTGGCAGATGTGCTGTTCCTGGCAGGTTAGAGATCAACCTGACAACTTCCCTGCTCTCCACCCCTAAAGAGACTTCCTTCCTCATCCTTGTGTGCCTTGGCCCAAAAATAAAGCTGCCTCTGAATAATTTATTGTGCTCAACTTTCCTGAGTTTTAATGGAGTTGAGGCCTCACACAGCGAGGCAGTTATGAATATTTCAGCCAGGCCAAGGAAGCAGGGTTGCTGGCCACATGGACAGCTGGCAAACTCGAGCAGAGTTCATGTTTTCTTCAAGCCCTGGCAGTAACACAGGGCAGAGCTGTGTGGGACCTGCTGCTGGCCAGCCAGGAAAGGCTGGTTATGGTTGTGCTATCTGGCTGGTGGCCCCATCCCATCAGAGCATGCGGAGGAAGCAGAGGTAGGCAGCGAGTGGACAGGGAAGGTGCTTTACCACACTGAAGGGCTGGTGTCCATGTACAGTCCCTCACACAGGGAGGGGATAGAGAAGAGTATCAGCTGGTAAAAGGCAGTGTCCTGCAAAGAGCAAATGGTGTGCCCATCTGACTGGCTTACTGGTTCCAGTAAGTTCTGCACACCCTTCTCCACAGCCCCTGCCACCTGCTGGCAATGCTACCTCTTCCTTATCCCAAGCAGTCTCTGTACCATTGCCATGTTCTGCCCTCTGTGACCCAGGGGACTTTGTTGCTGGCCCTGGGGGATGTTTGTATTTGTTCCTCCCCTCCTGTGACACATCTTTTGATCTTCCCTTGGTGTTGTTGGTGTTTCTCTGGCTTTGCTGACACTACCTCATGCAACAGCCTTGTTACTCTTGCCAAGCTCATGCACACGCTAGCTCCTTCAGCTCTTCTGTGGGGCAGGAGGGATGATGCTGTGCTGGCGAGTGGCTGTCAGCTGGATGATGGAGGGGCCTTTGCCAGGAGCAGCTGGTGTGCTGAGTGGGGCTCAGTGTAGCCGAGCTCTGACCATGTTCCAGGGGACAGGCCCTTCTTGGCCATAGCTGAGGAGGGAGCCTGATGTGCCTTGCAGTAATGAAATGTGACAGAGGGAAATCTGATGTTTGCGTTTATGCCCTCCTCAATTATTCAGGGCTTTCAGCAGCGGCTTGCTGCCTGTTTTCACTTCTAATGAGGGCCTCTTTGCTGGGAGCAGTCACAGTAGCCTTTGCTAACTTCACTTGCACAGGCACACACATGCCCCAGCAGGAAAGCAAGCTCTGCTCATGTCAGTTTGAGGGTAAGTGGTGGCAGCCTGTGCTCAGTGCTTAGGATTTGTGCTCTGGGGAGAAAGCAGCTGAGTTGGAAATGTGTGTGGTTCTGCAGTTTTATTTGGTGCTTCCCCACTGGGAAATTTTCCTTTCCCCCTCCACACCCCCCAGAAGTGAATACTCAGCTGTTGAGAGGACACTGTTTAGGTTTGTAAGGTAAGGACTGGTGGGTGAGTGTCAGAAACAGGGTCCTTGTGGTAAGCCTGGAAAGCTGCTTACTTTGCATGTTGCTGTGGTAGCAGTTAGGCAGGGTTGAATAGTGAGTTGGCTGCAGCCCTGTGGAGTTTCTCAGGCACTGAGCACTACCTTTGTGGTGGGACCTGTGTCTGAGTGCTGCATGTGCCCCTCAGGAGGCTGGGGAACAAGGTGGGAGATAGGGTCTGCCTGGGCTTGGGAAGAGGTCCAAGCAAAAGTTACAGTCCACTGCTGGAGTAACCTCATGAGGCTTCAAAAATGTCAGTATCTTGACATGTCCTTGAGAATTCTGTCTCCACTATGGGCATGAGGAGGATGAACTGGGTTTTTGGCACATCTTCAAGTGCCTTTCCAGCTAGCCTCAGCACACCATTGACATGGGAGAAATGGAGTTCCTGGTGTATCGACCCAATTTCCTTTGTAAGAGTGTATGCTTAATTAAACTTAAGAACCAGAGTAACTTTATATATTTTTAACTGTAGGCTGTTAGGGACAAAAATGCCTGGAAATGTGACGTCCTTGGCGGTCTGATCCTGCCAGATGCCAAACCCCAGGCTGGGATGTTCAAACATTAAAGCACTCCCTGTGATTTCAGTATGTTGAGGTTGCTGGACCTTCAGCTTAAGACCTTAGTGTCCTATAAAAAACCCTCATTTTTAAATGGCATGTTAAATTGTGGAATTCCCAGTTGCAAGATATTATTGACAGTGGGGTAGCTGTTCTAAATTTCAAAACAGATCTAGGTATCTGAATAAGACTAGCACTTTGGTGGCATGTAAATTAAAAGGATTGTGTAGAGCCTCAAGTTTCAGAATAATACTCATGCTTTAGTGCTTTTATAAACTGCCTCAAATGAGACTTAATAGGAAATGTAGGTAATGGTTGGTTTCTCACTCCACCCTTAAAGTGACACACAGTCTTCCAGTGCTAACTGAAATCTCCAAAGAGAGAATAAAAAAAATATATATGACTTGCGGGGTAAGTGTGTGTGAACAGTGTGAGCAAAAACGTCAGTACTCCCTCACGCTTAAAAAATTAAACATTGGGAAATGAATATTAATGATCAAAAGAACTTTATTTCTGAATCTCTGCTTCTGTGGTCTCTAAATAACAATATCTATTTTTGCCCACTTGCTGCTGTAAAAATTCAAGATGTTTATTTCAGTGTCTTTCTCATAAGTTGGAGTATGTTATTTGGGGAGAAAAAACCCATTTAAATCAAAATCTCCTAGGTCTTTTTTTTACAGCATTTTATAGACTTAGAGCATCATACAAACTCTTAGTGGATTAACTGAGCCGTGCCTAAGCCATTTCCCAGGATTTCTGGCTACCAAATTCAAGCCTGAAATTTCAATCAACAGAAACTGCTTATGTTGCTGAGATGTGGTCCTAAAACTGAATCAACGGTGGTCTCCATTTCCTTCATACAAGGAAGGAAGGAGGACTCAGAGACTGGGATAGAGCAGGGATACTGGGAAGTAGTGAGGCAGTAGGAAGCCATGGACAGCATTTGAAGTGGTCATTTTCTGGTGACAGAGGAAAACAACCACAAGAGCATGGCCAGTTATTTAACATGACAAACCGTGCTGGTTAGTGCTGTGGTGTTCTCCTGGTAGGAACACTTACCACCTCACAGCTGCCAGGCTGCTGCTTGTCCTAGTTTGTGAAGAAACAAGAGTTGTGAAGGGGCTGAGGAAAGGTGTGGGGAGGGGTCTGGGGCAGAGGTTCATCCATCCCAGGCTGCTGATGGGTTCAGGAACTCATGCCTTCCCTCCCTCAACATCGATGTGTGCTGTGGGTGCTGAGCTTCATCCCCCCGAGCAGCTGGCAGCGGGTGCTGTCACGCTAGCTGAAATGCTGCTCTGATCTGGGATGGCAATTCCTGTTCTATATAAAAGTCAAGCAGTTCAGATGTAATAAGTCCTTTTCTAAAGGGAGCTCTATATATTATGCATGAAGTTTTAGAACCGAGAGAAGAGAGATTTCAGTTCATTAGAGTTGAAAACTCCTGCAAATCCCTCAGGCTTTGCAAGACCATCTGGCACACGTTCCACCCTGCGCGCACTCCCTTCTGCCTGATCCCTTGCCTAGTGCAGGCACTCTGCTTTTTCCAAACCTCTTTCCTTTGCCTTCCCTGCATACCCCACCGGTGGGATCACATCTCTTAAAACATCAACTGAAGGCAGCAGAGGGGAGGTAATAGAGATGTTTGAGGGACTCTGCCTGCTTGAAAATGTCTACTGGTTGAAGACAGTGGGACAAATGCCTTTTAGACTGTAGTGCTTGATCTGTGCCTCTGACTGTAAGGCCTGAGTGGTTGTTTTATTTTGGTGGATCCTTGCCACAGCAACACTTGTTCAATACGACCTCTACATGGCATCAAAAGCTTGTGCCATGAATCTGAATGCTGAGATTTGTCATGAGTGTGGGGTTGCAATGTTGTCCATGTACTTCCTTGCTCAAAGGGAGTTGGAGAGGGAGCAGTAGGTTCCCAGACTATGCAGTGGATCCAGCAGTGTGGGTTTTGGTGACTGAAGAGACCTGTCTCAACAGCTATGGTTTTAGTGTCTTACTACCTGTTATCTGGCTTGCAGGAGAAGCTCAAGTACTTCCCTGTGTGTGTGAGCACCAAAATTCACCAGGAGGATGATGCAGAAGAAGGCCTTGGCAGCCTCCCCAGGAACATCAGCTCCCTCAGCTCCCTGCTGCTCTTCAACACCACCGAGAACCTGTGAGAACTGGAGCAGTGCTGTACTGCTTACCTGCCCCTACTTGTCCCCAGAGGAGCTTTCTCTTCCTCAGGGGCAGCAGTAACTGCTCACTTAACCTGGGGTGTCTTACATACCAGGCTCCTGATATGACAGGGTTTGGCACCTCTCTGCTGGTTTCCAGCTAACAGCCTTTTCTTTGCCACTCAACCTCTTGGGTGGAAGTAATTGTTTTGTCTGCACCTGATCCTCCACTCACCTGTTTTCAACCCAACTTTGCACTATCCTTTCCTGACTCAGTTTTCCCTGCCATACCCCTGTTATAATTTCTTTCCAGCCTTGAGAGTTGCTGTCACTCCTGTCCTTCTCTGCCCCATGTGCTTGCCTCGGTTCTGCTCCTTCTCCTGATGGTTCCTCACAGCAACACTTTACTACTATTGCTGCTTTAATATCTCCACTGCCTCTCACTGTAGTTCCCATTCCCACTGGGTTTTGCCTCATGCTTCCTCCTTCTGCCTACGCTGAAGAGCTTCTTTAAGCACTTGAGCTTTCTGCTGCTTGTTCTCTTTCTTCCCCTGAGCCACAACTTCCCCACTTTATCTTTCCTCCTGCCCCTTGAGTGACAAGTTACCAGGAGAGACTTGTGTCCTGCTACAGGTTGTAGCATGGTCTCAGGCCAGACAGTGGGAGAGCAGCTGATCAGCTCCTGGTTGTAGAGGGGAAAGGCAGGAAAATGGGGCTAGAAGGAGGAAACTTGAGAGTCTTAACATGTTCCACCTGCATGAGTGAGGCTGACCTGGAGTCAGACTTCTCAGGTATGCTGTTTCTTCTGGCCTTGGCTCTCAAGCTGGCATCACTGAACTACTTGTTCTCTACCCTTAGGTATAAGAAGTATGTTTTCCTGGATCCTCTGGCTGGAGCAGTGACCAAGACTCATGTGGCTCTGGAAACAGAGACAGAAGAGAAGCTTTTTGATGCTCCTCTCTCCATCACCAAAAGGGGACAGCTGGACCGACAGGTGAGATGTAGATGCAGCTGCTTCCCCTTCAGGGGATTGTGCTCAGCTCTCTGAGAGGAAAGGGCTTCTGTAGGGTGGAGATCAGGCAGGAGAGTGGCCCCTCATAGGGCTGCAGGGTGTCTCAGTTACCAGAAGGACCTTGTCTATATTTAAGCTTTTAGTCCTGGTTGGGGCTTGATGGATGACACAAAACCCTCAAACTTGGCAAGTGTTTCTCTCTGCTCAAGCTATTGCTGGGTGATGTGAAAAAAGCCATGTAATATCAGTTCAC
This sequence comes from Brachypteracias leptosomus, assembly GCA_013401335.1. Classification (NCBI taxonomy): domain Eukaryota; kingdom Metazoa; phylum Chordata; class Aves; order Coraciiformes; family Brachypteraciidae; genus Brachypteracias; species Brachypteracias leptosomus. The sequence continues at coordinate 251,623 of VYZX01010557.1, forward strand.
CTTGAGGCTAGACTTCAGTGCTCTAGAGGATTTTGGAGGCTCTATCACTTGATAATCCCCTTTGTGCTAACTCCTGAGCTTTGCGAGAAGTGTGAAGGTGAGGTGCCATGGCTGTAAGGTGCCTGGAAGGAGGCCTGTGACCCATCATTCCTGCTGGGAAGGGACACCTGCTGGTGCAAACAGGACCAGCAAGCATGAGCAGTGTTTGTACTTGGCTGAGGCATGGAGCAGGCAGTGTACCAACCCTGCTGTCCTAGCATGTGACTGACCTTGTCCCAAACACCTTGTAGAGGCCATACCTGGAGCTTTGGTGGTACATGCTTGAATGTATGGTTTGGGGCTCAGGAAAGAAGCCTGGGAGACATTTGCTAATCATATTGTACCAGAGGAGATAGCAGTGTGTACAGTAAACAAAGCCTTTTATTCACGGTGTGCCTTTGATACCATCTTGCCTGTATGTAAGGCACAAAACCAAACCTCTGTAACTATTTGGTTGTGCTTCTCCTGCATCTTAACCTTAGAAATGGTTCAGGCACCATCCTCTTCTGGAGGAGAAGGGACTGCCCTATGTAGGCTGCAAAAGTCAGTGCCCAGGATCTTCAGGGGAGGATAGAATCCACTTGCAAGAAACTGGAGAGAGTCCTGGATCTCTTTCTCCTCCTGCCTTTCCCAAGCTTGGTCTGCAGGGGGTAGCTGATGAGCAGCCAATGCACAAGCCTAGCTCTGACTGCTGCCCAGGCTGTTCCCTGCAGTGACTACTGCAAAGTGCATAATCACTGCCTTATCTTTTTGTTTGGGGTTTCCTTTAGGTAGCTGAAAATTACTTCTACGTGCCAGATCTGGGCCAGGTTCCCGAGATTGATGTGCCATCCTACCTGCCAGATCTGCCTGGCATTGCTGCAGATCTCATGTACAGCGCGGACCTGGGCCCCGGCATTGCACCATCTGCCCCCAGCAGTGCTATTCCAGAGCTGCCCACGTTCAACACTGAGTCAGTGGAGCCTTTGCAACCAGGTATTTCCAGTCTCTGGAAATGTTTCCAGGGATTGCCAGAGGGTGGAGACAAAGCAGAAACTCCCTTGGTGGAAATTTTAAGATGGATGTTGGTGATACCTCTGGCTTGGGCCTGAGTCAAAGTTGCAGCTTGCTCAAGTGCTGGCCAGACCCTGGGTCTTTCAACTCCCTCCCACTCTGCACGGCCAGGGAAGGTGGAGTGTAGTGTGCAGGGCCTGGCCTCATGGCAGCCTGGTGGGATGCCCTTTGGCGAGCTGGGCAAGCCCAGTGGCACACAGCTAGGGGGGGCAGAGTAGGGGAATCTCAAACACTGCCTTGGCCCTGCCCGTGGTGAAGGGCTGCTGCACAGGATGGGAGTGCTGTGCTGCACAGCTTGTGCTGAGGGCTCTCATCCATTGCCACTGAAGCATGAGAAGCTCTGAGCTGAAGCTCTCATTGTGCTGTCCTCTGGGACTCTTCAGATGCAACTTCTTTCATCTTTCAGGCATTCAAGATGCTGAGCTATTGCTGCCGCCTCCACCACCACCTCCCCCACCGCCTCCTGTTATGCAGACTACTGTGCCTCCTCCACCACCCCTACCCCAGCCCACTGCCCCCCCAGAGCCAGCCCAGACAGTGAGCGAGGAGAGCAGCAATGCAGTGCCTGCAGGTAAGGGCTGCACATCTCCACAGCTTCACCAGCAGAATCTAACTCGGGCTCCTTGGCTTCAGCCTCTGTCCTTGGTTGGTCCCCTGTGGCTTCCCAGCCTTCTGGCAGAGGAGGGAAGCTGTGGTGGGACAGGAAGCTGCTCCCACCTGCCTGGGAGCCTCAAGCCTTCAGTTCTCCCTTGGGGTAAGACCATCACTCAGAGGTGTCTGGGCTGGGCTCACTGCCCCAGGAAGAAGCTGGCGGGGTATTGGAGCAGCCCTTTCCATGGGGATTTGTCTGGGCCTGTAGCTGATGCACTGACCCAGGGCTGATGCTTGTCATTCCTATCCCTGCAGCTTCGGTCCAGGGAGCCCCAAAGGAGGTGGTGAACCCCTCTACTGGGCGCGCCAGTCTCCTAGAGTCCATCCGCCAGGCTGGCGGCATTGGGAAGGCCAACCTCCGCAGTGTCAAGGAGAGGAAGCTGGAGAAGAAGAAGCAGAAGGAACAAGAACAAGGTGAGAACTGCTCCTCCTTGCTCTCTGCCTCAGGCTGAGGAGGTGCAGGTCTGGGGGGAGATGAGCAAGCCAGGAGCACAGAGAATGGAAAGGCATTATCTCCCCTGACAGGCTGGTGTAGGTCTCAGGGCACATATAGAAGTTTCAATGTGTGCTGCATGGGGGCAAACACACAAATGAAACCCTGAGGTTAAGAGGGGCAGGACTGAGCCAGTTTGAGAAGGTTGGGTTTAGGTAGCTGGGGAGGGTATTGATGGAGCTGGTTTGACAGAATAAGAACACAGATGCCCAGCCCATTTTGCCTCTCAAGATATTCCATTCTTGGATTTAAGATACTGTTACCTTGTGATGCCTGTTGTTTTCCTGACCTGAAACTGGACTGTAGTGGGAGAGGGTAGAGATGCAAGATGAGAGGTTGGTTTGCTCATTTTTCTTCCATCTGAAGGCAGCATTGCAGGAGGATGCTTTTCCTGTAGTGCTGAGTTCAGACTAACACTTCTTGCCTGACTGGTTTTGCTCTTTTTCAGTGAGAGCTACAGGACAAGGTGGAGATTTGATGTCAGACCTCTTCAACAAACTGGTGCTGAGGCGCAAAGGTACTGACCTGCAGGGTGGGCTGCTCTTCTCCCTAGGAAAGAGGGAGAACCATTTATGGCACCTCAGTTGTCAGCCACAGCCCTAGAGAGAGAAACAGAGATGCTTTCTCTGACGAGCATGCCACAGCATAGCTGGGAGTGTCTTTACAGAGGGCGAGCAGAGGAATCTGCACCTCAGGTCCCACTGGAGGAGGTTGTGTGTTCAAGAGAGGCTGGACTCTCAGAGCTACCTCTGAGAACAGGACACTGGTGTCTTTTTTTAATTCAGTGCTGGGGCAGCTGGGCCACTCACCCATGGGGGCACTTGAGTTGTCCCAAGGCCTTGACAGGTACCAAGGGCATTTAGGGCAGAGGAGGATGTGGACTTGCTCAGGTGGAGCTTTAGTGAAATGACCCCTTGGCACAGGGCTGTGGGGGTGGGGAAGTGTGTTGGCCACTCTGCTTGCCTGGGGTTCTGGGAGCAGCGGTACAAAGTGTGGTTTCCCCCATCCCCTTTGCTGAGCCTCTGTGTTCTCTAGTCCACAGGTGTCACTCACTGGTGAATTTTTCCTTCCCTCACAGGTATTTCAGGGAAAGGGCCAGGAGCCTCTGGAAATCCTGATGCTCCTGGAAGTCCTGCTGGTGCCTTTGCTCGTATGTCAGACTCAATACCACCCCTCCCACCCCCACAGCAGCCTGTGGGTGAGGAGGATGAAGATGACTGGGAGTCATAGATGGGGTCACTTAGGCATCAGTGTGAATCCCAGGACTTTTGAACTAAGCACTTTTGAAAGACACAAGCCTGTGGAAGTAGCTCCTGGAAGGTGGGCACTGGCATGGCAGGTAGGCCCAACTGTTTGTTTTTGAAGAAGAGGAGGAACAGAAGAAGCTAACTGCTGCTAAGGTTATAGTTATCAATGAGGGTTTTCCTTCTGCTATCTGCTACTCTCCAGCCCAAATACTACATTCCATCTTGAATGCTGCTGCTGCTCACACTGGTGCAATAAATCCTGCCTTAGCTGGCGGGCAGTGGGGTGGCCTGTGCTGAGAGGATCAGAACTAGCATTGCTCCTGATTTAAAGGGCCCTCAGTCTTTCCTAATGTGACTGGTGATGACTGAAAAAGCATCTCTTGCAGGCAAACAGCCCTTGCCTCATTTGTCTCCTTGCTGAAGCTCATGGTTGTTGTTAGAAGAGTAAAGGAGTGTACGTGTCCCTTCACAGGGGGGAGGTCTAATTCCTGGTGCCTCTGCACTTGTTCTTTCTCTACCTGGCTTATGGTAATTCTTTGCCTGTTGCTGTCTGAAAAACTTCAATAAAGTTGAAGGAAGCAGGTCCTTGTAGCCTTCGCTTTGGTAAAAGCGGGACACATGCTTGATTAAGGGGAAGCCCAGCTGTCCACTCTCAGCTCAGGCAGAGGCAGCCTTACAACCCAGCACCAGTGCTGGAGGGCACCCGCTGTCACAAGCAGGTGTCCCCCACTCCTGCCTTCACTGGCATTAAGGCAGAGCTTGTGCCAGTTTGGGGGGAGGGGGGGGGCGGGGGGGGTGTGCCTCTGCACCCACTGAAGGGGCAGGAACCTCACAAGGGACATTTCTCAGAAGCAGCTGCTTCTCTCCCTGTGGAGCTAATTAATGTTAGGGAGTGGGTACCAGCTCTCTTTCTAATTGTAAGTACTCTTCATTGTGAAGAGCCTTAAAAAGTAGCATCCAGATGCTGAAACTGTCAAGGGGAAAAAGCAGTTCCTGGGAAGTCTTGTTCAGGATGACAGAAAGAGCTGGGAACAGCTGGGGTATTATACAGCCATCCCTGTTGTTACCACTGACCTGTGACCTAGGAAAGAAGCCCAAGAACATTATGCTACAAAAAAAAAAAGGTTTTACCCTTTTCCCAAGAAAGTTACTTTGAATTCCAAAACCTAGGCAGTAAGAAGAGCAGAGCAATCCTGTACTTAATCATGATCAAAGAAGTGTATTATGGCCATATCTTTATTCCCTCTGAAAAAAAAGAGCTACTCCTTGAATCTATTGCCTGCTTGAAGCAAGGTAGAAAGAAGGGGATTAGAAATGCTGCCCCATGTATTACCATGTCTTCCAACATGACACAAACTAATGGCCTGATAGAGCTCTTCCAGGAATTGTAAACTATGTTTTCACTTGTCATCAAGCTCCCTGCTCTGGGTGGTTGATGGGAAAAGGCAGATGTGTTCAGTTTAAAATAATTATATTCCCCATACTTAAAGAGTTTGGGTTGAAAATATTTAATCAATCAATTTAAATAAAACCTTAACAGCTGTAAACAAGTAGGAGCTGCCCCTACTCCCTTCAATTCCACAGACCTACAACCAGTTTCTCTCCTGGTTATGATGCTGAAGGCTGTCTCACTGTTGCAGCTCTCAGATACTGAACAGCAAACATCCACAAAGGAGACAAAAGGCAAAGACTCAAACTCTTTGGTGCAGAAAAGCAGGAACTTGTGTTGCTTCAGGTGTTCTTCAGAGCTGTAGCTCACAGAGCCTCTTCTCTGATCCATGTCACAAAGCATCCAACTTCCCTCGATGGAACTAGGAACACATAAAACCTGACAGTTTGTCCCTGGCCTTACTCTAAAGTGAGCGTTTGAGCAAAGTACAGATGAGTACTGTGGGAAAGAGTTTTGGTAGCAGTAGGTAAGATACAAGTTCTGACCTTTCTTAATTCTGCAAATGCTGATCCGAAGGCAGGTTTCACCTGGGTTCTCTCCCTGATCCACTGGGGCAGTTTGTTAAAGACAGCAGGGCGTGCATACCGGTGGTCCAGCAGCAGGATGCTTGCGAAGTCCTTCTGATGGCGAATGGCTCTGCCTGTACAGAGTGTACAACCACATTAAAATGGCCCACTCAAGTGTTTGTTCTCAGGCAAGGAAGCTCATGTTCCTGTCACCTGTACTTAGACTGATTGGTAATGCATCCTTTTTCCCACCCTCCTACTTCAGCGTAATCACATTTCGTAGCCCCCAGCCTGTCCAAGGAAGGATGAATTACCTATTGACTGGTTTACTGCCTTCATGCACAGGTTTTCAATCAGCACTCTGCTAGGTGCCTGGCCAGCAGCTCTGGGCTGGAAAGGAGAAATAGGTAAGACTGAAGATGAGGCAGATGTACATCAAACGAGTGAGTCTTAATGACAGTGAGGAAAATGCTTTTACCCCTGCAGAGTGAGTGGGCAGCCAAGCAGGCCCCCAGTTGAGAGTAAGGAGGAACAGAAGAAAGGCTGCTGTCAGAATACCATGTTGAACATTCACAAAGAGCCAGCCCACAGCCCCAGAACTTGTCCCTGGCTGCCCAGGAACAGCCTCTCCAGCAGGCAGTGAGAAAGAAGTGAGCCAAGAGGAGAAATGTTCCTGGCAAGCAGCTTCTACCACCCTGTCACCTCCTCTGGGTGAAGGGACCTTGCTCCCCTCAGAACTCAAGAGTTCCCAGAAAGCCCCAGTCATATTTCCCTCTGCTGAGCTGCTTCCCTGGGGTTAGGGCCACCTGTACATGTGCAGAACACCATGCTCTTGGTACCACCCAGTCTGCAAAACGCAGGCAAGCTCAAAAGAAAATAAAGTGTTCTAAGGCAGCCTGGGATTTGTATGCTGGGAGGAAAGTTAATACTAAGAAGGAGAAGTGAAACAGGGAGAAGCATGTCTCCATTACCATTGTTTTGTCAAGCCAAGTCATTTTTTCTTGGAGCTCTGGAGATTTAATGTTGGGGTAAGGCATTCCCACCATAATCACACACCTGCAAGGGAGGACTGCATTAGTCTTAATGTCTCATCCTAGAGCACTTTGCCAATAGACTGACAAGTTAGAGGTCACTGCACCCCTGAAAGACAGCCAGCCCTGAAACCCAAAGGCAGCAATAAAGCACAGCGGTCTGACAAGCACGCTCTGAACGGAGTGCTGCAGAGGGATTCCAGGTGCCAGAACAAGAGATTATCTAGCACAGCAAGCCCAACTGCATCACTCACATGAAAAGTAGTCTGGACAAGCAGGTTTTGCAGCACCCAGCAGCCTTGTTCCCCCTGGTTTAAGCATCAGCCCAAGCCATGTGCTCCCCAGGATCTTCTAGCTATGCAAGTATTGATGTGTCCATCCTGGCTTGGAGTCATTGCACCACAAGCCCAGTGCTCACCTTCCAAGGAGCAGCCGCCTTACCTTCCCAGGTTGTCAGAGAAGTTGATCCCTTCACTCATTTTGCCTCCAACAACAGAAAGCAGCAGGGCCCCCGTCATCTGTCCTCCCGCCTGGCTGCAGCGCTGCAGGAGAGGGACCAGCAACTTAAACCAGAGTAGGGAAGATTTCCATGTGCTTCAGAAGCACTCCCACACCTCTTTCCTTGTTAAAAGCTGCAATGCCCTCTTTAGCAGCACTCCCATACGCAGTTGGGATGTTGTACTCCCACGAGCCTGCCAGCTCAACTTACCTTTATGCACTTGGCATATTCCATCAGAACCTGGTCCACCTGGCTGGCTTTCTTAGGCTCCTGGAAGATCTGTCACAGGCACAGCATGTCAGTCCCAGCAACAGGAAGGGAACAGTTTAAAGTAAGCAAATTGTTTTACTCCCATGCCATTAAACAGCACATGGAACTAAGATCAGTGAAGGGCAAATTGCCTGAAAAACCAACTGAACCAGCACCTCTCCTATCCACCCTGGACATGCACCATGTGCTTACCACAGCACTTTTCAGCTGGGCTGTGAAGGGAGCAGCAGCTGATCCTGCCCCTCCAACGTTCCCTTTCAGCTCAAGCAGACTTGTCTAATCCTGCAGGAAGTTACGAGTCATCTGAGAGCTGAAAGGCAGGAAAGCAATGTGCATCTCTTCCACCTATGAGTAAAGATCCAGCGAGGTGAGGAGGCCCTCCAGCTGCAAGATCTTGGAGAACAGTGACAGAACCAATCAATTCATATCACTGCTTAATTCCAAGTAATAGCTCCCCTTGCCCAGTGAATAAATTAGTTTTCTATGTAAAGCCGTATTTCTTTATGTTATTCTAGCATGCCTAATTAGCTACTGAAAATCCCTGCAGTTAATTAAGATGCATTTTGATAGATGCTGCATCTTGGCCTAAATCACAAGTTGTTTTCCTAGTAAACAAGAGGTGCAACATCTGTCTTTGCTGTGACAGTAAAGATCCTAAAAAAGATGTGTTTGTTCTTGGTTAGCAAAAAGTACTGTCAAATTTTACCAGCCGGAATCAGTCTTTCAATAGAAACATAACTGGCAATTACAAACATAAGCCAAAACTATTTAACTTACTAAACAGTAGCTATTTAATCCTCTGATTTAAATTTATTTTCCCTGTGTAATTTATATATAATCTCAGTGTGATCTCACCACAGCCACCTCAGGAAAGACTTTAACCTTCCCCTGCTATGATGCGATCTTGTGTGTGGGCAGCTGAAAGTCACACTTGCTGCACCGCCACCAAATTGCTTTGCTAACACATCTCGAATTTGCTGGAGACTGCAAAAGCCAAACAAGAACAAATCAGAGATGAAAGGTAAAGCAAGCTGCGTGGTCAAGGCACAAAGCCTTGGAGGCACCAGGCAGACTGCTGGGACCCTCACAGAACACACCTGAAAAGCACTATGAGCAATAACTGTACAAACACACGGAGAAGCTGAAGCACAACGCTTCCACTACACAAACCTACAGGCAGATCTATGTGCCAGGATGCCCACACCAAGGCTGTGAAATATCTGGGACTGTGCTCTCCTAATGCATGTGGTAAGTTATTTAGCTTTTGGTGAACAGAAGTCACAGCTAAGGTATATGTAATTTTGTTTTCCCTCTGGCACATGATCCAGGATCCCCCGCTCCACACCCTGAGACAGTCAGACTGCCTGACCTTCAATAGACAACCTTCAAATACATGTGAGAGTCTTTGCAAAGATTTTATCTTTGCAGTGATCTCCTTATTTCATGTTTCTCATCACTTCTTCAACAAGAGTCACCACTGCTAGTCTTTCGAATCTCATCTATGCACTTCTACCAGAAAAAAACCCACCATTTTTCCTATGAACTGTAGCCCAGTCCCACTGTGCCCAACCCTTAGTTGTGCTGGTCTGTGTTCAAGGGACACACAGGTGAGCCTGAGAAAAACAAGTTGCCTAGAAGAGCTCAACCTGAACAAACCTCATGGGAACAAGCTTGCTGGTTATGGAAAGCAAGGACTGTGTCCCTCCACGGCCACGACACAGACTGTGTGCTTAAAGAATCTATAGCTGCATTTAATCTAATTTAGATCCCAACTCAGTGATCAGCCACCCGGGAAGTATCATTTATTCATTACTGGAGGGATTGGCTAGATAAACATCCGCTCTGCTCTGCTGTGCAGACTATGGGAACAACTCGTAGAGAGAGGCCTGTAAAGCATAGGTAATTGATTGATTGTTGAAACCTCCATTTAAAGCACCAACTGCCCCTGGCTGCACAATTACCTTCTTCTTCATCGCCAGGCGGGTGAGCAGCCCCATCTTCTCCCAGTGTGCGTACATCTGCTTCTCGTATTCATAGGAGGGGAAGAAGCACACCATACCCCCCGGGACCACGTTGCACAGGTTACAAAGGATTCGACCCATCTCATCCATCTGCAAGAGAGACTAGAGCATATCGCAGCTGATAGAAGCTCCAGCAAATCGCTCCGATTCTGTGCTCAATCCCAGGATCACACTTCTCCTATGACATGCCTCAGAGGAGGAAAAATGTGGGAAATTGAGAGCTTGCAGCGATAGGACAAGGGGTAACGGCTTCAAACTGGAAGAAGGGAGATTTAGATTAGAAATTAGGAAGAAGTTGTTCACTATGAGGGTAGTGAGACACTGGAAGAGGTTGCCCAGGGAGGTTGTAGATGCCCCAACACTGGATATGTTGAAGACCAGGTTGGACATGCTTTGAGCAACCTGTCTAGTGTGAGGTGTCCCTGCCCATGGCAGGGGTGTTGGAACTAAATGATCTTTGAGGCCCCTTCCAACTCAAACCATTCTATGATTCTATGAAATATGCCAGGTCTAAGAGAGCTCTCCAGAGGAGCCTGGGCATCACCAAAAAGCTCTTCACTGCTTGGCCTCTCCTTCTAATCCAGAGTTTCTGTTACTGCTGTGGAGTAGTGGTCATTCAGGAAAGGAGGGTTTATGTCCATTGTCCCAGTGGATGGGACCTGTCACACTAAAACATATGTGAAGAGATAGCTATCACACCTGGTGGAGATTCAGCAGGCACAGTGCAGATCTAATGTCTGGCCTTGAGCGCTTACTGGCCCACCAAAGGAAGAAGGAAAAAGTGTAGAAACATCTGCTGCCACCTCTGTGGTCTGGGCTGCACTCTGCAGGGCAGCCACACTCCTCTGTCACTGAGCTCTTCAAACTGTGAAGCACAGTCAGAAATCTCCTTCTGATGTCCAGCACACAAATGCAGGAGCTCAGTACAGCCAAAGAGGAGTTGCTAGTATTTCTCATCTCCGGTAGCTACTTCTGAGCAGGCAGCTCAAAACCCCTTTTGCTGCTACTCTTTCCCAATTACTAGGCAACATGCTTTCTCCAAATCCTACAGATTTCCCCTGTGCCCACCTTTCAAACAGAGAGCACACTGTCCTATGAAATGTGAGTACATCAAGCAAGAAAAAGCATGAAGCAAGAAAGGGAGCAAAGAGAAGACTGACCATCTGGGGCAGGTCTCTCGTTTGATAGGTGAACTCCAGCTGCTGATTGGAAGGGCCACTGCAGAGGATTATGGGTAAAATGTTTTCTGGAGGAATCACATGCCCTGGAGACAAAAAAAAGTAGCAAGAGTCAACATCACTGCTGGTGGCACAAACCTCACTAGCTGAAGAGCTTTACCTGCATGCAGTGACAGAGGCACACATTCGCCTGGCTAAGCCTAAGTGACCCAGCTGCTCTGACTTCCACTCCCTGAGCCCCCGGGAAGAAGACATGGCACACTGCCTGCTGATACTGGCCAAGACCACTGAGGAAGCTCAGAGTGGGAGAGACCTAGCACCCCTTTGCTGCCAGGATTTCTAGGAAAGATGCCATGTTGTTTAGAGCATGACAAAACAGCACCAAAGGCAAATGGCAGCACTTGGGTCTTGCAGAGACAGATAACGATGCCTCCCTGGCACACTCACCGCAAGAGAACTCCACCACGCATGCAGGGTCCACACCAGCGCAGGACAGCAGCTGCTCTCGAAAATCAGCCACCTGCAAATCACAAGGGAGGTAAAGCACCAGCGTCCCACAAGACACTACATCGCCAGCACCAGCACTGTCCCTCAAGCACCAGTGCCGGGGCTGGCTCCGAGGAGACTCAAGGGCATGGCCATCACGGGCTGGGCACACACCCCAGGGCCTGAAGCCGCTGCCGAGGGGAGAGCCCACCTCCCTCCTCGGTGGTCCCGATGCCAGCACGGTGCTCAGACGCCAGCACCACGTCCACCCCCGCTCCCCGAGCACCATGGTTGTATCTCCCCCACTCCCGGAGCGCCGCGGCCGCCGCCCCCGCGGAGCCGCCGCACGGCGCGGAGCGGCGGCGCCCCCTNCGCCGCCAGCCGCGGCTCTGGCCCGGGAGCCCGCCGGCACCTCGGCCTGTCCCCCTGCCCGCCCCGGCCTCGGCCAAGGCTCTTGGGCCAAGGCGCTGCCATTTCAGACCTCCTCAGACCAAAACCCGTGGCCGGGGCTCCCAAGCGCTGCACAGACCGCAGCCTAGGCTGTAACGACATCCCCTCTCCGAGCTGCACGCTGAAGGATACAAAGTGGGAATGGTGGCCTTCCAAAAGGGCGGGCTTGTGCTTCACACCTTCCTTCCCTCCCTTGCCACCACAAGGGCAAAAGAGGAAATTTCAGGATATTTGTGTCCAGGAATGGGATAACTGTAACTAACCTGGATATCTGCAACACCCCCTGCATCTGTACAACACAAACACCGTCTCTCATGCACTAAAGTGACAGGAGAAGGACGATAAGCTGCTTGCTACCATACCAATAACTGACATCTTAATTTTTCTGAAAGATCTCCTATGAGATGGTCCCTGTGGGATCTCTGTCCTTTTAGAAGGTCAGATGTTTTTACAAGGTCCTCTGACTGCTATCTGTGCTAGTTCCAACCTACCATCAGCTCAGCCTCAGCCTGTATTGTCTTGAGGACAAGAAAGGCTGACAAGGGTAATCCTGCCTTTGCACCTATTTGCATAAACAGGCAGTGTGACACCTCCCGCCAGGAAACCATACCAGGGAGATAAAAGGACAGGTAGGAGAGGTCTTTTCTCACACGTGCCATGGGAAGTGAGAAGAAGAGCACATTCCAGTGAGGCCAAGCTGCTGCCTTTCCATGCCTACTTGCAGACAGCACCAGAGACCTCCTGAGAGCTCTTCAGAGCATCCTTATTCCCTCACCGGCTGCATGGTGCCCCCAGCAATGATTACAGCACGGCATTCTTTCACCACCTTGGCAAAGTGGACAGCTGGATTCAGCAAGAGGAATTTCAGGCTGCTCTGCCCAACTGTGCCTGGGAAAAGGAGAGAAACATCATCAGGAGATAGCTGTGACACATTCGGGGATATGAGAGATTCTCCCTCCTGCTCTGAGCACTCTGGCTGGTCCACACCTCTCAAAGCAAGGACTTGCTGCTATTCAACACTGCCAGAAGCAGCAGCAGATTATGCCAACCTGGAAGTTACCTTGTGCTTCCTAATCTTTCTGGAGCTGTAGAAGAGGCACAGTAAATCACAAGACAAAAATTACCATCCGAAGTAGGAGCAGAGCCCTGCACACCCTGGCCCCAATACACTTGGTTAAGAATTCCTTTGAGCTCATGGCCATCCTCAGATAGACCAAGCCTGTGTCACAGATGGCACAGATACGTTGCTGCAAGCTCCCCCCAGGCTCAGGATCTCCTCCCTCACTGCCAGTGAAGCACTCTACTTGCAACTCATGCCATCTCTTCCTAGCTCGCCCTTTCCAGTACCTTGCCTGTTGAGAATGACTCTGCCATCTTGGTTTGAATTCGTGAGGGCTGAGAGGAACCCTTCAATCTGCATCAGTGGAGAGGCAGTTTGGAGCTGGTCGTTCTCAGCCTCCACAGGAGGGCTCTGGGGAGTACCTGCTGGCACAAAGAGAAAAGGAGAGGCAGGCAACTTAGGCCACGCTTCTGAAGACAGGGACTAAACATGAAATAGATTAGTCTTTTCTACAGGAACATGATACCTGGCCTACATAAGCAGGGAGAGAACAAAGACCCAACAAAAGAGAGAACCCAAATTCTGTCTCATTGCTAGGAGAAAAAAAAACCAACTGGGTTTTGTAGCTGGTACCACTAAATATCCACAGTAGCTCAGGTCCCAGAGCCAGCAGATCACAGCAGTGCAGCTTGAATGCATGAAGTGTAAACATGGAATCGCACCATTGTTCAGCTTGGAAGGCGCCTTGGGAGATCTTCTAATCATATATATAGTTGCCTAGGTCATCTAGTCAGATATACATTAAATAAAAACCTGTGCAGACAGCTTCTGCAGTCTCTCATTCTTAAAATTTGCCCCCCTCCCATTTCCTCATGCAGATAGATGTAGGTTCCACATCCTCAGAAGTGGAGGATATCTGAACTCACCCTCTTTATTAGATCCCTGCTGGAGGGTCAGAAGAAAGTTCTTCAAACCTGCCAACTTCTCGTTCTCCTTGTTGGTCTTCACAGCTGCACCAGGGCCTCCATATCTCTCCACAAACCCAAAAAGCTGTCAAGCAAAAGCCAGACAGACCTAAGACTACCAACAGCAGGAATCAGACAAGATAAAAACAGGTTTGCTGGCCTGCCACAGATAAAGTTCCTTGGTAGGTGTTTGCAAACCAGCCCGATCAGAACCTGTCAGCACAGCCCAGAGCTCCCATTACTTTCCTCCCCTCATTGAATCAAAAACCAAAACAAGTCTCTGATGCTTGTTCCTCCAGTGCAGCACAGCCTACCAGGCTGGCAGGTCTGAGGACAAGCAGCACAGAATTGGCACCCACTGGAACACTGTGGTACACCGTGTTGTTTCTTTGCTGTATGAGGAAAAGGTAATGCAATGCCCCCACATAATGCTTTTTGCAGGAACCATTTAGCTTGCAGAGCAGGGTGGAGAAGAGAGGCTCCCACCCCAGCTGCTGCATCTTCCACTTCAAACTTATTGTGTGCATAAAGCCTCAGGGTCAGTACCTTCCTACTGATGAGGCTCTTCTCACAGTAACGTTGAACCTGTTGAAGGAAGACAGAAAAATGAACTGGCACTGAGCATCCCTTCTCCCATCCTGCTGTCCTCGATCCCTGCCCAGCAGGGTTATCACTCGCTGTTCTTGCTGTGCTCCTGGGGGGCACATCAAGGCTCCTCTTCATGAGGGCTGCCTCCCAGAAAACAGTTTATTACAAAGGCATTGCTTTCAGAGTGGGAACACACAGTGTCAAAGGGATGTGTCTGAAGGTTCAAGGGGTGGGTTGGGTTATTGGAGTAGTTTCTTCCTCCTCAACTCTCACAGCTCAGCTTTGCCTACAGACAGCCTCTGCACTCGTCCATGTTTAATTGCTTGCTTCCCTCTACCCCAAGACCACCTATCCAGCTTTAATGCGTTGTTACCCAGACAGCAGCAGAAGAGATCTATATACTGGGGAGGTGGGGAGAACCTGCTAGAAACCAGATTCTGCCATGTGGGCCTTAGCTCTGCTTCCAGCTCTCACACAGGCTTCCTGATAACCTTGAACAAGTCACCACCAGCTGTGCCCAAGCAGACGACATTTGCATTACCTTGAAGAGGTTGATGTTGTCAATCTGGCTTTGAAACAGAAAGTCATTGATGGATTTTAGTACTGTCCCTGAAAGAAAAGGGGGGAAAGGAAGGGGGAAAAAAAAAAAAAAAATTATTAGCTGCTGGGCCTGCAGCCCCTTACTGCCCACACCCATGTCTCTGACTGATGGCTGCACACCCCAGGTGTTCACTCCAGCCTTACCTGTTTGGGAAACTGCCTGGCAGCTAGGATTTTGGTTCACATTACCTGTAAAACATGAAACCAATTCAAGGAAGGCTTACAACGCGTCTGTCTTAAAATTATGCAAGAGACTAACAACTGAGCTAAACGGGACACCAAACTAGGGAAAAAACAAAAAAAACCCAAGAAATAACTATACATCTCCAAAATGTAGCTATACAGACAAAACATCAGCTCACGCTCAGTTTTAATTTCCCCTGTAGGGTAGCCCTACATTGTAGAACAAGCATCCTACTGCTTCCTAAGAAACACCACCTCCATTCCTTCTGTAGCAGGATGCAGGAGGTAGGGTGGGTGCATACAAATGGTCAAACACTACATAGTCATCATGCTGCCAAGATGATGGGACAGAGACTGCAGTGCATCCCTCACTCCTCCTCAACGCAGCAGTGGGGAGCTGGGAGGCACACAGACCTGGCAAGTAATTGGGAAGAGGGGAAAACCTGAGGACAGCTCCACACCCAGACCCCAACAGCCAGAACAGGATTAATTGCTGCCACTTGTTGTGTTTTATGTCCTAGTGTTTTAACACCCACCTCGCATCTCACTTTTGCAGCCTCAGTCATGAAGCCATACACAGGCTGCATTTTCTAATGAAAGCACTTAACAGAGGGTGGAGAAGAGTGGCAAGAACAGAGAGGGAAGAGAAGTATACTTTTGAGAGAAAGGCAGAGAGCACCACCAGGCCCCTGGCCCAAAGAGCTGCATTTCCCCTGGGCAAGGAGGAAAAAGTTCTTTATGAACTTACAACAGGCTCTCCTCAAGGCACTCTGAGGTCTAGCAAACAGATCATTAGAGGAAAGGCATCCTGCAAATGCCAGTGGATATAAAATCACAGCAAAATAGTATTTTTTCACAAAGGAAAGGCACTATTCAAGAAAGATTCAACCTGCAGAGGCACACCAAGCACAGGTAGAGGTCTTGCTACCAAATTACCCAGGAGATTTATTCTGTGCAGCTCCTGTGCTGTCCTGATCACTGTCACACATCTGCTGTATTCCTCACTTAGCACCCTATCTGCTCCCCACTCAAATCAGATCTGAAAACCACAAAGAAAAGAGTGGGAAACCACCTCTATGAACTTATGGTGTCACCTGCTGCTCCTCAGCTAATCAAATGAGGGAGGACTTCAGGCAGACACCAGTCAACATCCTCATGTTATAAAACAGAGTGAGAAATGAAAATACATGAGCAACACCTCCCCACAGCCTCTGCAAAGAAGGAAGGGGGACACAGTGCAAGCATCCATCAGCTCAGAGTCTGTCAGCATCCAAAGAGATAGAAAAAGTCTGCTTACCTCCCAGCATGGCCACAAATTGCTCCAACAAATACAGGATCTGCTTGATATACATCAAATTCTTTGCCTTCAAACGTTTCCTATGAAAAATGAGACAGGTATTAGGTGCCAAAACATCTTCAGGGACTAAACTCAAGCAGCTGAGCTGCAGAAAGAAGCACCTGACTCCTCTTCATTTTGGGGCAGCAGAAACCAAGAATGATTTCTCCCAGGCTCGCTCTTCCTATTTGTGACAGGGCACGGGCCTCCAGATATCCTGCCCAAGGTCACCCCAGAGCATTCACTCGTGCACCCCATACTGTTCCTACCATTGCCATTCTCCTCACACATTAACTACAGTTTATTACAATGGCAGTGACGCCTCAAGTCCCTGTTGCAACAATGCTCCACAAATTCAAATTTATTAGCATGGAGCACAATAATCCACTGCTGCAGGGATGACAAGAGGCAAGATCTGGCCAGAGCCAAAACCCACATAGAGCTTCCTCCTCCTCAGAGCTTACTGTCCTTGCCATAATGCCAGTCAGAACATGAAAGACTAAGGTCCAGGAGAGACATGAAAGACTGAATCTTTTGAAACCCTGCGTCACAAAGCAGGGGTGATTAGAGGGAGATATGGAAAAAGAACTGAGAGCATAAAAGAAAGCCAGAATCCTCAGGGTATCACCCTTCTCACTGCTTAATACTAGCCACAGGAGTCTGACATAGAGGGATTCTAGACAGAGATAATGAAGCAAGTGGCTTTCCATCTGCAAAAGTATTAATGCAAATAACTTTCCACCAAGCAAAGCAAGAAAGACTCTGCAGACATGAGACATGCAGTGGCATCCACGTTGCCTACCACTGTTGTGCTATTTCCCTCTGAGAGCCTCACCTGTATCTCTCCATGTACTGCAGCAGCTGGGAGTGGGCACAGCACAGCTACACAAGCAAAAAAAGGAGCTGTTATTATGAAGGAGTCAAGAACGGGCACTGTGCTGGTTGCAGAGCTCACCAACCATTACCAGGCCAGGCTGCGACTCACCTGAGAGCCACTGACCTCCGCACTATGGATACAGGTGATGGTGTCTATGAGGTTGTGGGCCTCATCAATGATTACAACCTGGTTCTTCAGCTTGATCCCAGCAGCACTCCTGGTAGGCTCATGCAAGAGCATCTGATAGGGCAGCACCACCAGCTACAGGAGAAGCACACATTGCTCTGATTCTAGCTCTCATCCTTACAAAATTAGGGCACTCCCCAAGCACTCAACAAAGGCCCATATCAGATGGCCTCACAGAACTCAGTCAAGTTACTTACTCTTATTATGGGAAAGGTAGGAAGAGACAGGAGCACATGCTCGAGAGGGGCGCTGGGATGTAAGCTGAAGAGAAATGATTATGCTACGCTTGCATATGGGATCAGGTTACCTTCTGAATCTCCTCTGAAGCACTGAAAGCATGTCTTCTGATAGAGAACCAAGTACAGAAGAATGGTGGCAAAAGCTAAGATTACACTCGTGTCAGTACTGCCTCAGAGTTCTTAAGCCTTTCAAGTATTTCAGAATGCTGAGAAATACTCACAGCCTTCCTATTAACTTCAAATGGATATTCTTATTTTCCTTTAGTTTTTGCTTTTTCAGCAAAACGACAACTGACAGAAACACAGCCTGTTTACAAACTCCCATAATATTGAGTGACTGGAGGGAGCAGGCAATTGGTTTATTCTTAGAGCTCAGGGTATTAACTTTGCTAAAACTGTATATACCTTACCTGAGCAGCAGGAATGGCATATCGACTCCCATAATACGGGCAGGCTTTGGTCTCCCTTCCCAAAGCCACCAACTGCTCAATATCCTTCACTTCCATAAGAACTTCATCACGGAGAAACTGCATTTGCTCATAGGAATAAAATGGGCATACGGTGCGAGTCACACGTCTCTTCTTCCCTTCATTCTCTTCATCACTCTTCTTTTCTAACAGCAGAAATCAAAATAAAGCTACAAGCAACACACAATAGCCTAAAACAACCACTTCGCAGAACCTCCTGGATTTCAAGGCAGGCTTTGTCATGTGTATTTTTGATCTATCATCTATTAAAATTCTATTCAGCATCTATTCAGCAGTAACATTTCCATCTCCACAGTGGACACTACTACTGCCAGATAGATTTAGCTATTTTCCAGCATTTCTAGTACTGAGTTACAAAGACAAGCATAATTCCATTGCAGAAATCTTTACCAACTTAAGACACTCAGAAAATACACACAGATCTCAGCATCCTAGCCTGAAGGGCAAGAAAAGTAGAAGTGCTGAGGATCTCTACCTGTGCTCCTCCAACCTGCCACTTTCAAGCTCCTATCACGCTCTTGCTAGAACTGGTTGACAGTGCACACTGTCTCCAGACTCTCCTACCAGCTTTATCAACAATTGCTTCCCCAGGCTGGAAGTGTTCCTACCATGTTTGTTCTTTTGCATCTCCATGCATCGGTCATTGATGAGCTGGAGAGCCCCCAGGCATCGCACCTCCTCATTCACACACAAGTTCTTGGATATGCAAAGAGAGAAACAGTAGGGGGTTAATCAAGAACTGAGAGCCCCATGTGCACCCTTTGCTGTAAATTAAAAGATTTCAAAGCAATCTCAGGCCAGATTCCAAAAGGAAGAGTCTATTGGTCAGACATTGTGCACACTAACTGCTACAAATATGCTCAAAATCCACAAAAACTTAGCAAAGGGAAAAAAAAAAAAAAGAGAGAGAAAAGGTGCACTGAGATGTCTCACTGCTACACAGCAGCTTCTAAAAAATGCTGCCAGAAGTAATAGTAAGAGGAGCACCTTCACAGTGACTCAGACATCTGTAACATTCTACATCAGAAAAGGTAAACCTGATTTTTGCATTGGCATTAAAGAGTAAATGGCCAAGACACAACCCACAGAAAAATGTACATCACACAGATGTATGTCACAACCCATGACTGCTTGAGTTTTTCAAGGGGAGGTTCAGGCCATCCTTGAGATGCCTCCTGTGGCATCACATCCACACATCTCCTCACAAAGTCTCTCAGATTAACTTACCATGCATTCTGGGTCCCTTGTGAACAATACCACGTACCTGCCTGGATCCCAAGGAGACCAGACGTGTGTCTTTGCCAAAAGGACTTTTTTTCACCTCATGCACAAACTGAGACAGCTGGGAGTGAGTGCGGCTGCAGTAGTAAATCTACAATGAGGAAGAACAAAGGGAAGACAAGGAGAACATGAAAGCCAATCCCCTACCTACAACCAATCCTGCAAGGAAGCAGCGAAGCACCTCAACAAGGTTAATCTTACTCAGGCCTTCAAAACCATGAGGGAAGGCACATATGTTTGAGTGTCACAACTGTTGAGGCCAACAGCCTTCTTTGTTTTCTCCTATGCATTGCCTTTGTTTCCATTTAATTTTCCAAGGTCCCTATAAAAACAAGGACTCACCATTGAAGAGTAATAAACAACTGTTTCTTGCAGTGTGCTTTTACAGCAAGCCACAGCAAAAATTCAGCAGTGCTAGCAGAGCAAGCTGCTTCAGCAGCCAGTGTAGTCCAGGAGGAGATGAACACAGCAGAACTGGTTGCTATTATCAACAAACTTGGCAGCTCTTGGATGCTAGTTCCTAAATCCTTCTGTACCACATGACCCTGGGAAGGGCACAAGTAAGCCATATTCTGCTGACTCCTACACTTTTCTATGAGGTGGCACTATTTACTTTTCCTCATCTCACCTTAGTTACATGTTCCTCTTCCAAATCATCGTCATCTTCTTCCAGACTAAGAAAAGAGAAAGGTCAGTTTCCTTCCAGCAGATCACTGACAGTTAGAATCAAATGATGCTTTGTTAGAAGAAAGAGGTCTCAAGAGAGATGGTTATGTCATCTCAAGAAGAGCCTCACATCTTAACTCAAGAGGTAAAAGAAAAATCAAGTTTTTAAGAATAATGTAAGTGTGTACAATCAAGTCAGGCCTTGCTCTTTCAAAGAAAAATGTCTGTAGGGCTGTGTCTTTAACAACTTCAAGAATTTTAATTTTTTTTTTTTCTCCTTTTAAATCTGGGGCTTCTAAGCCCTGGGCATAAGCTAATCGGTGCTATACTATTATTTGGTGAGCTTATTTACTTATTTTTGTAAAACTTTCCCTTTAGAGACAATTTACCACCCTCAAGCTATTGCATACAGAAAAGCTTCAGGAAGGTATTTAGCTGCCATGGAGTTCCTCAAAGGCAACAGCAGTTTACTGTTTGATAAACTACATATCAACGAAGTGTTTTGCAGTTTTTAAGGCAGAAGGATCTGTCTAGATACTAATTAGTAAATTTATGTTTTAAATGTATTTGACTTTTCATGCTGAAGTATGGCTTTTGGCTTTCTACATAAAGCAAATGTATGAGAGAGAAATGTAAACATCTCTCCCTTTAGAGTATCAGAAGATGCCAGTGCTAATCTGCAGGACTGACAGCTTCCTCCAATGCCCTGAGTTCCATTTTGCTTTCTGATGCAAGGAACTTGATCTCAAGTCATTCCTTCAGCATCCAGAGGCATTCTTTGGGGAGCCAGGCATGGCTGAAGGCAGGTTGTTGCCACACATTTTAAGAAAGAAGCACTTTCTCAGAAAATACTTCAGGTCACTCTGATAGGTCCAACAAAAACTTAAAAAAACCGAAAACAAAAGAATATAAATTCTCACCAAACCAATTAAACAAATAAACTCCCAGAATAACCACTACCTTACACAGTTTGAATAGGGGAGAATCTCAAGATATGCACAATTGCAGGTGAAATCTCTTTAATCAAAGCAAGCCAAAAATTATACAGAAAACATTTCCTTGGCTTGGAAGCCCATCAATCCTTACCCAGATACCACTTTCTTTTCTTCGTCACTCTCATATTCAGCAAGAATCAGCTCCTCCTCATTGTGATCCAGTTGCTCCAGAACATCCACTCCAGCTCCCTCTAAAAGAATCTCCTTACTGAGCTGAAGAAGTCGCTTTGTCTCATCCTCCTCAGATCTCTGAAAGGAGCACATGATGTCATTATTTCTCATGCTGAAAGAGAGGTAGCACGTGCATGGCTTTATGCCACAGACAAGTCAGAAGACAGCACAGTCCCTCACACATAACACAGGGAATGGCTTGCTGGGTAAACCCCCAGCAGGACAAGCACATACACCAAGGGTGTCTGAAGCTCTTCTGCCCCATAGAACACAACTGTCACCAACAACCAAAGACTTGCCCACACAGACTTGTATGAAGGGGAGACACAAAGAACCTTCTATGCAAAAGGCCCACTGAACTAATAGATCCTGAAAGGACAACATCCATGTCATCCAGTATTAGTTGCTTAAAGTGGCCCATAAAAGATGTCTGCCTGAGAAAAAAAAAGCATATAAACAACCCAAACAAACATATAAGGACATAATCAAACACTCTGTCCACAGTTAACTCAAAGCTAGGATAAACTCAGCACCTGTTTCAGAATGCAGAGCACAAGACTTCTCATGCTGGTTTTTCTCCAGTTATATGATCCTTATTCCAATACAGGTCTACCTCTCTACAAAAATTACATTAAATTTTTGAAGAATTAACTTTGTATTCTGATAAAGAAAAGTTCTTGTTCCCAATCTGAAAACAGCATCTTTCGATGTTAATGAACACTTTTTTACCATGGCATTATGAATAAATGCAGCTAGTGAGCGCCACAGAGATGAATCAGTTGCTTTTCCAAATCACCATAATATTTCTCTCATTTGCATTCTTGCTTTTTATTATGCTTCTCATTTCACATGCTCTTCACTCTCTTTTCAAGTGACAAAAGTTGTTACACTTTTTACCTGCCATTCACCTCTGAACCTTTGCCACATCCTTTTGACAGGAGTTGACCAAAACATAACAGAGCACTTGAGACAGAACACCCTAGAAACTAACAGCCTGGCAGCCTCATAAATCTGCCTGTTTGGGGACTTGAAGAGGGTACTTCTGGGAAGTTTGACTCGTATCATCCAAAAGCTCTTTGAGACAACAGTACTGAGGCCAGTTCACCCACCTGAATGGCATCTAAAATACATCTGTGAACTTTTCGCATGTAGAAAAGACATTTCTGAACAATACAATCACATTTGCTATGAAAGTGAACAAATACAGTCATTCCCTACTGGTGAGCAAAGTACAACCAGAGTCTGACCTGGCTTTTTTGGGAGGGTCTTCTTTTCCCATGTTCTTAAATTTAATCACAGTTCTACAGGTTTTATTCCAGAAGTACAGAGTGTTCACACATGCTCATAAACCAGCCAGCTTTAAAAAAAAATCCGAGTATTAAAGCTTTTGAAACAAAAGCAGAGGGACCGAAGACCACCAGAACACATGCCCTTTCTGTCCACACACAAACACTGTCACAGGAAATTCTCTATGTACAAATTGGTTTTTTACACCTGTACTTTATAAAGAAAATATAACCAAAAGTTTCAGATGGCAAATTTTGGCAACCTAATACAAAGACCTCCTCAAAGAGACAGATTGAAAAATTCAGTGTGATTGAAAATATAAGCAAATATGAACAACACCCAAGGTAGCCAGAACAGAAAGTCTTAATCTGTGCAGGATAACTCACCTTTCTCTTTGCTGCATATTTTAACTGCACGTTATTCCAAATTTTCTCAAGACGATCTTCTCGCTTTTTCCTCCTGATCTGCTCTTCCTAAAATAATGGGAGAGTGAAGGAAGGATGATTGAACCCTGGGTGTAATTACTTTTCTATACCCTGGGTATAGAAAAAAATTAACTCTGAAACAAAACTGTCAGTACACAGCCCCTTTCCCCTGGAATGCATGCCTACTGTAGGTCACTATGTTCAGAGCAATATAGTTTCCTATCTTGGGCAACCTGCACTGCAACGACAACTGAAAGTCCTGCAAAAGTCAAAGCCCACCACCAAAGTTTGCCTTGCATGTCTTCCACCCAGGATATCAGCCTTTCTTCTCCTCACACCTCGTTATATATCGCACCTCCCTCCCCTAGATAGAAGCATGTCCCAACCTTTAGCCTGTCCACCTTGTCCCGCTCTTCTTTCTTCTGCACGAAGGCCGTAACCCAGTCCGGTTCCCCGGCGCTGTCCTTGCTCTCGGGCTGTCCCGGCCCGGCTGAAGTCGGCCGCTCCTTCCCACTGTCCTCCAGGGCCAGCAGCCGCGCCTCCTCCCGCTGCTTCTTCTCCTCAAAGTCTCGGAGCCAGGAGAGGGCTCCGCAGATGAGACTCAGGGATTTTCCCTGCCCACAAAACACAGGCGCGATGAGACTCCGGCGGCTGCCACCGACACGGGCACCACCCGCTCGGTGACAGCCCCTTGACCGCGACCAGGCCCAGGCCTGGCCCTTTTCCCCGGGCACCACCGCCTGTCCCCGCCACAAGGCCCTCCGTCCTCCTCCTCCCGGGTCACCGCTCCCCGCCGTTGCCCCAGCCTCCCGGGCCGCGGCTGCCGCCTCACCGTGCCCGTGGGGCTCTCGAAGATGCCGACGCGACCGGCCTCCAGCGCGCTGTACAGCTCCGCCATGAACCGCTCCTGGATGGGGTAGGGCGTGTAGGGGAACGGGAACCGGCCTCCCCCCAAGCCTGCCGCGGCCCCGCTCTCCATCCCGCGCTCCGCCGCCACACCGCTTCGAACCGAGCGCCGGAGACGGCCCGCCCCCTTCCCGTGACGCCCCGGTGATGGCCGGCCCCAGGCGGAAGGCCCAGCACTTCCTCCGGGGTCGGCGGGGTGTCGGGCCCTGACCTGCCGGGCTGGGTGCTTCTCCTCCGGGAGGGGCGGTGGGGGTGCGGAGCCGCCCACCTGCAGCCCCCGCGGGGCGAGTGTGGCTGCTGGGCCCCGGCCCTTCTGGATGGGCGGGCCCGAAGTGGTGGTGAATGGAGTTAAACTAGTTGGTGGCAGGTCACAAGGGATGTTTCACAGGGCTCAGTGCTGGGACCTGTTCTCTTTATATCTTCATCAGCGATCTGTATGAGGGGATTGAGGGCATCTTCAGAAAGTTTGCAGATGATGCCACGGTGGGTGGGAGCGTTAGATCTGCTTGAGAATAGGGAAGCTTTATAGAGGGATCTGGACTGGCTGGATCAATGGACCGAGGCCAACGGTATAAGGTTCAACAAGGCCAAGTGCTGGGTCCTGCAATTGGATCACACCACCACCATGCAACGCTACAGTTTTGGGGAAGAGTGGCTGGAAAGCTGCCCAGTGAAAAAGGACCTGAGGGTATTGGTCAACAGGTGGCTGAATATGAGCCAGCAGTGTGCCCAGGTGGCCAAGAAGGCCAATGCCATACTGGCTTGTATCAAAAATAGTGTGGCCAGCAGGACTAGGGAAGTGACCATCCCCCTGTACTTGGCACTGGAGCGCGTGCGCCTTGAATC
This sequence comes from Brachypteracias leptosomus, assembly GCA_013401335.1. Classification (NCBI taxonomy): domain Eukaryota; kingdom Metazoa; phylum Chordata; class Aves; order Coraciiformes; family Brachypteraciidae; genus Brachypteracias; species Brachypteracias leptosomus. The sequence goes on from VYZX01010557.1 coordinate 276,096, forward strand.
CTGGGTTCAATTTTGGGCCCTGCACAAGAAGGACACTGAGATGCTGGGGCATGTCCAGAGAAGAGCAATGAAGCTGGTGAAGGGTCTAGAGAGTAAGTCTTACAAGAAGTGGCTGAGGGAACTAGGGTTGTTCAGCCTGAAGAAAAGGAGGCTTAGGGGAAACCTTCTCACTCTCTACCACTACCTGAAAGGAGGTTGTAGTCAGGTGGGTGTAGGTCTCTTCTCCCAAGTAACAAGTGATAGGACAAGAGGAAAGGGCCTCAAGGAGGTTTAGATTGGACATGAGGAAAAATTTCTTCACCAACAGGGTTGTGAAGCACTGAAACAGGCTGCCCAGGGAAGCTGTTGACTCCCATCTCTGAAGGTACTTAAAAGACATATAGATATGGTGCTTAGGGACATGGCATGGTTTAGTGGTGGACTTAGTAGTTCTGGGTTAACAGTCGGACCCAGTGATCTTAAAGATCTTTTCCAAATGAAATGATTCTATGATTCCTCCTATGTGACTCCTGGAAAAACTTAGGTTATTCTCTCTTTACAGCCCCAAGTCCTGATTCCTTCAATCGCTTTTCATTATAAATATCGCTGTGCTGCCTCTGGTAGCACCTCGCCCCTTTCCCTAAACATTTTCTACTCTTCAGCTGATACCACTGGAGCACCAGAGCCACACGTGGCCAGGTGCAGGTGCTGTGAGGGCCAGTAGCCCTGCAGTGGACACCTGCATGCCTGCTCATCAGCCCCAGGCTTGGAGAATGCCAAGCCTTGCCATCACTGCTGCTTTCTGTCCTCCCCTGTCTGGTCAGGTTGCCCTCCACAAGCTTCTTGCCACACCAAACTCAGGGTATGGGGCTGACCCCTCTTTACAATTTCACTGCCATCATACACAAGGGCAGAAAATGGATTATACAGAGAAAAAAAGGGTTTATTTTGGATGGAAACATATAGCTAGTAATAAAACATAGCAATATAGAGGAGGTTTATGTAATATATAGTCATTAGTATAGTAATAAATGCAAATATAGTAATTCCTAACTGTTAATGCTGAACAAACAATAATGAGCTAAAGAGGAGTACTCTAGCATAAAAAGGACTACAAAATTGTGAACAGTCTCTGGACTACCAGTAGAAACCCATCATATACTGGTTCAGACTAGGACATCTGGGGGGAAAATACTTATTTTTGGTTAAATAAAGTAAGGCCACATTTTTGCCCATGTTTTGTTTATGTCCCAAGTTGAAAGGTGTTTCAAACCAGCAAGGACAAATTTGGGAGAAGCTGCCATGGGCAGCATTCCCACTGGAAATGCTTGTGCATCCATATTTTCTGGGAACAGCCACAACAGTTTTTCTTTACTTGGCTATCACATTGCTCAGGCTTTGCATGTGGAGGTAGGAGTTCACTGTCCCACATAAGATTTGGAAAAGAGGAAGAAAAGACAAATAGATTGAAGCTCAGCTCCAAAGTTTCAGACTCAAAAGATGGGGAAGCACTTTATCAAACACTGAGTAAACTTACTACATTCATGAAAAATAAGGGAAGGTAATAAAAAAGAGTCCCTAAGACTACTACAGTGTCTAACAAGCCAAAGTTTTGAGTCAGAACCAACCTGGAACCAATCAACCTGTTGTCAGAGCAAACCTTTTATTTTGATCTTCACTTCAGTTGTAAAGTTATTTTACAAGCCTGATTCTCCCAGTTGTTATTCTGTCACATATTCAGTGTCCCAAATTTACCCAGAAGCTGGTGCCTGCTCCTCAGGCTCTCAGCACTCTTCCTAAACCACCAGCACTCAGCCCTTAAGAGTAACTCCCCTGCTTCCAGACCTCCTAATGGTTTTTGTGCCACTGAGGTTAAGCACCCAGCCCTGACGCCAGTTACCATGTCTCCAGTCTTTTCCTACCATGATTCTCATCACGCACCTTTTTCAGGTGTCCCCAAACACTGTTTGTGTTTCCTGCTCCAAACATCTGCTCCAGCCCTATGGCAGAAGTGAGAGGGAAGTGAGTGTTCTCCTACCCACTGTACATTTATAAGGTTTCTTGGCCGCATGGATTTTCAAGTGCACTGTAAGTGTCGAGCTTTTCCGGAAGCTTTTCCCGCACTCGCCACACTCATAGGGCTTGGCTCCTGCGTGGATCCTCAGGTGGGCACCAAGGGCTGAGCTGTGCCTGAACGTTTTTCCACACGCCTCGCACTTGTAGGGTCTCTCCCCGCGGTGGATCCTCAGGTGCACATTGAGAGCCGAGCTCCGTCGGAAGCTGTCCCCACACTCCACGCAGATGAAGGGCCGTTCCTCGGCATGTGTGGTCTGGTGCTTGGCCAGAGTGGAGCGGTCGCTGCACCTCCGGCCACACTCAGGGCACTGGTAGGGGTTGGGCAAGAGGCCACCATGGTACATGGGCAAGGCCTTCCCTCCGTGGATCCGGCGATGGGTGGTGAGTGCTGAGCTCTGGCTGAAGCTCTTCCCACACACGGGGCACTTGTAGGGCTTCTCGCCAGTGTGCGTTCGCATGTGGGTCACCAGCGAGGAGCTCTGCCGGAAGGTCTTCCCACACTCGGTGCACTCGTATGGTTTCTCTCCCGTGTGGATCCTCTGGTGCCGAATGATGGCCGAGCTGTCCCGGAAATGCTTCCCGCACTCCTGGCACTTGTGAGGCTTCTCTCCAGTGTGGACCCTGCGGTGTATTATCAGGGAGGAGCGGTCGCTGAAGCTTTTCTCACACCGGGGGCAATTAAAGGGTTTCTCGCCCTTGTGGCTTCGCTGGTGGACAATGAGATGTGAGTTCTGGCTGAAGCTCTTCCCACATTCGTTGCACTGGTAGTGTCTTTCTCCAGTATGGGTCCGCTGGTGCCTGATCACATTGGACCTCTGGCTGAAGGTCTTCTCGCACTCGTTGCACTGGTAGGGCTTCTCACCAGTGTGGATGAGCTGGTGTTTGATCAGGTCTGAGTTGCGGGTGAAACTCTTCCCACATTCAGAGCAGCTGAAGGGTTTCTCTGCCAGGTGGATCCTCTGGTGCTGGCTCAAGTATGAGCTCCGGCTGAAGCTCTTCCCACATTCAGGACACTTGTAGGTTTTCTCTCCCACCTGCTGAATCCAGATGGCCCCATTCCCATATATGGGTGGGTCTGGCTTGTCTCCAGCAAGGATGACCTTGCTGATGTGGGCCCTACCACTGTCCTCGCACTCCCAGACTTCCATCTCACAGGGAGTTACCAGTCCCAGTCTCTTTCCAAAAGATGTCTCCACTTCACTTTCTGTCTCCAGCTGCTGCCTGTAGTCCTGTCTTTGACTGGCGCCCTGGAGAGTATCTCCTGTGAGCTTTCTGGAGGGGAACAGATGCAGTTCAGCTCTCAAAGAACTTTCATGATGAAGCTTGCCCTTTTGTGTGTCACCCATGGTCCTGTCACCTGCTGGAGTGAACAGAGGAACTTGAAATTAATAACCTCTCTGAGATTCTCCAAGGGAGAAGTCTGAATAGGGCAACAGAATCACAGAATTGCCTAGATTGGGAAAGACTTAAGATCACTGAATCCAATCATTAACCTAACACTGACAAGTCCTCAACTAAACCATATCCCTAAGCACAAAATTGAACACAGTACTCGAGATGCAGCCTCACCAGTGCCATGTACAGGGGTGAAATCATACAACTGGTCTTGGCCCATCAAGCTTGTCTGCCTAGATCTCTCCAGAGCCTCCCTACCCTCAAGCAGATCAACACTTCCACCCAGCTTGGTGTCGTCTGCAATTGCAGAGACCTGCTGCACATCAGCCACCATTAGCTAACAGTGCAGGAACTAGCCCCTTCGTATCTTCTCTGTGCAGATTTCCACTGCATGGAGACCAAGGAGCACAGGAAAGGAGTGTGGCCTGAGGATAGGCAGCCACTGTGGCACAGATTCCAAAGAGGGTCCTCTGTCATAAAGTTATAGCCCTAAGGGACAAAACCTGTCACTTGCTTGTCCTCAAATTTCCCACATCTAGTGAGGCTAGAGGAATATCATAACTGCTCTCAACAACCTCCAGTGTAGGTGCTTCCCTTCCTGTTGCCTATGAATCACTGCTCTTCTTCCATCATTACCATGCTTGATTAAGGAAGGAAGCAGCCAACACCCCTGCCAAGTAGACTATTTCTCCCATCTTTCCAGCCATAGCCCTTTTCCTTAAAAAGAAAGACTTACATATTCTGCAGAAAATTGTATCTAGATTTTGTCTACAGGACAGGATGGTGAGTGGAAAGATTAACTGTTTTATTAATTAAGTATGGAAATGAATACTTAGACTGAAACATTTGTGGATCCTGATTTTTTATTTATTATACTCATATGGAGAACACATGTCAGAAATGGATGCTGGAGTGTGAGGCAAGCCTATTGGCTGGATGGCACTGCTTACAGAGTTAACACAGAATCATAGAATGTATTGGGTTGGAAGGGACCTCTAAAGGTCATCTAGTCCACCCCCCCCTACAATAAGCAAGGGACATCTCTAAGTAGGTCAGGTTGCTCAAAACCCCATCAAATCTGACCTTGAATGTCTCCAGGGATGGGGCCTCCACCACCTCTCTGGGCAGGCTGTTCCAGTGATCAACCACCCTCATATTAAAGAACTTTTTCCTAATGTCCTACCTAAATCTACTCTTTTCTAGCTTAAAACCATTACCCCTCTTACATGTAGGATGTCAGAATATGAGGTAAATATAGTGGGATAAACTCCTCAGGTTTTGTTTCAGGTCATCTGCAGATTTTGGAAGACACCACTGCACTGGTTATACCAATTCCCAAAGTTTTGTGTACAAAACTCAGGGTTTGAGAACATTTGTAGTACAAAAAAAAGTATAGCACTGGCCCAAGGCATGCACCTCAAGTATTGTCGGTGTGAAATGAAGAAAAAGCCACACTTTGGTTAGTTATGCCTTCTAAGATTCTGAGTATAGTCTTTGCTAAAAAATACACAGGATTTTATTTCATTTTGGATAGGGTCTTTTTGAAAGGGTATTAGATACGCCAGGAGTGTGTTTCATTGTCATCATACCCTGACTACAAATCTTCCTGGAAGCAGAATCTATACAGTACAGAAGCAGAAGAGGCTGGATGAATGCGGAGTGTGCAGCACAGTACACACCAAACGTTCAGCATTCAGCTCTTCCCTTCCAAGACATGCTCTATTCACTTTCTCACCTCGTGAGCAATATCACTGCAGTCTCAGTGTTTAGCTGCTCCTGGCCACAAAGCTGTTCCTCTTCACTCCATCCAGGAGGTAAAGCCAAGTCAGGGTCTGTAGATCCTGATCAGAGGAAAGAAAACAGATGCAATAAATACCCATCATAGTAGTGGTGCTGTAGAACGTGATTACAGGAGAGTAAGTACTTAGGAGATGGAAGCAACCTAGACCAGAGGAAAATGAAACCCAGAAACATGAGTCTGGGTCTGTTCTGCCACGCACACTGTGACACCTCTGTCTGAGTCCAATAACCAGGGTCAGCTCACGTAGCGAAGACAGGGTCAACTACACGTGCTGCAGAGAACTGCCTGCCAGCCTGAGCCTTCTCAAAAATGTCTGGCTGGTCCTCCTGCTGCGCTTCCAGACCAAAAATGCCTCCTACTGAGTTTCGTATAAGAAAAATACTACTTCCTCAAACCATTTTCTCTCCATCACCTTTCTTCCTAGTGAGCTAAATGAGAACATGATGTAGTTAATGCAGTGCTGTTCTGCAGGTGGAGGAAAAATGCTGCCTTCACATCTGGGCTGCTTTCTATGTCTGTCTGGTGTCCTGTTTATTGCCTTTACCAAAGGAGTGTTTTGCTTGGTTGCTCTCCATGGCTCAGCCAGGCATGCATAGGTTTGGGTGAGGGAAGAGATTTTGGTCTGCTCACACATAATCAACAGGAGCAGTCCAAAGGCAGAATTTCCTGTCCTATGCTCCAGAAAAATGGCAATTTGGCTGCCTTGTTCCAGATGGGAGTTTAGAGGGCTGGCAGTGAGCAGAAGAAACCAGTCACACACACACCTGTTTATGCATGAACACTGAGGTGCCTGAGTCAGCCAACACACAATGCCACTTCTCAAGGATCTCTTTTCAGGGCAGAAATAGGCTGTGTGGGAGTGGGGTTTGTGGGATCGAAAATTAGGTCACCCATTTAGCTTTAGCACTACATTTGTGCAGTGGTATTTGTGCAGAAGCATCTAAAGATGCTGAGGGCTCAATGACATCCTAGAACTGCACAGATTACAGGAAAAAAAATGCTTTAAACCTGCGCATGTGAATGCCAGCTCTGCAATGGCATTGCACCATGTTGGGTCACATGGATTCCCATCACAAGTATAAAATACTTGTGACAGGGTGGTCTTAAAAAAAGAAATAAAACCCAGCATCTTCTACTTTCAAAATGAGAAACAAACTGAACTGGCTGCTCAGTGGTGTACCAGAGGAGAGTATCATGATAGAAGTGGGTTGCCAGGCCCTCCCAAAGGCAGAGAGAAGATTTCCTCACCTGCGTAACACCACCGCAATAGAAGAAGGCCCCTGATAAAATGGAGAACTGACATTTTGTTGGCTCTGCCTCAACCTGGAGTCACGTCCTTCCTGCTCCCTGCTGCCTCCTCCACAGTGGATTCATTGGGCATCAACCCTTTCCACTTCTATTCCTCCTGGCAGCAGGCAGCAGCTCTGATCCCAGGTAAGAGGCAGGGAAGCTGAGGTCTCCCTCCCCATACAACCCACATCCACCTACAGGGCTCTCAGATAAGCCACTCTGCAGATAAGCCTGATCCTCTGAACCATCCTTCTGATTTTAGCAGGAGAGAAATGTCCTGGTTCAGTCCCATCCTACTGCTGTTCAAGAGTTGCTGCAAGCACGTGGTCAACACACACCCTAAAATGGTGGGAGAGCACCTACAGAAGGCAGAAAGTGGGTGCAGAAAGACAAGTGATACTGTGCAGAGCCAGGAAGGTTGTGGGATAGGGCAGAAAAGCACGCTGTGTGCTGTGTAGTAAAGATCTGTTCCTGAACAAGATGGGAAACCTGGAACACCACTGAGCACCAGACAGGGACAAGGTGCTGGTCTCCAGAGCAGCCATGTTTGGACAAAACCAAGTCCCCCAATTAGTGTCCTGGCTGCTGGGGTAATCCAGTCCTTGCAAGGCTGAATGAGGAACAAGAGAGGTGACCTGTAGCATGGGGAGGTGATGGGCTGCACAAAGCTCCTGTGACAACAGGCAGAGAGCAGCCCTAAAGGTGCTGCCCCATGAAGGACATGGCTGGCCAGGGGCAGGTGAGCCACCACTGAGACCACAAGCTGTGGGGAGACAAAAGAGGCATGGAGAACAGAAAGCTACTATATATGTCAACCCAGGGGAACCAAACATCTTCCATAAAGGATTTCTGCAAGTTTGGACCAGTTGGCACAGCAAAGAGGAGGGTGGACCCTGCTGCCACAGGAGCTGGGCCGAGTCCAAATTCAGTCTCATGCAGGTGGCCACCGCTGCCTTCCTCAACACAAACCCAGCACTGGGCAATGCAAAGGCCAGACGAGAGGCAGGAGAAGAGGTGGAGTAATGATTGGGCAGGAGGGAGCGGGAGCAGTGGAGGGAGGAACACTGCGAACAGAGGCATCTGTGACACCATCAGCTATGCTGCCTCCCCCAGCTCTCCTGGGAGAACCTGGCAGGGCAGGAGGAGGAAAAAGGCAGGTGGGCAAAGCAGTGGAGGTGACACCTCCAGTAGCAGAGGGGACCCAGGCTGTTACAGACACCACTCACAGTGTGATGTCAGACATGTGGACTTACCTAGTTTTGTCTGGTGAGTAGGAAATGTCTCTCCTTCAAGCCAGGTTCTGAGGAAGGGTGGCTGACCCAGCTACTCATTACCCCTCCAAATTGCTCCTCAGTTTTGGCAATTTGGAGGCGAGAGGAAGAGACAGGAGCACCCTCAAACGCCTCAGGTGCAAAGATCATGGGTGTTTAAAATTTTGCCAGTCTTCACCCATTGGAGCTGGTATTTTATTCATCAAAGAGGGCCAGAGAATGACCTGAGAACCAGGGAGGAGGACTTGGAGCTGGATGCAGGGGTAGAGGCTGGAGCAGAGATTGAGACTGGAGACATGATAATGGGGATAGCTGGGTATGTAGACCACTCACAAGTGTAAAGGCAGAGATCTGTACTTGACCCACAAGACCAGAAGGAAGGAGCTGGCCAGGTGAAGTGACAAGGGAGGCAGGAGAAAGAGGTCTGAGAAACAACCTTGGTTAAAGACAAACAGAAAGGGATATAGCTGGAGGAATAGATGGGCCAGGCTGCTCTGGCCACATCCTAGCAGGAGACCATGGAGGGAGATCCCATATCCCCCAGCCTCCTTGTTCCCCTGCTTTCTGCAAAGCCCCACACAGTCACCTGGCAAAGCGTGGTGCTCTCCTCTCCTACTGCCCCACTGAGTGCTCAGTAACCCCCATTGACCTCTCAGGGGGAACATTATGTGGTTTTTTTGATCCTGCTGCATCTACAGACACACAGGTGTTAATAAGATGGTATAGATGTTAAGAAGATAGAGGCCATGTGGAAGTTCTTGAGTTTGTTTTTACCAAAAAAAAAAAGGCATCATAGGTTAAGAGACCATTACAGAGGTTGCAAAGTCAAACTGGGAGGACACCTGAATCACGGTCATTCTGCAACCTTAACATATGAAGTTAAGATTGCACATGAAGCTTTTACTTGGGCACATCTAACCTCAAAAGGTTTGATTTCACAAGCTTTCATAATATTCTTTACAGGAAAGAACTGGCAATAAGTTTTGCATAAGGGTTCAGTGAATGCCTGGACCATTGTAAGGGCATATACAGATCCTCTGGGGCATGCTCCATTAACTCACTGGGTCTGGACTTGCTTACCTAGAGGAAGAGAAGCTGAAGAGGCTAAAATCTTGAAAGGAAACAGTCTCCTTGCTCCAGCCCCAACAGCAGAGCTATATTCCCAGCTTCAGCCATGAATTCTAAGACTTTTCTCCCAGTTGAAGATTTGAATCTCCAAAGCTTTGGTGAAGGTCCCTCAGCCATGTACTGTCCCTAAAATACTATACCCCCTTCAACATGGGCAGAGCAGGCTTTCCTCAGGTCTAGACCCTCCATCTTGAGCCTGTTACTGTCTTTCCCATGTGCTGGATGCTGCAGACAAAGAAAGCAACAAAGATCTAAGTTCAGCCCTCTAGCTCTTCTAAGTGTACCATGGTTAGCATTTCCTTCTCCCTCTAACTCCCTGCATCTTATTTTTCACTAGTGCTTTTGGGTTGGGGCTGCACAGCTAGCCCTCAGGGTGGGAAGGCACAGGAGCCAGGAACACCACTCTCTGATGAGGAGTACCACCAGTTCTTCAGGTCCCTCAGGGTCGCCCACCGCGCCAGCATGGCCTGCCTCCTTCGTACACTGTACGGCTGCCAGAACCCCCTGGTTCAGAGACTGGACGAGTACGAAAACCACGGATTAATCCCTGAAGGTAAAGCCAACTGTGACTCCCAAGGGCATGCAGAAGGATGGGGGTCCTGCATGGCCAGCACTGGACCTGATCACTAGGAAGGGACAGAGACTCATGAGCTGGTTGGGGAAAGGGGTGGGTTATGATCCTGTGGTGAGAAGACACCTGCTCATGAGCATCCTCTCTCACACTTGACTGCATCCAGATGTGTCCCTGGGACCAGCCTCCTCTCACACCTTGGGTCATGGAGATGACAAAAATGACCAAGAAGTGGTGGAGTTTCTCACTGCGGTTCAGAGAGGCACCCAAATGGTACAGGGGTTTTCATGGAGGGATGTCATTGGACAGTGAGGTTATTGCTGAGGGCTGGTGGGACTCCAGCACTGGCATTTATCACTGAGTCTGTGTCTTTATTTGCCTCTTTCTAGGGCCCATATGCTCTGCACTGCCAGGAACTCCTTTCTTCCTTGACTTCTGCGCCTTTTCTTTTTATCGCTGTACTAGGAAAAAGTATTTCATTAAGATGAGTTATTTAGCTGTTTCTTGAAGACTGTGGTGTGTTCTGAGCACGAAACAGGTGCAAGGGAGATCCCTGGAAATGAGGAACTGGGAAAACAAGAGGTCAAAAGACAGGGAATACAGAAGAGAGCCACGGGCAGCCCACCTTCCAGGGGCATTCATATCAAGCTGACTAGCTTACACAGATGGCACTGCAGCCTCTTGCCAAAAAGGAGACTTAGCAGAAGGTATTCTTTAAGAAAATGAACCTTTGAAAACCACCTCAGCCCTCATCTCCAGCTCTCATTCCCAAGCAAGTTGAGACAATCTAGGTTACTGCAGGAGAAAGAGTGATTCACACAGGCTAGAAGGAAAGTAAAGAGAAAGACAACTGGGAGTCACACAAAGAGACTTATGGGTAAACTTGACAAAGAAAGGTTTCTTTCCTTTCTTGGGCTCATCTCTATAGGGAATGGGAAAGATAGAATTATGCAGTGAATGCTAAACACACAGAACAGGGTGGGATGCCTGCTCCTGAAGACTACCACCTCTACAGAAGTGTGTTTTCTTCTTCACAGAGGACTGCATGTCCAGGAGACAGCAACACCAAGCTGGGCAGCACACGAGCCCTCAACAACAAGACTATGAGCAGCGATGCCATGTTGTCCAGCCTCTTCAGTCCCCAGCTCCTTTTCCCATCTCCTACAACTGCACTGCCAGGCCACTCCAGCCCTGACATGCAAGTAGCTGTGATCCCCACCTCCACACCTGAAGGCATGCTACAGTCGAGGAGCATGCAAATAAATCCTTCTGACACACATGCCACAGAGGTGGGGCACCTGCCCACCAGTGACATCCAGGATCTCCTCCTGAGGCTACAAGATACCAATGTGCAGAGTTCAGTGCAGACACTTCAGCAGTTGTTGACCATGGGGAAGGCAGCGAGGAAGGGAGCATTGCAGGCTGCTGCCCTGAAGCTGCTGGTGGCCCTGAACAATGCAAGTGTGTCTCAGCGGGCAACCAACACTGATACAGGGCACAAAAGAGAGAAGTGAGCAGCAAAGGAGTATCAGCCATTGTGGCTCTTCTACATGGTGCCAAGTCAGATATCCCGTGTCAGAGGGGACGTATGGGAAGACAGAAACAAGAGGAGTCCTCTTTCTTAGGCCTGAGGCATCAAGGTCAGCAGTGCTACCCCAGGCCAACAGTGTGGGAAACAAGGGGAAAAGCCATCTTTTCCAAGTGCACGGGAAGACCCAGGCATGTGAAATGATATTGCTCAGGATTCAAAGAGCAAGATGTTATCCCCTTGGAAATAACTGTATGGAGGAGATACTGTCCTCTCCAACAAAAACTGTTCACTCGCTATTGTTCAACTTGGGAGATGGCTATTCTTGAACAAGGCAAGATGGAAAAATAATTCATTGTCCCTGCCTATGGTTGTGCCACCATGACTAGCTTTCTCTTGGACAGGGGGATGTGGTTTATTGTGTCAATCAATTAATGTCATGGGAGAACGCTGGCCTTTCTTCATGAAATACAGGTGATTTTGCTCAGAAGCTTCAAGGGAAGAATTTTCCTTGGAAGTATGTGTGTGAATATACATACTTATAAAGAAAAGGTGATCACTAAATGCAGGAAGGCCTTACCCTACAAGAAAACTGCTGGTCTAGTATTCTCTTTGTATTGCTGTTTGCACATCACTGTCATCTACTTCTGAAATGATGCTGTGAAACACACAGGATGAATACTCATTTTAAGAACCTCCTTTTGTCTCTCTCAGAAAATCAGAAAGTCTGATTTATGGGAACTTTGGCTGAAGTGCTGTTCCTTTTATAAACACTAGACATACCTGTAAGTAAAATCATGTGAAGCCATCTGGAGCCAGCACTTGCTGCTAAAAGCAGAGGACTCTACAGGAACCAGCTCCGGTTTTCTGAACCTTCACTCAGAATCACTTTAGAGCTACCTCAAACCTACTCTAAACTCCAGTGGTTGGTTTCAGCTTTAGGAGACCACTGTTAAAGTGAGCATCCCATAGTCACCCTTCCTCCCGCAGGCCTTCTTGTATTCTACTCCACCAAGGGCTACGAGGAAACAGGTCAAAGGCAGCTCTCCTCAAAGATGCACCACACCAAGCACCAAGCACATGGAGAGGGTCAGGGACGACTGTTCCCTTTACATTGCCTAAGTGACACAAGCACAGCTGAGTGAAATACAGGCTTTGTCTCTGTCAATTGAAGGAAGTCCTTAGAAGAAGAGTTCCTCGGAAGAAGATCTCAAAAGTACAGGTCTTCCATTTGTCCTGGGAAGTGTCATCTTTCCCAAGGCTGAGGGCAGGTCACACATGGGAAAGGTGCAAGCCCTTGAACAACAGTGCTTGCTTGCTCTCACAGAGATTTCCCAGTGCATAGTCCTTACTGGGTGGGACCCCTAACAAACGCAGGCTGCCCTGGCCTCCCCCTCCCACATCAGCTCACTCCCCACTCCCTACAAAGAGCTCAAAGCTGCCGGATCCCAGTCCCGCGGGGCTGCGTGTCCCCTCTGGCTGCCGGGGCAGTGACAGCTCCTCCAGCCCCGGCACCGGGACACCGCCGGGGTATTTCCTGCTGCAGCCGTGCCCGCCCTGACCGCCCCGGGGTCCTGGCCGGCAGCCCACGCGTGGGCTGGTAAACACGGGGGCTTGCCAGACCCGGCCCCGGCGAGCTAAATCATTTCCTAATCTCATGGCTCCGCCAGGGCCCTCCGCGATGCCACGGCCCCGGGCCGCCCTTCGGCCGCCCTCCTTCCCCCCGAGTCGGCGAGGGCAGCGGGGGCTGGAGGCGGCGGGGCGTCGCTCCCCGCGCAGTGACCGCCCGTGCTACGCTCCGGGCGCGGCCCCCGCCACCTGCCCNCGCTGCGGGGCCGCTGTGCGAGGGGCGGCGCGGCGCGCTCGGCTCCGCTCGCTGATGTTAACCCTTGTTTGCGCCGGCCGCCGCCTCCGCCGGGCCTGGGCAGGGGTTCTGCGGGGCTGCCGAGGGCCCGGGGCGGCGGGAAAGCGGAGACCCGCCTCCGGGGGCTGCGGAGGCCGGCCGGGTCAGCCAGGGCACTGTCACCCTCGGCACTTGGTGTCCTGGCAAGGCCCGCGAAGGGAGGTGTCCGGGCACGAATGAGAGGAGGGGAGCCGCGGCGTGGGTTTGCATCCTGTGAGGTACAGGGACTCTCCAGAGCTGAGAGCAGCGTCAGCCCCCGTGCTGGAACAGCCCGGTTCACATCTCATACCTGTCTAGACAGACGCTGGTCAACAAGAAGACACAGGTCCCAGGGAACCACGCCCCACGAATTCTCAGTGCTTCTTGGCCGTGTTCCCCAGCACTGGCTGTGTTTTACCGTGCCCGCAGGCCCTGGCAGATGGGGAAGCTTCAGCTAGAGCTAAAGCCCAAAGCTGCTTTCTGGCACAAACTTAGTGACAGGGCGGACACTTTAGATGAGTGGAGGCTTCACTCTGCTGTTGTGCCTAAAGGTTGTCTGAGATGCTGGTCACCACAGCACCTTTTGCTTCTTGGCCACACCATGATACATCCCAGGGCATACACGCTTAGCTTATGCCACCAGAAAGGATCTCTCCTGGCAAAATTTACCTGTTACTGTACATCCCACAAGTGCTGCTGATGCATGGACTTTTAGATGGGTGTTTTTTCCCCTGGGAATGCAGGAATTCTGTTCCCTGCTGAGATACAGCAGTAAGTAATGGGCTGAGGTACGTGGCAAGGAGTTTCTAGCAATGACTGAAGTATTTTCTATGGGCTTTTGAGAAGAATGGTGTGAAAGTGTTTACCAAGCCCTCCACACAGGCAGCTGAAGAAAAAGTCTATTGTTTTTCAGGGGCAAACTGGTTTCTTAGTGGCCCATGTCTCTGACTCGTGCAGAAGTCTCCTGATCTTAGGAGATAGAAAAGCACTAGTCACACAAGTAGAGGAGAACAATGATATGCCCCATAGGTGATTTCCAGAAAATGAACTCTATGATTCAGGAACTTGGTAAATACTGGGCCATTTCCTTATTTCTGATTGCCCTCAGCAGCACTAAAGAGGATTCTCATCTCCACCTTAACAAGAACCCAACTGTCTTCCCTTTCTACTCATGGATAGCAACTTTTCCAAAGGCAGAGAGAGCAGGGTTATTCCTGAATACAAAGTCTAGCCTTAGCAATGCTGTTGCTGACTCCAAAGGTGTTAGACATAAAAAGAGCTTGAGCCAATCTAGGCTTTACAGCCTTACATTTGCAGAGGGAAGGACTTTGCACAGATTGCATATTCTTTCTTGTGAGCCCAGACCCTCCACCTTTCTTTTTAATAAGACACACTCCCTTGTAGGATAGGCAAGTAAAATTAATACCACTGGCAGTGAAAAACAAACCACTTGTGCAAAAAGTCCAGCTACCAGAGCATAGGTCCAAATAGTGAGAGGTGAAGAAAGGAAGGGGAGCGAGCAGAAGGACATCTCCTCTACCTTTTTGTTGTAGAGAGTACTATGAAGGACCACGTGCAACACAGCTCTGATAACAAACTCTAAGGGACATGGGAAAAATCTGTTTCAACAACAGTTTGTATCAAAAGCAAATTAGGAAAGAGGTAAATTGTCACGTATTGCTCTGTGCTAATCAGTGTTCCACAGTAAGAACATTGGTATTATCAGAGTTTGCCATGTGATTTATGAGCTCAAGCTCAAGCCTACAGCCTCTGCTGCAATCTTCCACCCTGTCTGTGGTTTTGCCTTTCACTGTGTTTTCTGCCTCTTGAGAGCATACCTCAATGAGTATCCTGTACCTGACTGGCTTGTGTCTTAAGTAGAACTATCAGCTGGATTTTTCAAAATAGTACCAGAGCATTAGCTAAATGGTCTTGGCTAGTTTCAACACTGCTCAAAATACCTCCATTTTTAAACTTAAAATAAAGACCTGATGGTCCGATCTCTTCCTGTTCACCTGTTGTGCTAGTGTGCCCTGTAAACCTGGTTTCATATTAAATCAGTTACACTATTTTTTTGGCAGCTGTACCTTCAGCAGCCCAGCGTAACGGATCCCTTCCACAGACATTATCCATATGACATGAATGACAGTGCAGGAATATGTGAAAACAGAAATTGTGAAAATGCAAGTCATCTCACTCAGTAGTCCCATGAAACCCCACCTCTTTCCCTACAGGTGCTACGCTCTACAACTGAATGTTAAGACCCACTGTGCTCACTCCATAATAAAGAAATTTCACTGCCTGTTTGGTCAGAGGATGCCTCCACATCTTTCCAACACAATTTCCAACAGCAGTCCCACCAGGGACACATAACCACAGGTCCCACCAGAGTGCAGCCCCACAAAGCAAGCCTCATGGCATCTTTATTAATCTTCAATCTTCTGCTGTTCCATCCTCTGCACAGGTAACAGCTGGTTGCACCATGCAGAGATTTTCTTCACTCAGGATTCAAGAGCAGCTACCATCACGCTTTCTGGTTATAGAACATTAAGCTTTTGTAGGGGTTTAATTATCTTTGCTTTTTCTAACTCCTTCCTTTGCACTGTGAGGCACCTGCGGCCAAAAAAAGTAGAGTTTTCCATCAGACAACCGAAAATGGCTTTTCTGAGTGAGCCACATTACCTCGCACTCCCACTACCCTTGTTGCAAATCAGGTCTTAAAATATTTTCTCTGAAACTGAGGGCAAGGGCTATTGATTCCAAGTAAAAGGGTACCACACATCAACCTTCATGGGTTTTCTCTCTACGTGAAGGTTAATAGCAACAGCAACTGTATTACACCTATATAGCAATGAAAAAAAAAAGGAGGGAAACATTTCACATTCCAATTTAAATGTAAAGGAGACTGGAATCAATGAAAAAGGTTAACAAGCCTTATTTTGCTTCTTTGTGAAGGTACAAAAATGTCCAAATCAGTCTCCTCAGATTGTGTTTCACAGTCTAGCCATACAAGACCTCACCATCGTTTTCTTTTTATTTTTAATCTCAGCAGTAATAGAGTCACTATTTTCTAGTTTCCTTAATGGTTATGATCTGTGGCAGTCTCATACGTCTTAAAAGCATATTCCTTCAGCTAAGGACTCAAGTCCTTAAAAAAGTCTTCTTTGTTAATTAAGAGGTAAGAAAGCCCAGCCCACTATATATTAAAAAGTAATGCCTTAAATAATGCTGAAAACTCAAACATCAAACCAGAATCAACCATTCCCAATACAGTGAGTCCAATTTAATTTTCTTCTTTTTTTTTTGCCAGTTTTCTGAAACAACTGTTTTAAGTTTTTCAAAGCAGACTGAAGTTGAGTCAGTTATTCCAGCTCCCTCTGAAATGAACAGTTTTGTGGGTAAAGTTGGCTGGAAATCTAAATTACTTGTTTGCCCATTAGGCATAGCCTTTCAAAGCAAACAAGATCTAAGTGTGTAATTACAGGTGTGTTACTCAGTTTCAGAAAACCAAGAGAAACCTGTAAGAAGCAATGAGAAACTGGTTTCTTTGCAGATAGCATTAAAACATTCTGAAGTAAAAAGTCTCCCAAAGACCTTACTCTGCTTCCAGAACAATGCTTTAAGGACTGGAAGAAAGTTAGGTTTCTTTTTTCATAACCTTAAAATAAACAAGCTTGTTTTTCCTAATTTCTGTTTGTGTAGCTGAGGAGTCTCATGATTTCACAAGTAATAGGTCAGTAAACCTCAGACTTGTCTATGAGACATCCATATTCTGCTGCTTGGTGACCATGGATCCCTGTGATTATACAGGTGTCAGCAGCTGATTAGGCAGCAGTTCTTCCTAGAGAAAACCTACATTCATAACTCTAAAGTCATATAAGTGGGAGAAAATGGTGCTGAAAGGCAGCCTGTTGACACCAAGCAGTAAACCCTAAGACCTGTGATTTATATTGACATGTAACTGTAACCTGCAAGATTATTTTTGTCGTCTTTGTTAAGATGAGGATGAAAAGATGTGAGGCCAAGTCTCAAACACAAAGGTCCACCTAGTCAAGCATGTTGTCTCTAGTGAGTGGTCAGTAAGCTGCTTGTAGGAGGAATATGACACACAGAGGTACGTGCTATAAGTCTCCTAAAGGTGTTGAAGAAGAACTTTAAATGTGAGAGGGCAGTAGGGAAGAGGGAACAAAATTCTTTCTTTTGGAGGATTCACA
Organism: Brachypteracias leptosomus; assembly: GCA_013401335.1. NCBI lineage: Eukaryota > Metazoa > Chordata > Aves > Coraciiformes > Brachypteraciidae > Brachypteracias > Brachypteracias leptosomus. The sequence continues at coordinate 293,231 of VYZX01010557.1, forward strand.
TCTGTGAGGTGCAGATGTCTTAAAAAAGCTTACGAACAGCTGATAGGCAGGGCAGAGTTCCTGAGGCCCCACGTGGAGGTGCGATGGGTACCTTCAGCACTGCAACATAACCACTCTAAAGATAAGGAAGAGAAGTCACAAAGTGGAAGGGAGAGCTGAACACTCTACTGGAGTTTCACAACTAAGATAGATAGTGAAAAACCCCATTTATCTCCATATTGCTCCAATACAACACAGTAGTCATGGAGTTCATCTCTCAGCATGGGTACCCTTTGAGTGTATTTCCCTGAAATACAGTCTGGTACAAATGGACATAGTTTCTTTTCTCTAGAGGTTCTCCAAAGTGAAATAAGATCAGAGAGGCTGCTGAAGTCTCACCAGGTTCAATGCAAACTTGGCATTCAATTTTCTGACAATGAGAACCCCCATCAAATTCCTTCTGCCCCCCCATCCAGAAAGACTCACCCTTTCTTTCCTGGACATCACCTCCACATGAGCTGCTTTATTGGTACATGAAAACAGGAGCTATAAACAAAGCCACCATTTAGTCACAGCCGGAGATGAGACAGCAAAATCAGGCTAAATTTAAATGTATTCCCAGAGTTACGGTAAGCAGACTGTTTACTAAGATTTTTGTACCCTAACACCTTGCCACAGAATCCAAAAAATTGGTTCTTTTATTTTACCAACACAACACACTCGCACTGTACACAACCCAACCCAACTCCTACCTGGTCCTTCCAGAGTTTGCCTACCCACCATGTCTGCTTGCTTCAGCAACCCCCAAGCAGTGTCTTGTCTTCACAGGTAAGCTGCATTGGTCCTTTGAGCTGCATGGGCAGAGAGGTGGGAGTCCTGGATGTGGGAACAGCCAGGGAAGGAAAGAGGAGCCAGAGGAGGTGAAATGGGTGATGGCCATGGAGGTGGAGTGTGGTTGGCAGTGACTGAAGCTAGGCGACCACCACCCTCTTCTATGCAGAGGAGATCAATATGGCACAGGCTTTCCCTACAATAGGCAGTGGGAGCAGCAGAGGGTACCCAATGATCCTGAACCAGTGGCTTCCAAAGGTCTGGGGCATTTGCTTATGTGAGTTCATGAGGATGGTCAAACTCCATCTGGAGAAATGTGGCTTTCAGTAAGTCACGTATCTGCTGGGACAGATACTTGGGAACTGTTGTCCTCCATCTGCTAGGGCAGAAGATTTGGTGAGACAGTGCTTGTGCCAGCTGAAGACCGCACTGCTGTGACTAGAGTTGCATTAGTAACATGAACACAAGTGGAAATAAAATATACAGGCTTGAAAATAACTTACAAGGTTACTTTTAGCTGCTCTTTAAACCCATGAATGGCAGTTTTTAAAAAAAAAAAAAAAGAAATAAAAACCCTAGACCAAGAACATCCAACCATACAAGTTCAAAGTGCCATTTTAGTCATTTTTGTGTTTCTTGGGAGGCAGATTTTAAGCAGAGTTTATGGTAGGAAAGTTAATGCAAGTGTATAATACAGTAGGCAAGTACAGGTACGAGAATGGGCCACTCTGCCCCGGTTTCTCTCAAGTCTGATCCTCTCAGGAGGCTTCTCACTGATCCTCTTAATAATAGTACATATTAAACCTTCCTCTTCTTTTTTTCTGCTATTCTTGTGAAGAACAGAAAATAAAATGGCTGCTGTAACAGCACACAAAATGTCTTTCAGGAGCTCCTACTGATCTCTGCTTGATTTCAGTAAAGTCTTTTCAGATGCTACTCCTCCAGGCTTCATCTCCATATTCTTCTTGTCTCCCAAAAGCCTGTCCTTCAGACGTTTATACTCTGAAGGAGAAAGAAGCAATCTCCTTGGCAAGCAGAGCCCTGTGAGTCCACAAAGTCTTGGTTTTGTGTGCAGGCTGTATCTCCTTGAACTTTAGTATCCTTGTTCCCCATTAAATAGTATGACTCTTGCATTATCTTCAACCATATTTCTAAGCACTTAGATTAGTCCTATACTAGTAAGTCTGGTTCTCAACCATCTCTTAAAGGGAGACTGACTGTGTTTTAAAGGCAGTCTCTCAACCTCAGTAGCAGAAGCATCTCTTTTAGACCTGGTAGCTTTTTAAACAAATCTCAAGTATCTCAATACCATTTTTCAGTAGACCTTTCAATACAGGATACCTGGGACTAGATGTTATGTGGTGGAATCTCTCCCATCAGCCCTTGAAAATGGTTGAAAATCCTGTTCTTTGAACCACGGCTCATTACTCAGCCCCCTTCTGTGGTTCTCTGCCTGGCAATTGCAGATATGATGGGCATTATGAAATGCTCTAATGCTAGATTCCCTGTAGGACAACCACAGGGAAATGCAAATAGTGATCCAACACTGCAATGTAGTCTCTGCCAGAAAAGCAAGGTATTAATATATCTACACTTACTTCAAACCATGGCTGTAATGTGTCCTGATCTATCAGCATGAGTTCTATTCCTTGCTAGGCTGATATTTTGAAAAAATAGCTCATTTAAAATTTTTTCTTTATCTCTTGAGTTTTTATGAGGCTGCTACATGTACATAGCTTATGCTTACCATTTACGTTTTTCTATACCCTTATGACCCCGCTGAATTCTCCAAAGAATATCAGATTTCAATGCACTTCGCACTGCTATTCTGTTACCTCTAAAGACCAGGCCATTCTTTACAGCAAACTCCAGTTTGAATTGGTAATGTGAGCTTGCTGTGTAATTCCCTGACTCCTTTACAGTGACAGCCCTAATGCCTTTTTATAATCTCTCATCTTTTACTGTGCCTCTGCAAATTTATTCCACATTTCTGAGAGCAAGCATTTCCCTTCTCTCGTATTTATGTGCATTCTATTTCTGCGTTACTTTATCTTATATAACTCATGTTTTCAAACCTAATATTGGCTCTTTGTTTCCAGCAGCTGTAATAAACTAAATATATAACAAAGAGTGTAAGACCAGGGCAAAGATATATGTGTATATATGTGCCTAACTTGCACAAACCTGCTCTCACTGCTCCTCTGAAAGAGGCAGTGTCATCTCCTTTACAGCCCTTTTAGTCTCTTCATTCCTGGCACTGGCAGGAAATCAAGGCCCTTCAAAACTCCCTCCTCAGTCCCTCTATATGCATATACATTAGATAAAACCATAATTTTCCCTTTTCTGAAGGCTGAGATTCTTGTGTGAAAATCACAGGATTTTAGACACAGGGGACCGAAGGAAAACCTAAGGTCACAAGCTAACAGAATCCCAAAAGACAGAGCCACTGCTGCTCCATCCCACACCACCAGCTGCTTGTAATGCCAGCCTTTCCTTCAATCAAATCCTCCTGCAGCACATTACTTTATATAGGGAAAAGCTGGTCCCCTCAAAGACTTACCATAACTCCATGGATCGAAGAAGACCAATATGGGAACATGCAGGACAGGGGAGGTGCAGAGGCTGGACCCAGCTGCAAGCCAGATTGCTTTTTTTGAGCGAAACATCAGCTGTGAATATTATTACAATGCAGTACGACCCATGGCAGGCACCTGTGGCACATTTCTATTAAGCAGCAGCATGAATGCTATGAAGATCACCAGTGTCTGAGAGAAGTTCAGTCCTTGACTTGGGCTGAGGAAGAATGAACTTTTCTTAAGACTGAAGTTATAGGTTTGTACGTTTTACATACCTTCATGTCAACCACTTACGACACTGAAGGCACCACACCACAGTGTTACAGGAGGGTCTATTTAAGTGGCCTGTAAAAACCCTTGACTTTTGAATCATTTGTGGTTTCTGCCCTTTAGGCCACTGTCTAACCAGCCAGGGTCCAAACTAACACTGAGCCATTCCCACCCCTTGGGGTAGGCAGGGTGTATCTCAAGCATTGGTTTTCCTAAGCCTTTATCTTAAAAAAAGCAGTTATTCTATATGTCATTGCAAGTCTGATATATAATTGACCTATGCCACACTTGATATTAATGTAATTATTTGAAACATAGATATTATTGCAGCTGGGTACAAGATTAAACTTAATGTAGTTGTTACAAGGACTATGCTAAAAGCATTTCCCGTCAAGAATTCTCTGAATTACATTTAAGATTGTACATAATATTCTAAATCTGAATTCTTATCAAGTTGAGTGGTTGAACTAGCAGTTAGGCTCTTACTCTTAAAATACTTAATTAAGTCTTATGTATCACTTGGTGAGATATTAATTATTTCACTGACTTGGAACTAATCCGTAAGTCTAAGGAATTGACAGGTCTATTTGGTAATACAACCTCTATAGATTCCCAAGGAGAAAGTGGAATGAGTTGTTTTATTTTCTCATTAACATGTTATATACGGCATCAAATCTGAGCTGGACAGAGAACTAGAAACAGAAATGCCCAGACCACATCACTAAATGTGTGAAGTCCACTATGCAGTTGTATAAATGTAGTCAAAATTTGCAAAGTAACTTTGATGACTGTGATAGAGCCACTCATTGGGAATCTCTCTACAGTCTCCAAACTGATATATTCATTAAGTCCCAACTATGTAATTAAAACCACTGCTAAGTTTCATATTTCAGATATTGTAAGTACACAACCAGATTTTCCTTTTCCATGCCATCATCAAGTATGAAATCCATCTTTTTTCCTTTAGTTTAGTATCTGTGATGTAATTTGACACACAAGTCCTGCTTGCACTCTGCTCCCAGAATATGTTCCTACTGCTGCATTTCTAGGGTGAACTTTGGTGTAAATCCCTCTGATAGTTACCAGTCCTGATCCAGAGTTTTTTCCAAGTTATGGGGTACGTCTCCAGTCCTTCATGGCAGTTTCGAATCCTAAGCCATGAAAGCGTGACACATGGACGGAAGAAAAAATACCATTGCAGGAGTGCAATGTTCTGATTCTTATTTGTTTATACCAGAGCATTCTCATTTTCTTTTCATGGTTATTCAATAGCCTGTCTTCAGTGCTTTACTGCCTGCTGGGTAATGGCTCTTTTCTAATCAATTTTAGATTATATTTCTCCATATTTACTCCTATCTTCCTTTACCACCCTTTTAAACCAAAATCAATTTCACTTTTGCCTCAAATAGCCCTCCTGGCTGTGTGAGAATAGATTCTCAAACTTTGTTTCTGGAATCCAAATTAGAGTCCACACTGTATGAATCCTGGCCTTAAACAGAGAAGCACACACACATTCAGCTCTTCTGAAATCCTGGCCAAGGCACATTGTAACCATCCGCAACTTAGTTCACGGCTGCTATGTCTGCACAGGGATCCCAAGCAACTCTGGAGCTCAGCTTTATGTTTCAAGCATCCTAAGTCACACCCAACATGATAAGCCCATCCCCAGGTGCTCTTCCAGTGCTGACAGCAGCTCTGTACCCAGCTGACATGTGCAGCACGTTGCAAAGCACAGGTGTACAGCAATGTCTTAACAATGCTCAAAACACACTTAAACCTACCCTGCCTTTGCACTGGACAGAACAAGAGCTGCATACAGCTTTCTGGTGGCTGGCACTTAACAGAAAGCAAGTGGTGAAAGAATAATGTCCTTTACTGCTGCACATCCTTAATTAAGCTCCTAATTCACAGTCATCTCCCATCAGTTCTACAACAGTATGGCAGGCTCGATCTCTCTGGGTATATGGGAGCCTTTGCCCTGTGATTGCAGGTAGCAAGACCCACTCTACTGTCCCTTCATCCCCAAAGTTAAATGGTTCACCCAGAGCATAGGCAAAATAGAGTGGATCACAGGAGGGAGGAAAGGACATCTAGCCTGTGGGGGAACTGAGCAAGAGAAGGAGGGGTGAAAGCATATGTATACTGCTAAATAGAAAGGGAATTTACTCTGGAAGGAGGGAACCACCCTGGGCCTGCCATGCTCTGTTCTCTGATGCCCTATGGTGACATTGTGGAGCCGCGTGCTCTCCCAGGAGATGTCTTCTACAAAAGTTCCCAAGTCCAACACCTCTCACAAGATGAGGATAAGTCATGCGAGGGATGAGCAAAAGAAAACACAGGCCGTGGGGAAGGATTCAGCATGGAGGCATGTGCACACCCACCACAGTGCGGCATGTGCCTTCTGGAGGAGGTGTGTGCATGTGTGTCTGTCTCTATTGCTGAAGCCCAGGGAAGGATGGGCTGTTGTAGAGCGATTCTTACCTGTGTTAGGCCATCAACCATCCTCACATTCCCTTCCTCCTTTAAGTAGAAAGAAATAACCAGCAGGTGAGGCAAAACAACACTCTTATAACGAAGGACAAAAGAGAGTGTCCAGACATTAAAGCCAATGAAGAGAGAAATAAAGCAGACTTCAGATGAAGGATGAGGCAAGAGAGAGAGGGAAGAAAGCCAAATCTTCAGAGGTCTGAAAAAGTTAGTAGCAGAAACATTCTTTATGTGTATGCAGGTAAATTCTGTTCTTTTCCTCCATCATCAATTTAATGTAATAAATTATGGGAAATGGCTGATAACATTTAAAAGTACAGATACTTGATATCTCAGTTCTTTTTCGTGGCTTGGTGTAAAGCTGTCTGCATCTTGAGCCAATGAAGAGATGAACTGGTTTCAAGGTGAGAAAAGATGTAATGCTGACTTTCCATATAAACACCTTACCCCCCCACCAGGCCATCCTGAGAGCCCGTAAAACCTGAGAGCTCCTTTTGGGACTCTGATTTCTCCTATTTGGGTGAGGGAGCCAGAGAAGCTCAGAAGTATCCTTAGGTGGTGCAGTACATTAGTATGGGTGGGGAATGATGCTACAGGAATACTGCAGGGGTGTGTGGATCCCTGAAACCCTGAGAGCGGCCAATCTTAAGAAAAAAACATCATCCATTTAAACCAGGGGCAATGTGAGAGTCCCCAGCTGGCTGAGTCGATGTCTTCCTGGGAAGGTGCTTCCTAAATCTTTTAAAAGCACACCTCTTCTCATCTTTTTATTTTGCTTCATCTATATTTATGTGATCTCCTTAAGTGTTCACACCATGGCGAGACTTTCAAGATCAGATTCTGTCATTTGAATATGCCCCTTAACATCAGGACCATTTCACTTTATTGTTTTAGTTTTACAGATTTTTAAAGTTTTGTAATGAAAGTTTAAAAATAATCTGTGGGAAGAGTGCTTTGCAGAAGAGAAAAGCATAAGAAAAACTCTTTTCTAAGAAGTGTGATGCAGTAATAAATTTGTGCATATGAAACTGAAGAGATCTCTCTGAGGGGCTGTTCTGTGCTTGTTTAGATAACATTTTTTGAAGCAGACAGAAGGTTTTCATTAAAAAAGAAGTATGATATGGGAAGCTAAGCCCAGGTTAGTGGTGTTCAAGTGGGTGCCTGTTTGTTTAAGCATCTTTTTATGTTATGGCTCCTTAGAGAAGAGGAGGGGTCATATTTATGAATAAGAACAACTATTTGAGTGTAGTGCCCAGTGTGAGGGAAAATCCTGTATGAAAACTTTAAATCTGACTTCTCTGTAGGAGTTCTTTTATGAAGAGCTAGATGTCATCTTACACCTAAGGAAAGAACAAAGGAGATAGAAAAGAAAACAAAAGAGAGAAATGGGAAATTAGAGAGGGAAGTTGTGTAGATGCAGAAGAAAAACAAACAAAAAAACAAAATAGGAGAAAACCCAGAAAATTCTTTTAAATAGGAGAACAACAAAAATACTCCAGATGTGAGCATAGCACCTGATGCACAACCAAGCCAACCCCATCCTGCTTGCAGGTCACACCAACCCCATTAACATACCCCTAGCAGATTTGGGTTATACAGATGCTATTCAGTAGGTAGCACACTTCTTTTGTACCTTAAAAGTAACAATCTCAGAAGGTTCCTTCTCTTGCTTTCTTAGGAGGACCAAGGTTTCTGTTCCTGTGCCCAGCAGGTTTTTGGCCTCTGAGTTGCTGAGAGCCAAGTGTTGAACTTCATGTTCCCGAGTGTGTCACATGCAGCTGAGTGCTGTTCTTGCCTCGATGAGAAGAGTTCTGGATAACTAGAGAGTAAAATAACATTGTAAAATATTTGGCTTCATACACGGTTAATAAATCATGTTTTGTAATGTGATTTTTACTGTATACTTGAAAAGCACCATATACTTATAGTAGCAATGGTTCTGAGAAAGGTTAAACATGTCACTGCTAAAGAAAATGTTCTACAAACCTGATATCATTGGAAGGGCAAGTGCCCTTTTCCATGAAACCAAAACCAAACTAACATCTTGAAAAATGACAGACAGGGCTCTCACAGCTTTGTCCCTGGATGGCACAAATAAATTTGAAGAGAAACAGAATTACTGTTTCACACGCAGATGTACAACAGCAGGCTGGGCAGGTCAGTTCTCAGACCATCACAGCAGCAGTAGCAGCTCTGTCTAAATATGCCTAAACTGAGCTCTTCAGCTAAATGACAACATGAAAGACTGAGTTGCTACTACTTAGGCAGGCCCCTTTTTTGCATGTCTCAGAATTATGGTTCCATTAGGATTAAAAGAATTGTAAACAAGTCTTCGAACAAAATGCTAAAACACCTTGTTCACCACTTTGCTACCAATAATGAAGTCAAAGCTGATGCTGTGAAGCAATTTAACAGCACTTTAAAATCTAGGATGCTGAGGTATTTTACAGCCCACAATACTTCTTGCTACATGGGTGTGTTAGCTGTGTTTGTGTACCAGAGCTAACTACAGCTCTCACAGAAATGTATAGAAAAGCCTTGAAGGTGTGACTACTTCATGCTCCCAGAAGGCTTGGGAAACTATTTATGGGAAGTTGTTGTTTTGTTTGGGTTTTTTTAAAAAGAGGTGCTCTGTCTTTTTAAGAAAAGGGACCATCTGAAAGCATCTGAATCCAAAGGAACCACCAAATAAATTTATGGATGGTTGTTCTCTGATGACATTTTCACAGTGACTGAAAGCATGAACCTGTCATAGAGCATCACTTATCAAACAAAAGGCTACAAAGGTGGGGTGATTCATGGTTACTTTTACTCTGAAGAAGTACAAAGCACTCATGCCAAACACCATGCATGCTGGGCTGAAAAGGTTGTACTTCTAAAAACAGAAAGGGGAGGAGCCAGTGGTTATTGCTGAGTTGATTGGAATGGCTTCCTAAATCCTATATGTGGGAGGGTATTTCCCATGTCTGCAACACTCAGATGTGATGCTTTTCAGAGCAAATATGTAACAAGGAGGTTTCCATCAGTCTCCCCAGCAACATCAACACCTGGATATTCCAACAAAATGCCAAACCTGCTTTTCCAGCACAGTTAGTTACACTCTTGGACCTCTTGGGAAGCAAGTATAATGGAAACATACCATCCCTATGGCTGGAAAATACAGTTTGGCAAAATCTCTTATACAAGTAAGAAATAGTTATGGCTTTGGTTTAGTCCTCCAGGGATTATTTCTCCAATGCTTAACATGGCAGTCCATAACTTCTGAGCTCATCATCTGATGATGTGCTTGGAGAGAAACTAACTTCAAAGCTTTGGATAACACTTGAGTATTTTTCATCCCATATCATCCAATGGACACCACTGCATTGCAAGATCCTTTATAATCCTATTTCTACAGACATTTCCAAAGAAGCCAACTTTTTAAAGCACTGTAGAGTACCAGTGTTTGAGGGGCTGTCTGCATTACTGTTGTTTTGCATACTTATCCAGGACAAAAAAGCCAACAAATTTGTTACTGCAGCTTATGACTATCCACATTATATTCCTGTGAGTAAACATCCTACTGGCACCACTTCACTGCAATAATTTCAGATTGGAACTGAAATATTTATTTTTTATTTTGTCAAGGTGATGATCGAACTATGTTTCCACACACCTCTGTAGAAATTAAAAAAACAACAAACAACACTCAGAACAACAAGTATTGTGACTGTGAACATTATGGCAATCCTAAACAATTGTGCACCCCAGATGAGATATTCCTTCTTAGTGTTTGGGATTCTCTGTAATCTATGGAGGCAGAGCTATTGCCCTTTGAAAAACTGCAGTTTAGGGAGAAGGAGAGGTAGAAACTACTAAGTCCCGAGTTAAAATAGCCATATAAAACATTGACAAAGGTATTGTAGGTTACATCTTCAAAACTGTTTTCAATAGTGGAGTGAACCTGCTATATGGAGGATTTCAAGAAGTTTTATAAGAAATGCATCTTACCCCAAAACACAGGATGCTTCTAAGTCTCTCAGAAGAAAAGCTGTGAAACATCTAGCCTGCCATAGATTAAAAACTTAGAAGAAGCTGGGTAGAAAGACAAAGAACTCTCCTGAGGGTGAAAGAGATGGTTAAGGATGGCTTTTCTCACTGTTGGTCTAAAGAGTGTGCTAAAACTAAAGCAGATCTGTTCCAAAGAACTCCCATACAGACCAGGAGAGAGAAAAAAACCTATGCATTGAGGTGCCAGTAATCAAAGAGATAACAAAATTTAACTTTAGTCCAGTATACCTCCCTTTATTTCACTAGCTGTTTTAAGAGAATACCTTTTATTACTCATGCTTTTTATGGGGTTTTTTTTAGCAATCTTGTCAAAAGCATGTTTTCTTTTAAGATGCTGAGGGCTGTTTTTGAAATGGCTGCTACTAAATTGTTTAAGGCAGAAGAGAATATAGCTTTCTTCTGATGGGGGGTAAGCAGCTTTAAAAGAGCCATATTTCTCTTAATGCAGCTGGACGGTTTTTCTTTCAGCAGGAGCAGACTTTAAAAAGTGTTTGTTGCTGTATCATCTCATTTTATACTCAGAGATTGCTTTTTGAAAAACCTAAACCAGTAGAAGGAAAAATCTAAAACTCCGGGGTGTTAAAGCATTTAAACAGCAATACTGGATATTTGCAAGGTTTCCTGTTAGCCTCCTCAAAAGCTTCTAGAAGGCACAGAATGATGCAGGCTGTATTCTCATGAACAGTGACTCTTCTAGGCCAAAAGATATTTTATCAAGGAAACAGGTGTGGTACAGTTTGCAGAGGTAGATGCATCTAGTAAAGGCTGTGATGTTTCCAAGCAATGTTATCAGTGTGTTGCATAGTGAGATCTCAAGATCTGAGGAAAACAGCTAGTGAAAGACTTCATCGGAATCTCTCACACCAGCTGGATTAGAAGCTTTATCCTTTGGCCAAATTTTCCTCTCAGATAGGAAGCAGTGGAGCTGTTGGTCACTCAGCAGGCTCCATCCCTGCTGCACAGCTCCATTAGCACACCTCACCACACATGGAAACCAACAGCAAATTCATTTTCTTGTCCTTGATCTGTGCACTACATGGGACAACACATAGATTCTAAAAGAGATGTGTTTTTTTCTTTTTGCCCTCCAAGCTGGAGACCAGACCCTAGCAGCAGACCCCAGGGGTTGATAGTGGGACCAATACTTTTTAACATCTTCATTAATGGCCTGGGCAAGGAGACAGAGTGCATTCTCAAAAGGATCCAAAATTGAGAGGAGTGTTTGATATGCCAGAGGGTCATGCTGCCATCCAGGGGGATCTCAAGAGACTGGAGAAATGGGCTGACAGGAACCTCACGGAGTTCAACAAGGGGAAGTTCAAAGCCCTGCACCTGAGAAGGAACAACCCCATGCACCAGTACAACCTGGAAAAGAGAAGACTCAGTGGAATTTTATCCATGTGTATAAATACCTGACAGTAGGGAACAAAGAAGATAGATCCAGGAACTTCTCAGTGGTGCCCACTGGAAAAATGAGGAGCAAGGGGCACAAACTGAAATACAGGAAATTCCAGTTAAACAGAAGAAAAAGCTTTTTTACTGTGAGAGAGGTCCAGTGAGAGACACTGGAACAGGCTGCCCAGAGAACTTGTGGAGTCTCTGTCTTTGGAGATATTTTAAACCTGACAAGATACAGCCCTTGGTAGTCTGCTTGAGGTGACCCTGCTCTGAGTAGNTGACCCTGCTCTGAGTAGAGGTTGGACTGGAGACCTGCAGAGGTGCCTTCATACCTCAGAAACTCTGCAGTTCTGAGATGATAATGGTCAGCCTGGCCCCAGGCAGCCAGATGCACCAGGCTCGCTCTCAGGACATTTTCTAAGGCACTCATTGACATTTGCCTTTTTAGAGCATTCCTGTGACAGATGCTAAGCACCCAGGGCTGAAACCAAGGTTAGCCCCAGAACAGCAAGGAAACCTCTGATATGTCTTTGATGTATCTGGTTTTGTTCATCTTACTTTTACCTTCAAGATGAGTCAGAGCTGGAAGTTTTGCTGAATTCTAGATTAGGATGTCTCTGAAGACCAAAAGAAAACTCTGAAAGCTTTTTGATTTTTTATTCTGTTGGCCAGTAGAGGGAGGAAAGAGAGAAAATTGAAAGAGGTATTCTCGATNTGTTAAAGCATTTAAAAGAGCCATATTTCTCTTAATGCAGCTGGACGGTTTTTCTTTCAGCAGGAGCAGACTTTAAAAAGTGTTTGTTGCTGTATCATCTCATTTTATACTCAGAGATTGCTTTTTGAAAAACCTAAACCAGTAGAAGGAAAAATCTAAAACTCCGGGGTGTTAAAGCATTTAAAAGAGCCATATTTCTCTTAATGCAGCTGGACGGTTTTTCTTTCAGCAGGAGCAGACTTTAAAAAGTGTTTGTTGCTGTATCATCTCATTTTATACTCAGAGATTGCTTTTTGAAAAACCTAAACCAGTAGAAGGAAAAATCTAAAACTCCGGGGTGTTAAAGCATTTAAAAGAGCCATATTTCTCTTAATGCAGCTGGACGGTTTTTCTTTCAGCAGGAGCAGACTTTAAAAAGTGTTTGTTGCTGTATCATCTCATTTTATACTCAGAGATTGCTTTTTGAAAAACCTAAACCAGTAGAAGGAAAAATCTAAAACTCCGGGGTGTTAAAGCATTTAAAAGAGCCATATTTCTCTTAATGCAGCTGGACGGTTTTTCTTTCAGCAGGAGCAGACTTTAAAAAGTGTTTGTTGCTGTATCATCTCATTTTATACTCAGAGATTGCTTTTTGAAAAACCTAAACCAGTAGAAGGAAAAATCTAAAACTCCGGGGTGTTAAAGCATTTAAACAGCAATACTGGATATTTGCAAGGTTTCCTGTTAGCCTCCTCAAAAGCTTCTAGAAGGCACAGAATGATGCAGGCTGTATTCTCATGAACAGTGACTCTTCTAGGCCAAAAGATATTTTATCAAGGAAACAGGTGTGGTACAGTTTGCAGAGGTAGATGCATCTAGTAAAGGCTGTGATGTTTCCAAGCAATGTTATCAGTGTGTTGCATAGTGAGATCTCAAGATCTGAGGAAAACAGCTAGTGAAAGACTTCATCGGAATCTCTCACACCAGCTGGATTAGAAGCTTTATCCTTTGGCCAAATTTTCCTCTCAGATAGGAAGCAGTGGAGCTGTTGGTCACTCAGCAGGCTCCATCCCTGCTGCACAGCTCCATTAGCACACCTCACCACACATGGAAACCAACAGCAAATTCATTTTCTTGTCCTTGATCTGTGCACTACATGGGACAACACATAGATTCTAAAAGAGATGTGTTTTTTTCTTTTTGCCCTCCAAGCTGGAGACCAGACCCTAGCAGCAGACCCCAGGGGTTGATAGTGGGACCAATACTTTTTAACATCTTCATTAATGGCCTGGGCAAGGAGACAGAGTGCATTCTCAAAAGGATCCAAAATTGAGAGGAGTGTTTGATATGCCAGAGGGTCATGCTGCCATCCAGGGGGATCTCAAGAGACTGGAGAAATGGGCTGACAGGAACCTCACGGAGTTCAACAAGGGGAAGTTCAAAGCCCTGCACCTGAGAAGGAACAACCCCATGCACCAGTACAACCTGGAAAAGAGAAGACTCAGTGGAATTTTATCCATGTGTATAAATACCTGACAGTAGGGAACAAAGAAGATAGATCCAGGAACTTCTCAGTGGTGCCCACTGGAAAAATGAGGAGCAAGGGGCACAAACTGAAATACAGGAAATTCCAGTTAAACAGAAGAAAAAGCTTTTTTACTGTGAGAGAGGTCCAGTGAGAGACACTGGAACAGGCTGCCCAGAGAACTTGTGGAGTCTCTGTCTTTGGAGATATTTTAAACCTGACAAGATACAGCCCTTGGTAGTCTGCTTGAGGTGACCCTGCTCTGAGTAGAGGTTGGACTGGAGACCTGCAGAGGTGCCTTCATACCTCAGAAACTCTGCAGTTCTGAGATGATAATGGTCAGCCTGGCCCCAGGCAGCCAGATGCACCAGGCTCGCTCTCAGGACATTTTCTAAGGCACTCATTGACATTTGCCTTTTTAGAGCATTCCTGTGACAGATGCTAAGCACCCAGGGCTGAAACCAAGGTTAGCCCCAGAACAGCAAGGAAACCTCTGATATGTCTTTGATGTATCTGGTTTTGTTCATCTTACTTTTACCTTCAAGATGAGTCAGAGCTGGAAGTTTTGCTGAATTCTAGATTAGGATGTCTCTGAAGACCAAAAGAAAACTCTGAAAGCTTTTTGATTTTTTATTCTGTTGGCCAGTAGAGGGAGGAAAGAGAGAAAATTGAAAGAGGTATTCTCGATTCTCTGAGGCTGAATAGCAATTCTTTTTCATACTGGCACCAGGACTTCACAGCCCTGGGGCCAAACTTGCTCTGTCAGAGCTATTGTAATGGATAAAATCGCATGAGATTTAGTTATTCTTTTACATACTGTAACCACACTGAATATCCTGCTGTGTCGCTAATACTGAGGACTGAATCCAGCTGTGATCTGTCCTGACAGCTGACATACCACTGCAGACTGCTGGACTCAGCACAGCTTTCCATACACCTAGAACTGCATATGATGCATTAAAGTCTGTGTCTCATTTAAACATTTTTCACCCAGCAAGACTGTAAAGTGATCAAATGAGCCTGTTCCAGGCATTCTCAAAGATACTCTCTGACACAGTGAGGAGAAAGCACTCTCCAGTGTTTACTTCCAGCAACTCCCTGAATTGCATCCTGGACTGAAAAGGGACAGGACAGAAAATCAGCCCCCCACTCTAACCTGCCTATTGCTTTCAGCATTTCATTGCTGGGGTGAAGAGTGCTGTTCTTTTCCCTTCTGATACCCTAACACTAGGCAAAGTAAGGACTGGCTGAGTGTTTTACTCATGTATAATGCTGAAACAAGTTGATCTCACAAAAGCAAAGGTTGCAGCACCCGCCTCAGCATAATGCCATCACTTCTAACAGAGATGCATTTATAGGCTACTTCTTTATATAGCAGCAAATTATAAATTATGAATTTAATGCTAAAGGCTATTGATGGAGAAATATAGGAAAATAAGTTACAGTTTGATCTAAAATTAGATCATCCATGTCTGTGTCCAATTTCCAATACAGTTACTCACTTGGCTGTGGCCTGAGTAAGCCCCAAGGTGAAGAGGATCCAGGCTGCACTGCTGCACCAATGCTGCTCTGTCATTAAAGTGTATGAGCTGCACCAGACATCTTCATTAGTCCCTCTTCTTCTCCAGAGCTCCATGTTGGCAGTTTAATAGAGTTCTGCTCTCAAAATAGTATTTCCAGGAGTGCATAAATGGTGTCAAGTCCCAAGTGCAATTTTCAGAGCTGAATGTATGGCAAGTAAAAGCCAGTCAATCAGCCCTCAGTGACACAGATTCTTCTGCATATAATTGCCTTATAAACAGCCCTTTGGAAACATTTTCCTCAGCCTTGAACCTGGCTTTGGATTGAGATGTCTGTGAAAGTTCCGTCTGAGATTTATAACTTGGTATGCACACTCAGTTACTCTACATAACCTTTTCTAGAGCATGAAAAATGCACACCCTTTGGAAGTCTTTCAATAGGAAAAAAAAGGAAAAGAAAAACACAATAGAGATTCTCGCTCTTTGTTTTGTTATTTTAAGGTGTCAAATTCCTCCCAGCTGAAATTGATGGCAAATAAAGAAACATGTTGTGTACAGTTAAAAACTGCAATACAATCAAGGATGGAGCATATTCATCTCCAAGATTAATACAAATCTTAAATGAACATAGAGACATGTCCACGTGGTGGCAGCAGAGGAGGAAAGTGAGGAAATATCTACAGGAAGACCAAAGATAAAGTGGCCTGAGCTGGAGCATTTCTTAGTGGAATGTACCCTTAAGTGCATGCATCTTCAAAATCAGGACTGTGACCTAATGCACTGAGCATCTGTGACTACTGAAATCCAGCTAGAAGAGTGAAGTCTACAGACCATCACAATGACAAGGGTGTTGTCACCTTGGGAGTGAAGCTGCTCTAAAGAAGAAAAACAAATGTCTAAACTTACAGCAGGCCATGCCACCAACTATAAAGACACATTTTCCTTCCTATGCCTCACACATTGTCTCAACACCCGCAGCACCTGGAAGGAAAGAGCAGATTTCATCAGCTGGAAACAGAGCAGCAAGACAGGTAGAGGGCAGCAAGAGCTGGCAGGGTTTCCCTCCGTACCCTAGAGGTACAGGCACATTGTGGTGTGCAGCCTGCCGTGTGCATTAGCAATGTGGCATTGACCCATAAGGAGTCTCTTAATATTGCTTGTACCTCTGGGAAATAAAAATCTCAGCTTTAAGGAAACATGCAGCTCACTTGCCTTTGGTCCAGCAGGATGGGAGTGCTGAGGAGAAAAAAAAAGTGTGGAGACCTGTCTGGACTTGCAGTCTTGCATGGGAACCACAGGACACAGGTGGTCCATGTTGAACCCAAACTGTTCAGCATCCTTCACACAACAAGCTGGCCCAGCAGCATGCACACACTCATCTTCTCCCTCCCAGGAAGACTGTTTCATCTGTGACAGGTCAGGAATAAAGAAAAATGAGCTTAATAAAAACAGAAGCAGAAAAGAAAAGCCCTAGAGCAACTAAATCATAGTTTTCTATTCTGAGAAATACCTGGTATAATTGAGTCTGTTGCATCTTTTAGAAAGTTAGCACTACTCTGCTCCTTGCAAGCCAGGTGAGTGCATCCTTTCTTCTGCCCCAACACTCTGAAAAGCTCTGAGAGCTGAACAAACCACCCAGCAGTCCCCAGACTCCTAAGTGGTACTGGACCGTACTGGTATTTCCAGCCAGTTCACCTCTGAGCAGATCTCCCAGAGAGCTGCAAGGGAGGAGTAGGCTACCCCACATGCTTTTGCTAAATTTAGTGCATTTACTTTGTTGGGAAAAAGTGTACTGAATTCCAGCTGGGCTGGAGAAGGGAGTGGTAGAGTAAGGTGCTCCTCTGGCTTTTCACAGGAACTGTATTTCCTGAGAAAATGCCAGGAGAGGGACAATTACTAAGGAATTCAACTCAAATTGTCCCCATTGAAGTGCTTTCATTTCCTGATCAGAAAGTAAGAATAGATCCCTCCCTATTGTTTTCATTACCAGATGTCCCAAGCAGTGCTGCACTCATGGCAGCATAAGCTCCTTTTGTGACCCAGGGAATGCCAACAGGACAGCAACAACAAAGGAAAGGCCCTGGCAGCAGCTTCCTGAATGCTTCCAGTTTCTCAGGAAGCAGTATCTGTCAGTGGTACCTTCGCTTATGATGTGGAATGTGTCCGTGTGCCACAGGACAGCAGAAATGTAGCTCTCCATAAGGACTGGGGACAAGCGCTGACATTTGTGTTTAGGGTAGTTCTATATCACAAAGGTCCAAACCCAAGTTTGAGCATGATCTGCAGTTGCCATTAACTAGGGTTCCTTTCCATGGTCAGGGTAAGAAGGGGAGGAAATAGCAGTGGCCAGGGACCCTGGGACACCTATCATTGACTGTCTTCATTGGTGACCAACCGCAAGACTTCGGGATAAAGTTCTACTTTCCAAACTACTGCTAAGGATAAGACCTCTCATTCCTAAATAAAACTTTTGTACCTTCTCCTTCTGGCACCTGCTCTCTTGCTTGCAAGTCTAAACACAGACTGTCGTGATTTTAAAGTATAGTGTGCTCCTGCTATCAAGCTTGTGCATACGAGTCCCCATTCCCTGCCTACAGCACACACTCCTCATACCTATGCTTTGGATTATTCACCATACCTTATGGTGTCCCAGGTCTGTCTCCCCTAACTACTAAATCTCATACAAATGCAAGTAAATGTAGTTTAGAGTTCATGCTGGAAACATTTATCTGAAAACAGTGGAAAGCAGCACATCACTCACCAAGAGTCTGCCATTACAATTTGCCACAGTGAGCAGACACCTACCCGTAACACGTCGATTTCCAGAACGAAATTCAAAGTGCTTAAATCTAGCACAACTCTGCTTTGCTGATCAGAGGTAGCAGCAAAGTCCCACCAAAACTGCCATAGACCACACCTCCCTTGTAGATCAATGGAGATGATATAGCGTGATAACATTTCTACAAGATGCCTTAGACAAGGGAGAGGAAGGACCTGGAGCTTCAGACCATTCTTTGGAACTACCTGGGAGAAGGACAAGAAGTCTGGACATAGTTTAGTACAGGTCAAGTCAATTAACAACCATATCAGTAAGTGCTGTCAATTTAAAAGGTATTTTGAACAGAGGAGAAGCCAGCTTCTCTCAGCTCTGCTGAAGCCCCCGCTGATTTCCACCTTATATAATCACGTTTTTCAATAGACTGTATGGAAGTTAGTATTTGCAAAACCAGAGACTACTATTCTCTCAAAAATCACACACTGAAACTATTTATGCTACCCTTGATACGCATGAATTTCAGGACCTGCTAGTCAGCAATAGATTTTTGCTGCTTTTTAAAAAGAAATATGGCATTTAATAGGTCCATTCAGGAATAGCAGCCAAGCAACTGTGAATTCTTCTTGAGCAGGCAGGCCCAGCTAATTTCAAAATGGATTGCTCTGTGAAGGAAGGATAGCACTTCCCAGATCACAGAAATGGTTTACTGGCCCAAGTCTCATATAAAATAGGCTCTTGGTGAAGAGCTAAACAGTTTTAAAAGGTGTCAGTGAAGCCATTAGGTGATAAAAATTCACAGAGTAATTTTGCCAGAGAAAAAGCATAAATAAAAAGTGCATCGTTTTTCTCCCAGACTTTCTGGCAAGTCAGCTGCATGCAAAGAGATGTGTCACAGCCAGGGTTGAGCTAAAGGCAATTAAAAAGCCTTGACTGTCTTGTGTCAAACTTCCAGCTTGTATTCACGCACTTAATCAGAAGAGCAGCAATTAGCAATTATATAAATGGTGCCACTGAACGAAAGGAGAGCAGAGAGCACAGCAAGCATAGATCGGATCCTGTATATGTCTTGAGAAGAAAAATAGCAACTGATCCTTATTTGTGTGGAGGTGTATTCATTCTGTATCCAAAGAAAACACACACACAAAGAACTGGCTCTTGCAAGGAAATGTAAAAGCTAAAACACAGCTTCCAGCCTGTTCAGAATCTTTTGCTTCAAGGATATACCAATCTACTTTTTAGTTTACAAGTTTTATTTATGTCAAACATTACAGACTCTTTTTGGAGGTCTTTCAGCCCATATTCAAATATGATAAGCTACTCAGAGCATTAAAAGGAAGGAATCTGAGCCCCAACATTAAGCATGAGCTATTCTGGGAAAAGAGTAATTAAAACCCTTTTTTGTTTGTGCTTTTTCTTAAAACAAACAAAACATCTTACCACTCATCTTAAACCAGCACTTGCTAAAATTAAAAAAAATAATAATTGCTAGTACCATCAGCAGCTTGTATGTTCTTGCTAAATTACTTTTAAGCAAAGAGAAAAAACATCTAGGAAGTGAGAACAGTGAACCAGGGCAACATCTCCATTGCAATTAAGCAGAACAGGCCTCTCTGATAGGACAATCAACTTCATGCAGTAACTGCTAATGGAAGGACATTTCAAGAAGCATCAGGGCGTGCTGTGTTCCCAGCTACTTGAGAAATTTTAATGAGAAGTCTATTTGGGATTTCATAGTCTCATTTCTTGTGCCATAAAAAACTCACACACAGCATTCAAGCACATCCAGCTAGTGCCAGGCTGGAGCCCTCCCTCTTTCTCTAGATCTTAGTACACAAATGCCAGGGCCCGTGAAATAAGAAGGCCAAGTTAGCTAGAACTGCGGCTTAGGCTGATGGAGGAGTTGGTGGTCAGAGGAACTTTCTCCTAATTTTGAATTCCCATGTTGGCAATATGGTCAAAAGGCATGGAAGAGTTACAGCTGGTACAGCATACACACATTGTGCCCTCTTTATGAAGGAAAAACATCAGTACTATGGGATTTGTACACAAGGTATTTCTGAAGGGGTGAATCAGGAATAACATTTGCAGTGTAGTATAGCCACCACCCTGGAGAGCAGAGCTATTCCCCCAAAAAACAATGCTATGTAGATTAATTTATGATCTGCTTTTGTTTCAAACAAGTCTAGAACTAGAGAAGAGAAGTCATTAGTGTCCATGCTTCTAGGATTTACTTGTCATGCTCTAATTATGCAACTCTACTTTCCCCCACCATCTATGCCTCCTGCAGTATCTCAGTGCCTCTACCTTCAAAAGGTGCAAATAATTCTTGGTTCTGCTGTTCCCTTTCCCCCAGGGGGTACATTTATAATATAAGAGCCAGACTTACTTGTAAAAACATGGAGAGGGAAAACTCCTCTGTACAAAGTGCTGCACCTCACACTGGGCTAAGGCACTCTCTTCTCTTACCAAATGTCTCTCCATTAAACAGGTATGCATAAGGAGAACATGTAGCAAGTCTTGAGGAACACAAGCAGCAGCTGCTCTCTACACGTTCATTTCAATTCTAGCTCTGCAATGGAAGTCCAAGTTATTTTATATGGTGACACTTCCCTTACCCAGTCAGTAGCTACCCCTCTTAGTACCTGGTGGCCCACTTCAAGGTCAATAAAGAAAAATGATCAGTAGAATACTAATTCCTCCTCTTTGGCTTTACCAAAAGCTTCCCTAGCACTCTTCTCCCAGTGAAATTTAAGGTATAAAAATCCCACACGGCAGGACAGGGGTTTCTGGTGCCACCACAAGTGTGATCCAGAGTCTGGTTTCACCCTGCAGCTCTGCCAGTCTGGCAAAGCATGGGCAAGATCATGCCTGGATGAGGCTGTCACTCTTTTTAGATGTAAGAAATGGTTCATGGCAGGTCAGGAGTTCTAGGGACAGGTTTCCTTCTCCCTAGCTCCCAGCCAAGAGCAGGCATGGTGACCCATCCTACCCACACATTTTTGAAGGTTTCAGTGAGTACGTTATTCACCTAATGCCTCAGACATTTTCACAATAGGAAGGCTTCCTGGTCTGTGATGCAGCACTAAATTACAAACCCTAACCTGCTCTATTTGCACAGCTGAAGACACACTGGGGAAATCACATCTTTGAGCCAAAACCCACAACGTATTTGCTGTTCTGATGGCAGAACGGTTTTTTAAAGTTAGTTATAACAGGACAAGTCAGTCATCAGCAACAGCAGCCTGACAAAATACTGCAATTTACAGCTCTGCTAGTTCAGGGGAACTATTATTTTTGTAAAGATTGTCTGATATTTTCTGAATTGTGCTTGTATATGAGGTTTTCTTTCTAAAAGTAGCATGGGATGGGAATAGGAGAGAGAAGGGTTTCCTTTAAGCAATAGAGGGACTAGTATTTGGCAAGTCAAAAGATAATGTGCCTAACTGTTGATTTATTAAACTATTGTACCTGGATGACCTGGTATAAGAGCAGCCTGTAGGTAGTTCTTCAGCCATTTTTGTTTCCAAATTCACTTGACTAGACAACAGCCATGAAGCTGTCTCATCGCACACTCCTGTATTTGTATTTCTATATTTAAGTGGATTTAATATTTAAGTGGACTTAGCAGTCCATACAGCATAGAGGTGGAAAAAAGGCTGGAAAAAAGTCTTCTGTTTAAAGGATAGATGCATAGGCAGTGCACAATAGTGCTGAAACCAGAGGAGGTGGATGGAAGCAGAGGTTTCCTGACTTGTAATTCACTGATACATGCTGATAGGGCTGAGCATTAAACCCCTTCTCCACAAATACACTTGGTTTCCAACTCTAGTTCTTAGCTACCAGCTCATAGGAAGCTTTAGATAAGCCAGACACCACCTTTCCCTCCCCCAGGAAAGTATATTCAAACTCTTCCCTTTCAAACAATAAAGTAAGCTTCTGACAAATGGAATCATGTCAGTATGGCCTTTCTAATATGAGCGACAAGGCTAAGAGC
Organism: Brachypteracias leptosomus; assembly: GCA_013401335.1. Classification (NCBI taxonomy): domain Eukaryota; kingdom Metazoa; phylum Chordata; class Aves; order Coraciiformes; family Brachypteraciidae; genus Brachypteracias; species Brachypteracias leptosomus. The sequence goes on from VYZX01010557.1 coordinate 315,331, forward strand.
TTGGTATAGATAAATCTCTCTGAAACCTGAAGGTATATTTACAATGAATGGGCTGTCACACCAAGTTCCAGATCACTCCCTTTTCAGCAGAGTAACACTGCTGCTAAAGCAGTCCATCTTAGCTATCCCTGCTGCTGCAGTAGCTACTACCCTTGGTAAATCAGATTATCTGAGATGAACAGGGGGTACCAATTTTATTTTGACAGATGAGTACCAGCTTGACACTAAACATGCATCCAAACACTGGAGAATAGTATTTCCTTGGCACCTTTCAGGAACTGAATTTATATCAGTGCTACAGCACCACAAGCTTTGCTGCAGTAAAAAGAGGGTTTCTGAAACTGAGTGCTCAAGTTTGAATTTCAAAGAGGAAGGGTCTGCAGGAACATGACCCGAATCACAAACATTTACCCAGTATATACCACAACCTTTTTCTTGAGGAAATACATCCAAAAACTTGAAAAGCTCCTGTTCAAGTTAATCAGATGTTTTGGTTTGTGACTGATTAAATCCATTGTCTGTAGGCAGAAACCCCAGTGTAGACTATTAGTGACTCTGGATGACATTTGTCACAGCTCCAGCTTGCAATAACAACCGGCTTGTAGTGCCCATCAATCACACAGATCAGCAGCCACCCAGAGTCTCCCTGAAAGAAGGAAAAGAGGAAGGGGAAAGCAGGAGAAAGCAAGGAGATATCACCTGTCAGCAGTGTCAAAAACATCCAAATCCAGGAAGATAGGGGAGGACACAGCTTTGGGTCCTGGTTGTATGCAGTGCATTATTCCCACTCCATTGGTTATATACTGTGCAAAAAGCTGCCCCCGCAGGTCTCCCACAGATGTTGGTCTCTTCAATATTTTGCTCAATATTTCCCAGTATCTTGCAGATCTCTCTCATAGGAGAGGAGAGAGATCTCTGCATGCTGGAGCCTGGCAGCTAGTTCTTCCTCTGGAAAACACAACAGAGCCAGGGAAGCTGCAGAGGTAGGAGTCACAGCCCCATAACTGCTCCTGGTAGCCATTCAAGGCACTTTGGGGGCAGAATTCAACCAGATTACTTACCTTTGTATGTGTGTTATCCGATATCACACAAAGCAGTATTTTATATACTTCCGGAGAAGGGGTCTTTTTCCAGACAGTTGTGTGGAATCACCTTGGCTTTTGCAATCAGTGAAGCCTGGAGCAAGGACCACTGAAGCTGGGAGGTGTGCAGCTGGCAAGGGGAACCAAGCCCATCAACCAGGAGCAGTAACAGGATGGCACTTACCAGCGGGAAATGTGCATTAAATATTAAGCCCTATAGTCCCCATACATCTCCCTTGTCTCTTGCAGGGGTCCCCAAAAGACAAGAAGGGTTGGGGCAAGCCCCTAAGAGAGAGCAAAGGCAACACATCGCCAGGAAAAAGCATCTTGCAGGGCACAAATAAGCACTTGCAAACCTTCTGGCATCATCCCCAAGTCAGTCATCACCCCACCAGCTCTCCCAGGTTAACCTCCAGTCAGCTGGTAGGGTGTTTCCTTGCTGCTCTCTGTGCTAGACTTTGGCTAAGGGCTGGTCAGACGGGACACAGACAAGCTCACTCAGGCACACATACCCCATGACCCCTACCAGGGGGGTAAGTGGCTATTTTGGGTGAGGGGTAATACAACTCTCTCAAATTTGAAGATGGGGGGAGCACTTTCTCCTCCTCAGCCACCAAGCCATCCCAAGGAGTCACTGTCACCAGAAGGTATGTGATCACACTGCCAAGCAGCGGCAGGGCCAGAGGCCCCAGGCACTGAGACACCATAAGAATGATCTCATCTCCCTTAAGTTCATTCCCCTTCACTTAGCTTCCACTTTGGATTTGCCTTCCTTGAAGTGCCTAATTTCTGACAGGCTCCTATCTGGAAGACATTTCATGCTCTGCAGGCAACATTTAGGGACCAGAGTCTCTCCTGGTACTGCCTCAGTCTGAGCTGTCACTGCCCTCAATAGGTCATAGGTGTTATTTCTTGTCAGAGTAACCCATACTTAATGCTGGCTCCTGTCTCTCCTCATCCCCCTATTAAGCATATTGTGGCAGTGGCTGCTTCCTCCGCACTGCCTGGTAAGCAAGTTGTTGCCTGTGTTGGAAAACAAATTCCCATCAACAGCAGGTACAGCTTCCTTGCTCTTACTTCTGCCAGCCACCTGCTTTTCCTGCCTCTTCACTCACTACTTTATTTCCCCCTCCTCCCAAATATCCCCTAATGAGACTGCAAAACAGTTGAGACAGAGCTTTAATAATGTGTATGTTCCCTCACTGAACTCTCTGGATGCCTGAGAGCGCTGTTTTAATGAGTCAGATCTGGCCTTCTCCTAATACCTCTGTCTGAGACCACAGCACAGTCAAACTGAACATCTTTTGAAGGCTGTTTCTAAGAAGATGAGAGAGTCTCCAAAGCAACATGGATTCAGGGATTCAGGGAAGACACTTTCCTCAGGCCAGTTTGCCCCAGGGCCTCACTCCTTGAGTACAGAAGCCTTCCATCATCAGTGCCAGTAGCTAAGCAGTTTTTGGAAGATCTGTTGCATTTTCTTTGTGGATACTATTAATAGGACATGGTAAGATCCATATATTCATATAGCCTCCTTAATCACATACTCTCTTCTTGTGCACTGACTCTATTTAGATCGTATTTCACCACTGATAACATTTGTCTTCAGTTCTTCCCCTTTCCTTCCCCCAAGTCCTGCCACAAGCTGCACATAGCAAACTGGAAGGAGTAACTTCTCTCAGCTTTATGCAAGCTTTGCACTTGATTGCATAAAATCTAAATTATATGTTGCAGCAAAATATTCCTCTAACAAGAATAGTCTATTAGACAAAGGATACAGGCAACTTAAAAGCTTTTCCTTTGAATTTCAGTCCCTGCTATCTCAGACCTTACTTTGCAACCAGCACAGAGGTACATATATATCATATTAGTGCTGTGCATACCAATCTTTATGGAGAAAAAAGAATAAGAACAGCTACCTTGGGACATACATGCTCATTTTTGGCTCATTAACTTTATCAGTCATAGTACAGTTGCATGACAGATCGGGAAGACAGGTAGAGTAGGTGATCTTTACTATTCTCTAGATCATGTCTAACCTACACATAAAGTCACAGGAAAGTCTGCTTGGAGGAGCCTGATTCAAAGCCTGTTGACAACAGCAGAAGCATTCCTAACCCCCATGCTGCATTTTAACCAGAAAGTAGGAAGCAAGCCTCCCCAAAGGCTGGCTGCTCATCTCACTCTTAGCATCCCTTATTGGGTAAGATACACAAATGCCTTCCTCTCCCTCCCCACACACATACTAAACACTGTGCCTCATGTTAGAGTCTTTCTATAACCATTAACCCCAGCACAGCTGAATACGATGGGGCTCCAGAAAGCACCTAGCTCAATGGGTTTCTGCAGTTCCAGGAGTGCCAGGTCATTTCTGAAAGGAAACCCACCAAAGCCATAGTGTGTGTGCATGGCTTTCACAAGCATGGATCGAGCTGTCATCCTTCACATTTGACAGAAAGTGTTTTTTCCCCAAAACTGTTCTCTCTGAGCACTGGGCAAGGAAGGAGGAAAACAAATACATTTTTCTGTCTAAAAAACTCATAGTTCAGACAACAAGATGAGTCCGAAGTTCAGTTGTAACATTTGCTGCCAAGCAACACTCATGCTTCAAGACTTATAATCTTACGTCACAGTTGATGTATCAGTGCTTTTTATGCTGTGCTGACAGAGAATTTCAACTTGTACCTCCAAAGGTTTCATGCTGCTACAATTAACACAGGGAGTCCAGAGGAGAGTCAGTCACTCACCTTCTCAGGAACCAGATCCCAACAGATGGAGCTTACCTCAAAGTTACAGATCTGGGCTGTATAACTAGTTTGATGAAACATTTGAGACCTGTGGTCATAATAATGGAGGGTCAGATACAGGCATCAGCAGTTTTGGTGGGGTCAGAGGACAAGTTCTCCCAGGACTTCGTGCATACATTAATTACCAGGTACACACCAAAGCCCATACCTGATCTCTACTGCCACCTTTGCTAGAAGCACAGGACACAACACAGGAAGGTTTAAGCTTCTGGAGGGCAGTTCGTAGGGATGTACGTAGACATGGTGAAACAGTAAGCCCCTCTGTATTTGCCAGGACTGACAAGGTGGCTTAGAAATTTTCCTGTCTGGAGGCTAGCAAGCCCTCAATGCTCTGGAGTGAGAGAACTTTGCCCACCTGAGGTTGCAGTGTGCAGCTGGCAGGACACATTTTTCATCAATTAGAAAGCCCCTCAATTCTGCAGGCTTTATGCCAGGGCCAGGACACTAACGTTGACTGGTCCCTTTCATCCATGCCAGGCTTCCTGAATGGATCTGCCAATGATTCAGTACTTGTTGCAGGCACAAGGAATGGTTCTACCACTGGAAATCCACATTTCTCTGGAATTATTTCCTCATTGTTAGTGAGGATTTATTGTTGTTGTTAAAAAAAATTGATTACAGCTCAGTAAACTGATATGCTTCAACATCAAACAAACATCAGACTTGTTCTGGACAGCTATGTCCACCAAAGGTTCCACAATAGCCCACTGGTGGGATTGAAGTGTCTGTATTGGAGAGAGTTTGGAACACTTTGCTCTAATTTTCCCTTCAAAAGATCAGAAGTTGTCCTTACACACTATACGAAAAATTAAAGACCTTGGCTAATACCAGTTGAGGAAAGACTTGAATCTTGATGTTCCAGATGTGTACAAGCTGGCAACTTGTCCTGGGTAAGCATTCTCCACAAATTTTTCAGGAAATCACACTCTACAGGTGATAAACGTTTCCTAACCCTTTTTTTTTTCAGTCAAAATTATATTTATGAAGTGTTTCCATTACAGTAAATCTTCATTTTCCAAAATTAGTTCACTAAAGGTCAGTGTTCTCGACCATCTCCAGTAACAGCAAATGAAACAGTGCATAAATAACCTGTATCCCACCACCACCAGCTTCCACCAGTGTTAGCATGAGAAAGAAACAAACTAGAAATGAACTGTATTTACTTTCCTCAGAAACTGGTAATACAGAGGACGAGTCTAGGGGGAAAAAAGGTTTAATAGAAAATAAGTCCATTGAAAGCTTGTAATTGTTAGATCTACGGAGAAACCTACTGAGAATTTTAAGGGCTGAATTACAACACATCCCCTATTTCCCCTCTTTCAGTGGCACTCTGGATCACAACATGGGAACTAACCTTTTTATAACAGGCTCCCTCTATCCTTTCTGTGCACCTTGGGAAAAGGCACAACCCTCTAGTAAGAGTAGCCAAGCTCTCGAGCAAAAGTTAGCAAAGATGGATTAAACACTTTGGCTTTCTGCTTCCTGTTTATAGTGTTGGGTTCCAGACAGTGGTTATTAATTAATCAAAGGTCAGTTACATGCTGAGAACAATTGTTCCTCCCAATAAGCATCTGTTTTAAACAAAAGCAAGCCAACACAAAAACTAGTTTAAATAAACAGTCATTCCTCAGGGACACTTCTGTATTTGTCTTGGTGACAGTATGAACTGCGGAGATATGAGGACTACCACCTAGTGTGAAGTGCCTGGGGTGAGTACTCAATTAACTTGCTGCAGTTTTGGATACATCAGAGCATGGAAGAGTATCTCAAAGTGATCTCAGACAGTAGCTTTAGGGGAAGCACATTCAGCAAATAAACGTTATGAATGTCCCTGCCTGTAACCTTCAATACTATTTTAACAAGATTGCTTTGTGGCATAGGCAGGGGAAGAACCAGAACTTTCCTTACGTTGACTGCTGCCTTACAGCTCACTTTGTGTTAGCTGCTGATATAACTCTTCAAGAAGGATTTTGAAGACTCCCTAGCCAACAGATTCATCAGTTTTGAAATGCGGGGTCAGGAAGCTGCTGCTGGACAACATGCTAAAAGACTTTTCTGGCCAAATAAGTTTGCTGGTGGAGGGAAGAAAAAGATACTACAGTTATCAAGTAGTTTGAGACACAGCCCCTATACTTACTACCAGTGACAGACATTTTAATACAAACCATTTCATACTCAAAGATATTAGTGGATGTCAAGAGTTCTCTGAGGTCTTTCAAGAGGTACATCTCTAGTGGTCTATGCAGTATCACTCTCTGCCCAGGCTGAAGAGGTGAAGCCTAGTGCAATAGCCAAATAGTTCTTATGCTCTATATGAATGAGCGCCTCTCATACTTTAGTGAGATTACTTCAATAACCAGTTTTCTTGCCTACATATGTGGGAGGAAGAAGGGTGGAGGCAGTAAGAGAGGAAGACATGAAACCATTCTAATGAGCATTTCTGTACCCAAAGATCCTGGTGTCCATGTGGTACAAGGCAGCTTTGGTATTCGCATCAGCATCCACCCAAACTATTTCAGACAGAGCAAGACAAGTACCAAGATACAAAGAGTTAAGGAAAAAAGGTTTTAAAAGAAGGATTGATAGAAGTATCTTCTTAGATAGAGCCGTGATGTTGGAAGTCAGGAACTGCTCAGTCCAGGCCACTTCTACCAAAGAAGCCCTGGTGACAAGAGCTGCTCTCAACAGCAGCTCTCAGGAAGCCTGCTGCCACTTGGCCTTGCCATGCAGGAGCTAACCAGTGTTGCCCTCCTCCCTGCCTCACACATCCCACAGCTGGAGGGAATTTGGTCACCAACTTTCAATAAAAGGGGTCAGAAAAGGAAGATAGTAGTTCAGCCTACCCAGAAGCCTTGAAGAGAGATACGGTCTATCATAAACATTCAAATGATCCCAAATGCAATCCCTTGCATCCTCAATTACAAAGTATTCATAGCCTTCAGCTTATTTCCTGAAGTAGAATAGGTTGCCCAAGTGCAGTTCAGCGTGCCAGGGTAAATGCCAGGGTAATTGGAAAATGTTATTTCAGTGGCTCCAACTGGAATTAGGTCAGAGCCTGGGCACTCTTAAAAGAAAAAGGTAAAACAATCATATTACAAAGAAAAACCTGTTTCTGCATGAATTTCCTTAAGCAGCCTGTTAATGAAGAAAGTAGAGATCTTAATGTTGGTTTTTAAGTTCTACTGGTTAAAGTGAAAATTTGCATGGCTCCAAAGCACAAGTTCTACATGCACTTTATAGGGAGAACTGTGCAATTAGGCAAAGGACTGTAGACTTGGGAAACTACTTGAACTCTGAAGAGTGATCTAGAGGCCTGACACTGAGACCCACATACAGGATCACTTGGAGTAGCCTTTCTTTATGGTCCAAATTCAAACTTTAAAATTCATTAGCTGCTCCTGAAGTGTTAATATAGATATTTCTTTTGCCTTGCACTTATAGTTGCCACAAAGCTGATCAAAATGCAGAATAACACGATAGGCAAGTTAACATTTTATTACATGTTTTTTTGTGGAATAGTCTGCACTGTTTTCAGGAGCTCTGTAAATAAAACTGGCTACCATCACACCCCAGCTTACTGGGGTGAAAGGAGACAAGGGCATACTTCTCAGGGTGATGAGAGAGAGTGAGCCTGCCTGAAACCCGAAAGGTGTAGAAGCCTGATGAGGCTTTTAAGCTTCCACCTTGAGGGTCTCTCTGACTGAACATCTGGGAACATGCTTCAGGCAGGCTGGTCAACCTGACCAAAGTTGAAGTCCTTATACACATTCAAGGATCCTGGATCCAACGTATTTGAGACTGTTGGAACAAGCTAAGGTTTGAAGGGGTTTTGGTGGGGTTTTCTTTTGTGTGTGTTTGGGGTTTTTTTCCATCAAGTAGCCGTGCATTTCTCCAGGCATACATAGCAGCTCTGGCAGCAGGAATCGAAAGTAAATACAGCAAAATATGGGTGTGCTGAATGATGAAAGTTCATTTAGTACTGACATGGATAATGTTGCTGGTGATAGTCTCATGCTTAACTGTGACAGAGGTTAACTCCAGAGGCACAAATACAGAATGTGCATAATAGGAGGTGGGGGCACTTTTTGGGGTTTTAAATTGGCTTTTTACTCCTTCTCTCTCACCAGCTTTATGGAAATTTAAAACCAGTCTTACCTTTGTCAGCAGCCTTCACATTTCCAGGTTCCAGACCTGAAAGGAAAGGGCTGCCTTCATAGATGAGGTTTCCTGGCTAAAGTCAAAGAAAAGCTTTCATGGCCACCTCAGCCCTGGAAAGGAAGATCACTACCACCACTGAATCCTGAGATTTTATGGGATAGAGGAAAACATCATCACAAAGGTTACCTGCAAAATAGACTAGGATGAGATGTAAGCCTTCCACTTTCCCCTTTTTCTCTTGAAGGTTGCAAGCATAGTCTTTCAAAATGCAGTGTCAGAAAATATTCCCCTTTCTAAATGCCTCTTAACACAAAATCCTGATGTCATTCAGCTTTGAATTCAGGCATTAGACTACAGACATGGCCAGCAGATAACTTGCTATACTTGTAAATAGAATGGAGGTCTTCTTCAAACAGACAAATAGTTAAAGACACCCATTATAACCACTACAAATCACTACTGGCCAGTGCCCCCTGCCTGGAATACTTTGGTCAGAAGAAATGCCAAGTTTAACAGGCAGCCCTCAACTCAGGCTCCTTTGTGCAAGACAATATGCAATGCTCAAAGAACTGCAGGACATCCATATTCTCTGAGGAATAAGTCACTTTGAGAGTCTCACATAACTGAAACCTGGCACTGAAGAATCTTATATCCATAAGTGCTTTAACAGTTTAATTTTCCAGTCTATGCATTCTCTTCCACATACAGAAGATACTTGCACAGCTTCACTTCACCATCAATATCCTACATAATCAAGCCAATAGCTCCTTAGGGTGGGCAGGTACCTCCCTTCACTTAGCAGGGCAGCAGAGAAGCTTCCCTTCCCTTGGACCCGTTGCTTTGACCTGCTGCCTTGTCCTTGGCACACAGCTTCAGACACATACAGCAGTTGTGTGTGGACTGACTCACATTGTTCTGAGGCACAGCCATGCCATGATTAGGACCTTGTATCTAATACATTTGATTGCAAAAGTATTTCTATGAAGGGAAAGATACTGAGCTATCAGAAGTAGCTCCAAGCATTATCTGAAATCCCTCCTGGAGCATGGAAATGTGCCATGTAAAACTCCCTTGTCTATCTGCAAAAGAAATTTAGTTCATCTCCTCTGTTTCTCTCACCCCAGCATTAAGGTGAACTCTTTCACACCTATTAGCTCTTTGGTTGGTCCAAATCCTTCATACACCATCAGTTGGCCGTGACAATTAGACAGATTTCTTTCAGTCCAGAAGTCCAGGACTTCAAGCAGAATAATGGGTTTTAATGGGCCTATAAGTCTCCAGCGGCAGCCGCAGCAGAAAGCAAAGAACAAAGTCATGATGCTGGCATATTTTACAAAAGGCTCTTATTTCCCAGGGATAGCTATCAAAATGTGAGCAAAGGCAAAAGGGATTGTAATGCTCATTAAAAAGAGAAATCAAAGATGGGATACTGGTCCAAATCTATTTCAGTCATATTATTCATTACTTCTGAAGTTAAACTTTCAAACAGTTCAGAAGCCTATGCTATAGCCACATGAATGAAAAGTTATCTTTTACCCTAACTAAGCATGATAAGGGAGGAAGAAAAGGAAACAGGTGAAAGTGCCAAAAGATTTTTAGTGACATAGTTTAGCACTGCCGTTCTTAACCCCTCAGTTATGCCACATTCAGGTGACTGACATGCTTTATGATGAGAACTTTGCCCTGTGGTGTCATATTTGTTTGCTGGAAAGAAGGTACTGGTAACCCTCAGCTTTCCTAACTCTCTTTGAGGAAGTTGCTCAGTTTTCTAACATGCACTGAAAACACCTCACTAATATTTGCAGCTTTTCTTGTGTGAGTTACAAAAGCCAGAGGGACTCAGATGCTCATCTGGTGGTATTTGTGTATCTCATGGGCTATCCTAGTGACAGGACCAGTCCTTCCCTACCTATAAGGATGACATCCATGCATTGTTACAACTTTGAGCTCATCTCCTTGGGATTTTTTGGGGCATTGTCAAGTTTTTCTCCTGGAAAGAATAAGAATGTAGAACATTACATTCAGCTTTAGTATTAAAGTTTTAAATAGACTTTCACCAGGGACTAGGGCAATTCCTGTATGATATGTCACCTCCATGGGAAAGCATGAATTATGGGTGAGAGCCAATCTGAAAAGCAAAACTTTGAAATACTCATTTTAAAAGTTCATCTGAAAAACAGATGTGCTCAATTACAGGACAAACCAATTTTAGGAAAGCTACTATATTCCTATTAAACTGGGCCAGACCTTGTTCATTATAATCCTACAAAACTCAAACTCTAACATTGTTTCAAGTTTCAGCATTTTGCATATCAGTCAGTTTTATCTAGGCTACAGCTTCGGAGAGCTCTGTTTTTTCCATGTTGGAGAACATCTGTATGCAAAGTTTCCAGAAAGCCCATAAAGGCATCTTGAAAACAACTACATTCTTGAGGCTTTGGTCAAACAGGTCAGTTAATCCTTAGAAAGAAGTGGTGGTACAACTTGACAGTACCTTGGACCCTGAGCATCAAGTATTCAATGCTGAAAGCAGCAGGGCCAGTGGAGCTGAGCACCGTCTTCACCACAGGTCTGTGTCTCTGAAGAGCCACAGGAGGCTGCACAGCACCACATAACACAGCTAGAAGCAAATCCAAGCACAACACCTCCAATGTAAAAACATCATTTGAGAATTGTAGGCAGAATCATAGAATGGTTTGGATTGGAAGGGATCTTAAAGATCATCTAGTTCCAACCCCCTTGCCACAGGCAGTGACACTTTCCACTAGACCAGGTTGCTCAAAGCCTCATCTAACCTGGTCTTGAACACTTCCAAATAGGGAGCATCTGCAACTTCTCTGGGTGACCTGTTCTTGTGCCTTACCACCTTCATAGTGAAAGAAAAAAACCAAAACTCATACAAATTACTCTGTGAAAAGGTAGGAAAGTGAGGAACTATTCACATTTGAGAGATCTTCAATGCCAGTAATGTGGCTGCTAGGCTGTCACCTCCTGATGAGGCAGCAGGCAGGCACTATCTCCAGCCTCTGCCCTGCAAACAATGCCCTGCTACTGGCCAGCAAGGATTTGTTCAGTGCATTGCACAGTGTCAACTGCCCTAAGGCTACCTACAAGGTTAGGCATTTTCTTTGCTTTATCTGTCCCGAAAAATTGCTAAACTACTTAAAGGTTGATTCTTAGACTTAAATTGAAAGTGGGATGGGACAGGGAATTTTTGCCACTACTCCATCTCCACTGATAGGTACTTTCAGTTGTTAAACACACTAAATTGTTTTCAGGTTACATTCTGGCTCTCTGAGTTTTCCAGCCTCTTTCTCATCTGTCATAGCATCATTTTAAAGTTCTAATTCATGCTGACATTGAAGCCCAAGTCAAAGTTTTAGGTTCATTGTCAAAAATAATTTAGTTTAGAGACAAGCACCCACTGACTTCTGTTGTTCATTGGCTCTAGAGAAGGAGGGGAAGAAAAAAAAAGGAAAACAGGCTGTTTCAATATGTTGGCATATAAATAGACATAGGAATCTAGTTTAATATACCCAACCTTGAAAAACTGCCAGCCATAACAAATGCTATTACATAGCAGCAAGTCTGTGTGCTGGAGGATGCTCCAGGGAGCTATCTATTAGACTCCTATTGAGGGAAAAGTTTGATTGATGGCCCCATTTCTGATAGTATTTTCCTCTGTCCTGCATATAAATAGTTATGATAGTTAAACTGTTATTCTCAGCTGTAGTAGACATAATTTTAGGATTTTTTTTATGTGCTTTTATAAATAAGTTCTTGGAGGAAGATAGCTGTGGAGTGCTCTAAGAGCTTCTTAGCACCTCCTCTTTCTCCTCTCCTCTCCTTTCACTCCCAACTCAAGCTAACACACTAAACTTTAAATTTGATGGGTGTTTTTTTTCTCTTAATGAAAAAAAAATTCCCAGCATGTTCCATTACCCTACAGATCTTCGTCTGGAAGCATTACTTCTGTATCTTGTAACAAAAGAGTCTTCTTGTTCAAGTGTTAGGAAAAAACAGTTTACTTTCCTTAAATGAGAACTATGATGTTCATGCACATAGACCCCATCTGTACCTAGATAGAAGTGCTAAAGAAGTTCTTCTTTAGAACGTTAGACATCACCACTGTGCTGCTTAGAGGATGTAAGAGGATGAGGGTCTGAACAGAATAGCTATTATCCAAAAACTTCCTCGAGAGGTATCACTTACTTTTGAAAATACTTGGAGAACACATATATTGGAATTCACCCCCTCGACTCCCAAAGGGTGATGGTGGATTTCTCCACCACACTTTATCTACCAGAGTATCAGTATGGATACTTGCCTAGGAGAAATATTTCTGTATAAGTAGTTTATAGCATCAGTAATCACAATAAATTAAACATATACAGAGGCAGAATAAAGAAGGGAGGGGAGGTGAACCGCATTAAAGAAGCTGAGAAGGTATGCTAGAAGAAGGAACAGCTTCACAGGTCAGAGATCCTTCAGCACACCCAATAAAACCTCTACAAGATCTAGCCTTCATGAGTTTTCCCCCCTCTCATTTCCTGTTACTTTCCCCCCTTTCCATTTACATTTCGTGGCAACAAGTTCCAGTTAATTCCTTTTGCTTTCAAGTTGCTGCCTGATAATTCCCTTTGAAGTCCCTACTCCTTACCCTTGCAAAAATTAGTGACTAAGTATTCTCCTTAGTCACCTTGCTGTGCCATTCATAGCAGTCTGTAAAGCCACTGCACTTAATTATCTTTTCCAGTCTGTTGAGTCTGTTTATTCTCTCCCCGTAGAAAGCCAGACCAATCCCTGGATACTGTCATGCTCCTCTGTGCTTCTAAATCCTTTTCAGAATGACTGTGTGGGAAGGGAAAGAAGTAAATGACACCCCTCTCCCCATCAATATTAAACCAATTGGTTCCTCAGTAAGTACGGTAAAGTGCTTTTTATTCTTTACCCCTTCAGACATTAACATTTTGTTTTGTAAATTCCATGGCTACAAATCTGTTCCAGTGACCCTACAATGTTTCAGTGATAGTAGCTAAATTAAAGCCCATCACTTGTGTACGTAAAGGTATGGGTGTTTCTTCTGTCCCAAGACTTCAATATAGTGAAGGTAGAAATTAATTTTCTTTATATATAAAAATGTTTATATAGTACGCATCTTGTACAGAAGACAAAAAAGTTAGCATTTGACTTGCCATTTTAAACAGATGTAGATATTATTTCCCTGCATCTTATCTCTTCCACTTTTTAACAGCTCTGTACACAAAGCAAGAGAAATCAGGAAAAGTATTTTTCCCTTGCATTTTGAAATGGAGTTACCTTGATGTGCTCCTGCTCCCTGCCACACTGCATTTCTGACTAGATTTTACTTAATGGGACAGCGTGCAAATGTATATGCCTTCAGAAACATAAACTTTCATTAAAGCACTCACTCTCACCTTAATTTAGCTTTCTTTAAATTCTGTGGCTTGTGTTCATCTAGACTAGTGCCTCAGTGACTGGATTGCACCTCAGCAGGGTCAAGGTGAGGAAGACCATAGCCTTCTGCATAGAAGATAATACATTTTCTGGCATAAAGCATTACACCTCAGTTTCCCAGATGCTAAAGTTTCAGCGTCATTCATTCCACCTCCAAGAGGCAAATAATATGTACCATCATTGCATCTCACATCATCGTCTCTGAGGGCATGGAGGAAGGAGGTTGACTTTGAAAAAGAAGCTGCCAATACAGGGATTCACAAGTTACTTCTATAGACAAGTGCCCATAAGGGCTTGGACAAATACCACAGCTTATTTCTATATAGTCTCTTTTACCACTCTCTAGTGTAGCAATTGGGCTGGGTCAATGCAGGACACTGACAAAAGGCTTAAGGTCTTCAGCCAAGTTTACAGCCTAGGCTCTGAAGCTTAACTTCAGGCTGCCACACATAGGAGCCAAACAACTGGGCTGGAAATCCTTTCTGAAGCTGGCCCAAGTGAAAGTGAGAAATTTCTATGGCTGAGTGTCCTCAGCTGGATCATTTGTTGTTATCTAGCACTTTTTTTCCTTTCTTGCTCTCTTCATAAATCCCAAGAAACTCCTCTTGACAGATCAGTGATTATGCTATTGACAGATGCTTTACTATAATCTTTGCCATGCCCTTCAGAAACAGTTGGAGTATCCAAGAGCACTTTGTGCTTCCCACATATCCTGACAAGGAAGGAGCAGAGATAAACCCCCAGGGCTCTTCTAACTTCACTTCTGATGCACATTCTGTGGATAAATGTGCACTTCAGTGATAAAGGCATTAAGAAAAGACAGTAAGAGCTTTCTACAAAATCTGCCAGTTCTGCCCATGATTGAAGATAGTCTAGCAGGTCAATAAAGTTAGTGTGAAATGGTTTTCCAATATTTAGTTGAGTTCTTTACTTTTTTAACTGGTTCCTCCATCCCCTCATATTACTGGGCTTGCTGGAGGTTTGAATATTCTGATATCACTGGCAAGAGCACAGCTACTGCAGCCACTGGAAAGGCACACATTTGGTTGGCCAGAATGAATGGATCTGATTAAAAACACCTTAACCCTACATGGGGCAGATTTAAATATATATATTATTTGAAACGCATTCCCATCAGTCGAATCATTTCTTAGGGTCCAGCAAGCAGGCTGGTACAAACCTGCAGGAGTTCCTACAGCGTACAGGGTCACAAGGCAGTCCTGTCACCTTAGCCTCAGAGACACAGGCAGCAGACACAAGCCAGGCAGCATAAAGGAGTGAGCTGCCAGGCCTTAGAGGAAAGCAGACTAGCTTACAAATTTGCTCTGAGCTGTGCTTTGAATCAATGCCTGGAATAACCAATACCGTGTTGGTCAGGTACATGGGCTAACAGGCCTACCAACCTTAAAAGCTGTCTTACTACTGTGGAAGAAATGTAATTTTTTTTTAAATTGACCTTGTGACCAGCCCCTGACAAGAGTTATGAAATGTGCTTTTGTCTATGCGCTCTCTGGTTCTCCAGAAATAATAGAGGAGAGCAGGCTGAGCCTGTAGCTGCATGCACACACAGTACAGTCAGATTCAATGCTTGTTAAATAAGAGAGCAAATCAACAGGGAAGTATTTGGAAACATCTGAGTGGTTATAACAGAGCAGGAAGAGCAAAAACAAGACCGCTAATGAGAACTCTATGTCCCTTTAGTAGCAAGCATAATGGGGTTGTTTGCCTCCCAAGGCAGCAGTTTTTAAAGTCATACCCTCTGTAGAGCAGCTTAAATTCTGCTTAAGTGTGCTTCCTCCCACACCAACATTTATGAGGTTTCTGCTCAGATTGGATGCTGACACCATGCTGTGTCCCTGTGTACCTGCATGGCATGCTGAGAGCTCAGAGCGGGGAGAGCTGAGCCCTTCTGTTGGGTAGAAATCCTTCAAATCCAGAAGGAAGATGAGGAACATTTGCCTCCTGAGGAAGGTGCTGTGGGGTGAACAGCACTGCGCAGCATTGCTTGTCAGAGGACACACTCAGGGAATGCGACCCACAGGAAGAGAGTTTGGCAAAGCTGAGCTATGGGGAAGGTACCCTTCCTCCAGGAGACCTGGCCTTAAAAAAAAAACAAAAACAACCCAAACAAAACCTCCTCCACCACACTCTATGTTGAAAAGCAGTGAGTTAATCACACAGATTTGCACAAGGGTGAGGCAAGGGCTCCTGCACTTCCCCAGCACTGCCAGAGGACATGGGCCCTGTGCTTGCAGCAGGGAACATCAGTGCAGTGTGGCTGCAGCAGTCTGGAAGGAGGATAAAGCCTGGGAGGCTGAGCCACAGAGCTTGTCACTTTTAAAATCGTTTTTGCATTCAGGATGACACTCTGATTCAGACCATTACAGCACCACGCACTTGCCATGACTTTAAGCTCAGCCAGCGGTGAGCGGCTCAGCTGAGACAAGCCCACTCCAGTGCTGGCAGGAGCCTTGCGTCCTTTTCCAGCCCCTGCTACCCAGCCCTGGAGCTTCTGTGCTAACGCTGCTCCCGCAGTAGCTGGCTGTGCTGCACTTTACCGTGGAGAGAAAGCATCCCCACCTCCTGTTACTTATCACTTCAGGGGACCTATTTTTATCTCAGTGGTGTGAAGTCTTGAAGCACCAGCAAGGATGCCAATGGGAAGAGAAGGAAAGCACAACACTGCGTGCCAACGCCCTGGCTACAGAACAAGTCTGGAAGCAGAGCCAGTAGCACATCCCTCCTGAACAGATTCCTTTTTAAAGCTGTGAGCAACAGCATTCTGCAATTTGTTGCCAGAGCTAGCGTCACCTAGTAACTCAGGGGTACTTCAGCCTTTTCATCAGTCTTCCTCCAACACTGTCACAGTATTAGATGTGGAGAAACATTTAAATGCCTTCATAGGCAGAAGGAGGCACATCAGTAGGACAGAGCTGTTTGCTGTGCTTTAAAAGCAGCAGCAAGCTGACAGAGCACCTCACACAAGACCACAGTTCCAGTTATGCTAATTATATGCATAAGAGATTAAGCAACTGCCCCTGCCCTGAGAAAATCAGTCCAAAACACAGAAGGTTTAAAAAAAAAAAAAGCCACAATAAAAATACAATACCTCATTCCAAGGGTGGTAAGGGAGAAACAGAGCAGATTAGACTATGTACCCAAGTGCAGAGGAAACCTACAGCATCAGTGTTAATGGATCACTAACTCCTTCACACGAGCCCACTGCTTCTAGTTCCAACAGAATCTTTCTCTCCTTGGCTCTGCTCACCAGCCTCCCACCCTCCCTCCTCTCTGTGCATACACCCATACAGACACTTCACAGGACAAAATCCAGAGAGCTGTGTCTATTTGCACAGAGATGTTAGGAGACTTTTGTTACCAGGCTCTACCCAGACATGCCCCTAAACTGAACGAGCTCCACCACCTTCTGCAAACCAAGCGCTGCAGCCTGTGGCACCAACAGCTCCGCACAGTTCTGCTATCACTCTGCGTGCACACCTCCCCCGTTAGCTTTGTGGGCAGCTTCACTGGCTGCTCCTCTGCTGAGGTCTCTTGTGCACTGCCACTTCCCTGCAGCACACTGTCCAGCATCTAAGGAGAGGCACAGCATGCTCAGAGACAGTTTAATACAGAACTCGGAAGCAGTCAGCACAGCCAAGCACTTCCCACAATAGAAAGGCAATTGTGTGGAGGTCAGATGAAGGAGCCAATGGTCAGTATCTGGCTCAAAGAGCCCTCAGGGCTTTGAACCTTTTGTATGAAGTCATATGTAAAAGCTGTCAGCAATGCTACAGCCTTCACCCTCTGGGAAAGATTTACAGCTGCAGAGCTGAGCAATTCCCTGCATAAACTGCCTGAACTACAGTAAATCCATGAAAGCTGTTATAGTCTTCAGAGAGTCAGTGGTCAGCAGCCAGTTGTGTCAGGGTATGGAGGATCTCCAACCAGCTCGCAGCTTATCTGTAGGAATGGTCTGGCCATCATACAAGTGATGACTTTTTAAACTGGTTTTAGTTTAGAAAAAAGTTCCCCCTTAGCACCTGTGCTAACATTTCTCTTAGGTCAGTGGGGGACTATGAATGACACCATAAGGGAGAAAGACAGGCAGCTGCAGCACAGAGGAGGAGAGTCTAAGTGCTCATCTAACCCAAGTGGAGCGTTATCCCCTATGTAATCTTTTGTTTAATATATATTTTAATTTCCTGCTCATAACTGCAGCACACTTTATTCAAGATACAGGAAAAAAACCTAATTTAATTTATTCCTTTTAGCAGAGGTCCTCTATTTTCTGCTGGCAGCAATAGAATAAAATACAGGATGGGCAGAAACATGAAAACTCTGTTCAGGATTAGCTCTTTCTTCTTTCTCAAGAAGTGCAGTGGGACAATCACAGCTATTCACTAAATGGAGAATTACATACTTGGCTGTAGATGTGCATGTACAAGGAAGGAGGAGGGATAAAGGTCTGGAAGACAAATGTTTTGCATCAGCAGTTCCCCAGTGCAACTACTCTGAGCCAAAGTTAAACGTTTCTTTAGAATGACAAATCAGTTTGATATGGAAAACAAACTTGAAGCTATCTGTGGCTCTTTGAAATCTGTCAAATGCCATCAGATTAAGCAAGTTGTAGTGGTGGATTTCTCCATTTGCCAATGAAATTATGAAGCCAAATTCACTTTGACCTGAGGAGCCTCCACAGGGAAGAAACTTCTGGGAAAGAAGAGAGCGAGCTGTTGCAGGGAAACAGTACAGCAATGCTGGCTTCACGTGGAATACCTCAAACAGGCTTTCTCCCCTCATTTCTCTGCATGAGAGAGTCCCCAGCTTAAGAGCAGGGGCCTCTTCCTTTTGTAAGATACCCATCACTTTCAGGTGATCAGCCCTTAGTCAGTAGCAGATGTTACTCTTTCTCTACCACTTTCTATGGAGAAATTTATCCTGCAGACTTCTGAATGTGGTGTTCAATAGACACACAGACACAAGTTCAGTTTATACTATTGTCTCAAACTATTCTGCACATCAGAGTATGGTGCTGGTAGGTATCTTCACAAGCAGCTGATTTTTTCACTGAGAAAAGTATCTGTCCAAAGATTATATTCAATTGAGAGCTAGAAGTAGTAATTTCTCTCACAGATTTCATTCTGAAGTACAGGCACTTGTGTCTGCTGCAACTGCCTAGCTCAGCTCCCATCTGCTTGGGAAATAAATACGAATAAAATACAAGATGGAAATGCAAGTTCTGCTCATAATAGGCAAGCATGCAATATAGGAGGAGCCACCTTGATGCAGCGCAAGAGAAGATGAGGAGAATGTCTCTGTGCTATTGGGCAGACAACTGGCCTCACAGCAGTGTTGTGCTCCAGAAGGACATCTAGCTGCGTCAGGGCAATGTTGGAGTCATAGCTCAGCATGATGCACCAAGATGGTTTTCACCTGTCAACAGGGCAGAGAAGGAACATGCTGCCCTCTAAGCCTATCCTGAAAGCATACTTGTAAAGGAAGAGTGCAGAAATCCCACAAGCTCAAAATAAGTCATGAAAAGAAACAAGATACAAGGACTTTGAAGACAGATCCCCCGCTTCTCCAGTTTTCAGTTGGTAAGATTGCTGGGATGGATTATGTAGACCTCCTGAGCCTAGAATGAAGGCTGACTGCTCCATTGTACAAACACAAGCCACTAAGGCTTTGCAGAAATCTAGTGAGTCACTTGTGCTTCTTTTCCGCATATATTTCCTCACCCTCTACATTAGGAGGAAAGAGTCAGCAAGCTTTT
The DNA here is from genome assembly GCA_013401335.1 of Brachypteracias leptosomus. Classification (NCBI taxonomy): domain Eukaryota; kingdom Metazoa; phylum Chordata; class Aves; order Coraciiformes; family Brachypteraciidae; genus Brachypteracias; species Brachypteracias leptosomus. Next base: position 334,626 of record VYZX01010557.1, read on the forward strand.
TATAGACAGATATATTGCTCAGCACCAAGAGAGTATGAGGCTGAGGACACTCAGTCATCTCTGTTAGATTTTAAGGCTTTTTACTACTAGTAATAAGAGCCAGATATAAAACATACTTCTATAAACTGAAAGTTAGCTGAATGAGACCAGAGTTACTGGATTTCCTTTCCTCAACCTATGCTACATAGTCATTTTGCCTGTCTGGAACCACTGTTTCACCTCTGCTTATAGAACTATTTTGAGAACTATTGTAGGGGCAAATAACACCAAAGTCAACATTTTTAGTGCTATTGCTGTTTTTTCACCTGTTTTGTTGACTCTCTCAGGGCTTTATCATGGTCTCCTACTGTCACAGTCCAGTGCAAGGGTTTATTGCATCTGTATAATGAAAGTAAACATATTGGAGCTAGTTACAGTCAGCCATACAGCTTCCTTATTCAGCAGTCATACATACCTTCTGGCCCTTCTCTAATTAGTCACTTATTCCCAAGAATGCTGAGCAAGATCTTCATATCATGACAAATGTGTTACATCAGTTCTGGCCTTGCTACAGCTCTGATGGCAGATAGTCCAATTAACTTTAATAGATCTCCTACAAGCAAGACCAGACTGTTGCCATCTCTAAAATCAGTGATGACAGAGGAAGGGCAGAAGGAAAGTTTCCTAAAGAACAAGAAGGTGTGAATGTAATTTATAGCTCTCCAGATATTTGCACTGCAAACTGGAGAAGCAGGGGGAGCACACAGCATGGGGAGAAGAGCAGTGGTGGCCTGGGAACATGCTGGTCACACTCATACCTGTACACAGACACATAGGGCTGATGAGAGCCCCATCACACTGATAGTCTCCAAGGAGTTTCAGGGAAGTGTGCCATCGTCAACAGCAAGGATAGGCTTCCTGAGCCCCACTAACACACTTGAACAGCCACTGGGGAATAACTAGAGGAAGGTCATAGGTGTCTGCAAGAGAGCTAGAAAACTAGCCCATGCTTTCACAGGCAAGGTTCTGGTTTTCCTAGATAACCTCACACAGTGGATACCACAAGGCCAAAGGTGCAGGAGAGAATAAATTTGCCTGCTCTGTCTGAGAGTGGTGAAGGAAGGAAAACCAGACATATGACAGCTTGAATCATAAGGAGGGAAGTGCTTCAGAGAGCAAATGAGGCTCTGGCGCTGAAAGCAGATGTCTCTCATCCTGTAACCCATATCCCTGCTCCCAACAGGAGTGCATGCAACCAGAATGCAGACAATGTACCACACATATGGAGAATGAGAGATAAGATACCTGTCTATCACTTTTCATCCATGCAAGAAGTGTGTAAAAGAGGACCTGAGGTCAGAAAGCATCTGCCTCACTGCATAATCCTCTTATATGTCAGAGGAAAGCTCCTCAGACTAGATCAACTGAGTAGAATTTAATTTCTTGACCTAAGGGGACATTCTTCAGAGGCAACATCGGTGCAGTAGTTAATCCTGAATCTTCTCCTTCCTACATCCTCTGCAAGGGAGGAAAGAAGAGTTAGCTCCAGCATGGGTCAATAGCTCTGGCTTGTCTCCTCAAAAAAAGTCCCATTCTAGAAGGGAAAAATTATTTATCCCCTCAAGCAGCAGCTGGCACACATTCATGAAAGAGGAAAGCAACAATAACAGACTAGCCCTCAGGATCAAGACTTTTCTCTATAATGAGATTTTCAAGGGGAATATCAAACTGACAGAATTAACAAGGCTGCTTGTTTCAGGTAACAAAAATTAGTCATCTCATTTCTCAGTGAGAGAAAAAAGACAAAACAAACAAACAAACGTGATTCATCTCCCTTATTTAGGGAAGAGAGCTCTACCACAAGTAACTATTCTGTTTTGAAGTTACCTTGACAGAATGCAGCAGGATTAGCCTAAAAAATAAGCTCAGGTGTCCAAGAATAGCTGCAGATGACACGGACATTTTTAGACACAGCAAGCATCTCTCCACTAACCTGAATGAAGAAAAGCAAGCCTGGCTCTGAACACTCTGAAGCTGTACTCCCCATTGCTTTCAAAATGTACCAGCACGGTATTCCCTGGACTCAGCAATGGTTTGGGAGTTGAGAATCCACACAGATTAGTTGTGCAAACGAACAAGAAGCCGTATTTCTACAATGAGAAATGTCATCCTGTAAACACTTGTGGCTTTTGTTGATCTGGGTTTCCAAAAAACCCCAAACCCTGGAGTCTTGGTGACTTTCTGATTAAAACAAGAACTTTTGCAAAAGAAGTGCCTACAAGGCAATGATAATCATGATGCAACCAAGTGCACCATTGGCACAGTGACATCAGTAAGCAATAGCAGCCAGAATTCAACTACTACCGTTATACTACAGATACACAAAAGTAATCCTAATTTTCTCATAGTGGAATTACAAGTAATCTTAAACAGACAGTGTGAATGCCCTTCACTTCACAAAAAACCCCCACACTTGAGAATTGTATTTGCCACCACTGAGAGGTGCAAGTAAGTTCTCTCTTGAACAGTCTACAAGCACAGGTTGAGAACCTAGAGAACAGCTGTTAGACTTTTCTTCCTATTGAGAACACTCGATTGGCATAGCATCTGGAAGTCCCATAACTGCAGCTGGATAGGAAGCTTGCACTTTAGTCCAGAGAAGCTTTCCTATAAGAATCTGAATTTCCAATGACAAAGCTGTACGGGAAAGCATTGAGTGAAACAGTTTGGGATTGTTGAAAACTCTCCCCTGACAGATTCCAGATCCAAATTTGTCGGCTTTCTTCCCCACATTTAAATACTCCTTTCCAATGAAAAGCAGATTTCTTTTCAAGGGAACTGTAGTGTAGTATTTATTCAGCATTTGGTAAACACATGCAACTAAGTTACCACCACGAAGTAGATGAGGGAAAAATAGAAGCTGTTTGCAAAAGATTACTTCTCAATGGCAAACCCAGGATGATTCAAGCCTCTTATACAGCTTAACTGGTGTAAAGAAAAGAGTACCAGCCACTCATCACTCTACTCTGTCTTTTGGTTGATGTACAAGCCCATAAAGAGGTAGCCAGAGTTCAATTCAAATATCTTCACTTCTGAGCATGAGGTTGCTTTTCACCTTAAGAATAGATATCAAGCTCTGTTAAAGTGAATGTGGTACCTGGAAGCTGTTTTTTAAAGGAAGCTGGGGTGTTACAACATACTTTCATTTTGTCCAACCAGGAGGAACATCTGGAAATATAGATGTTTAAAAAAGTAAAAAACATTTATTTCACTAATGTTAAAGATTTTATATTGATAAAACTAAAGAAAATTTAAAGTGAGGAATTAAAAAAATATTTCCTTTTGAAAGTGGGAAAGCAATGCCTCAGGTTAGAAATTTTTCATTAATGTAATTCCAACAGAATTAGTTCAATTCATAAAAAATTCATATCCATTTCAGTGGAATTAGATACCCATAAACAAGAGCTTTCGCTCTGCCTTACTTTGAACATTTGTTGTCTTCAGTGACACTTAAAGCAAAGTTTCTCTTGCCCTTTTCTTTGATAGAGAGATGCATAGAGGAGGCACATACGTGCATGTTTTGCTGGCTCTGCAGCAGAACATGAGCCATGGTCTATATCCACCCCTGCAACACCAGCCAGCTCTCCATGAGAAAGCATGCATTCGGATCAGGATGTGGGATGTCCTGCACCAATGGTGCTCTTGGTCTCATCATACCAGGCAAGAGAGATGCACAAGCCTCAAGGATACTACAGAAGCACTTACATCCCCTTTTCCAGTGGTACTGAGTACCATGTTAACTGAGAGCATATTTTAGTGGTAAAACATGCCTGTTTCTGCAAGGATTTTCAATTTAAGTCTGAAACAATTAGTGCTCACCCAACTGGTTTTCTTCTTCATCACCATAAACAGTAACAACATCATAAACACAGCCCAAGCCAAGCTACACAACAGAGTCTTCAAATTGCAGCTGCAAAGCCAGAAACAAGAGGAAATCATCAAGACTGAAACACTTAGCCTTTTTAACCAAGGGCTGGGGAAAAGCTAGATTTCAGAAGAATTTGGGCATGGCTTCCCTTGGTGAGTGTGTCACGTTTTCCATCAAACAATCTGTTGACAGTCTTGGCCTGACTGCTCCCTCCTGTGCAGTGCTACAGCGAGGTCTGTAGAGGATGAAGCTGGCCTAAGCTTTGTCTTAAGGCACTTCAACTGTCATCTTTTCTGCAACACTCAATGCCTTATACTTCTGAAGGGTCAGTGTCCCATATGGAGTACCCTTCTAAGAGCTTTTCCATCAAAAATGGAAAGAGGATTTTTTTTTCACTTGTTCCATTTTTAATCCAGACCACAAGTTCTCACACCAACAGAGCAGCAGCAACCCAAGTGACAGGCCTAGGTTTAATGCTGTTTTTCCACCCCTTAGCCATGGCAGCAGGGGAGAAGAGATGTTGCTGCTTTGAACAGTGTAAATGGTAACGTGACTCATCACAGGCTGGGATGAACTCGGTGGGATGCTTGCTGCACACAAGCAGCTACAGGCCATAAAAATAAAGAGATGCTGGTACTATGAGTGGGAACTATTATCAGACAGCCCATGCACAATGAGAAGCAGACATGTTCATATGGGGATAAGGAGTAGATTGAGGAATTTTGATCCTGCCTTGAGAAGAAGGCTGACTATATTTTTTGCAACATGTTCTCTACTTTCCCTTTACCCTCAAATCTGTGCTGGACTCCAAGAAAAAGCTATTCTCAAGTGAGATTGGTGCTTACAGACTTCAAGCACTTACAGCAGTCACAGCTCCTCCATACACGAGTTCGGAGGTGATGTCTAATTGACAAAATATGCCCTGCAAAGAATCAGTGACCTGGAAACCTTACAATTTACAGTCTTGCTTGTCACAGATGTTTCTGGCAGGATTTTATTGAACTGCTCCCCTGAACAGTTCTTAACACAGAGGTTTAAGTGCAGTTTTTCCTTTTATTACCTTTACGACATACTCTGCTGGAGCCTCAATGAGCCAGTGGCACTTCGTGTTCCTGGGATACAAGCCAGGGTAATTAGCAGTATCAATCTTCCCCTCTTCCACTAACATTGCGACACTCCCACAGCCCAAACCTGCAATAGGCAGATGAGAAAGGAGACAATTTAACAGATGGGATTATAGGATACTTTTAATAAACCCAAATCAACAACTTGATTTTAAAGGAACCCAGGCACACTAAGGATAGTTGTTATTCTAAGAAGGTCACGAAGGAGAGGAAAGGAGTTTCTATAGCATCAATGAGGTCACCTGCTTCAGAGACCATATAGACAGCCATGAAGGTGAGCTTGAAGCCATGGCCAGAGTTGTTCTCATCAGAAACAAATATAATAGTGACCTGGTCCAACTCTACCAGGAGAGGGGCTGGGAAGACATCTCTGCAGGCTTTACCTGGGGGAGACAAAGAGTTGGTGGTGAGGGCTGGCTGAACATACAATTTATTCAAGCAAATCTTGCAGTGGTTCATTAGGCTAGATCCCGTTGGGAAGGTCTTGTCTCACACTGAGTGGAGATACTATTCAGCTTTCATTATCTATGAAATATTTAAAGGTGGTACAGAGAAACTGAGGAGATGGGACTTCCAAAATAACCACATCAACAAACAAATATTCCTAGAGGATAAATTGCATGACTAAGGGTTAGCATTATTACCAACACGTTGCCATTAGTACCAAGTTCAAGTGCAGAGGCAGGCAGGCAGAATTTGCAGGAAATATTTGTTCTCTATTGGTTCAGTATTAAGCAGACATTACAGAGGGACAACAGACCATCTTCCTTTGTCTCTCTTGTATCCAGTAATCTGCATGTCTGTTGCACCATATAACTGATTTTGAACCAAGGAAGAGTCAGGCTTTGAGCTGTCTCTCCAATGCTTGTGACACTTGCTGGATCTTCTAACACATTGGAAAATCAAAAGTCATCTGGACAGGCACCAGCTAGACAAGGCTGAGCAATCAGTTTATTCTGCAATCCAGAGTCTGTAGGAGTAAAACAGGTATATTGGAGCCAAAGCAGAAGGGGCACAGAATTATGTACAGTTGAAAGACATTTTTGAGACATTCATCACACTGCACTAAATGCCAGTACAAATATGAACATGTCCCTCAGTCCTGCTCCATTCAGATGTTGTCTCTAGCTCTCTGGATTCACAGTGCAAAACACAAAAGGCTTCTCAAAAGCCACCTAGATCTGCTGTTCTTCATGACAATGAATGACAAGAAATTATATCCAGCAACCCTCACTCCTCCAAGGCACACAGACTTATTGATCAACTGTCTTCCATTCAAATAGAGGGACGTGGTGACAGTCACATGCAACCTAGTGCTCTATATCTAATTTGGTGAAATGTATCAAGATGATTTTGTCCTTCGGCACTGTTATAGTCCAGGTGCACAGGCTAGAAGCAAGCAATAGCAAAGGCACGTATCTGCATGGCTGAGCTTAGTCCTTGTCAGTCCCATCACAGGCTGGGAAACTTCAGCAATTGCTTTCCTCTAAGCATGCACCAGAGGCTAACAATTGATGTCACCAGCTCCATCTGGTAAGTTTTATCACCTTCCCTCTTGGCATAAGCCATCTGGGAAGAGAGTTACCAATAGCACAGGACTGCTGTGAATTTGCTCAGCACTAGGTGGGGACTGATGCTTCCTTACAGCAGTGATAGCTTTGTGCTGCACAACTGTCACACCGCCAGCCCAGTCCATCTCACTCCCCTGTCTCCTGCAGGAGCTGAAGGCTTCTTTGTGTGAGCTGACATTGATATGGCCAGATCAAAGGATAGACGGTACAACAGATCTCTAGCCAGCCGCAGCCATTTCATGAGCATGGCTCATACAGAATTTGTATTACAAATAGACTTTTTGTCTTCCTTCCTGCCCCTTCTGCATTATCTGCCCAGCAAGCATAGCTGGGGATTTGCATTGCAGGGAAGACACAGTCACTGTCATCCAGAAACTGCTGAGAGTGATGCCTGGGCCCGTGGTGGTCAGGGCTTCCCAGCTCTTGGAAACACTTTGGTGAGTGCCCTGAGGAAAATTCATTGTTTGACTACTACAGCCAAGCTACAGTTACCTGTTGTCAGGGTAATTATCCTCCAAAGACTGGGGGTACTGAATGTAGCCACTTTCTCCAAAGACTGGGATGCCTCAGGAACTACACTCCACTGGCTCAAGGAGAAGGCTGGGCACAGCAACTAGGGTGAGAAAAAGGTTGTATGGGCGTGCTGCTAGCTCTCTTCTTCCTCAGGCCAACACCAAACTCAGCAACATCCCCTCAGCATACCTTCATCTGTTTGCTCTTCGCCATCTTGAATCAGCCAAGGGGGAACACACCACTAAGAGCTCAGCAAGCTGCCCCCAATAAGAAGCTCCTCTAACTAGCCCCAACAGGAGCTCTCTTCAAACTGTTCAGCTTCTTGTGTCTTCTCACAAACTGGTTGGTTCCTGGTTGATATAGCTCTAGCCTCACCCACCACCCCAACCATGATCACCTGGAGGAAGGCAGGGCCTCACACAGGTGGGCCAGGTTCTGTCTATGGGGTCTGAAACCACCTGGGGAACAAAATATACTGCTGGGTTGTGACTCATCCATAGGTCAATTCCAATTCAGGGCCCACAGCCCAGGCCCCAGCACTTCAATGGGACATTGCAGTACAGGCAGTATTGGTCAAGGCACAGGCTATGGCACTGTAGTTTCAAACACAGAGTGCCTGACATGCAGCTGAGAGAAGCTTCAGATGAGAGCATGCAATTTCTTTCTCAAAGTCCTATTTAAAAATCCCCAAACTTTCAGGAGCTGTCCCACCAACACAGTAGGCTCGCATTCATTCAGCCTGCTAAGAGCTGATGCAGCTACACCAAACTTAATTTTAACAAAGCACCACTTCTATGTTGGCCTTCCCTTCATCTTCTATGGGCATTTGGCCTGTGTGGATCCTGATAGCTCTGCTTTGCAAAGGGCAATGAACCCACCTTGTAGTCACGTGGCTTCTGCTCCTTGCAGTTACTGCTCTCAATTAAGAGGCACCTTGTTAGCTGCAGACAATCCCCCTCTGAAAGCACTATCATTAAGGATCCCTAGCAAAGCCGCAATAGGTTGGGTATCAGTTAACATCAACACCTCAACTTTGATGGCTCTGACAGAAATAACACCATCTCTTTAATGACTTGTATTAGCCCTGTAATCATCTGTACAGAAAAATACAATTGGCCATCAGGGAGCTGCTAGACTTGTGTCTAGATATAAAAGGCACTTCTGATACACCACTAAAACTGTGGCACTTAATACAGTGCTCCTCTTCCCATATGCATTAAAAGTTGTATTTGATGGGGAGATAATCCCTGATCAATCCTGCACGCCATTTCAGGAGCACAACGGCAGTTCAGTTCTTGAGCTAGCAAGTGCTCAAAGCAGACTTTTATTAGAGCAGGGCTTTTATTAGATGCAGCACTCGAGGGACACCTCGCCGAGCTGGAAAACCTGCATTCAGCCAGAAAGAAAGGAGCTTGAGTGGTTTCTGCTTTTCCTTCAGGGGATGCAGGGGGTCAGACTTGCTATTATAACAGGATTTCTGAAGTGGGACTTATCTATTTAAACCTTTGGTTTTGCCATCCCAAATTAAAAGATAATATACCATGCTGCTAATGCAGCAGCTGGGAATTAAACAGAACTCCTGTGGGTGGAGGGGAGGGAGGCAGCAATAGCAGAGCAATTTGGATCCCTATGGTGCTAAACAGACAGGAGACAAAAAATACTTCCTAGTATTCATGCCTATCTGGTGTCGTGTGCTGGGCAATGAACTTCGTGAATGCAACCATCTAGGGGAAGATGCCTGATGCACCAGCTGTGGTGCTTCTTTTGAGGCTATCCCATCCTCTAGCACAACTGATGCTCCAGGACACCACACTGGCCAGAGTCCAGGTGTCACCAGTCCTCAGACATGTCACCAGTCCTCAGACACCTGTCCAAACTCCACTGGGGAGGAAAGGTTCCATTTACTCCTGTGCCAGCAACCCCGACCTTTGATGGTGTTGCATGACAGGCCAGCTTTACTGCAGAAGCCAACACAACCTTGCTTGCTTCTCCCCAGTCATGGAGGCCTGGCACTGTCCCTGCTCATTCATCTGTTCTTGTTTAATCTAAAATGCATCAATCTAAGCTCTGTTCTTTCACTCGTCTGATCTGACTTGCAGTTTGGCAGCCTGCCCTTCCCCATACATAAACACCTTTTTTCCATAAAGAATGTGAAAATGAAAGCCATTTCACTAACATCAGCTGCAGCACTGCTTTGAAAATGTCCACACAAGGTATGACAGAGGGCAAGGAGCTTCCCAAGCTACTGCTTGATTAAAAAAAAAATAAAATATTCATGCAAGTACACCCCAAGGAGACTATGGACAGGCTGGTCATCAGCCTTCCCTAGGGCATGGCAAGACTGGCCCCACTCACACTGTTAGGACCAGCAGAGGAGTTTGATCGAAATACTCCATTGCAACCCATTGTGCAGTGGGACTGAGCAAAGATATCAGAAGGCCAAGTGTGGGCAAGGGGACATCAAGGGAGAGGTAGGAACTGCCTTCTTTCCTACCTCCTGGTAACATTGCCCACCGTCTGGAGTCCCACCACTAAAGGTCCCCCTTAGTTTCAGCAGAGGTGGTGGCACTTGCATGCAGAGATGGAGGTCCTGCTGTTGGCAATGCCCAGGGCAGACCTAGGCAAGGGGGCAACCATGCTTCAGTCTCCCACATACAACCATATTCCCACTTGTTAAAAACTCTTCCTACCTTCATTATCCTGAAGCTCCTTGTAAAGCCCTTGCTCAGCAAAATGCTAACAACACTATCAGCACAGTTGTTTCCCTTTCTCCCCAGGAGGGAAGTCGACTTGCAAGTAGACAGGAGAAGCCTGCTGCCCAGCAGGAGCCAGGGCAGACAAGCTGTTACCTTGCACTCATCCCCCCTGCTGTCAGGAAAACCAGCACAGGGCATGGAGCCCTGCACCAGTGCCAGGTTCATTCCTCTCAGCAGAGTGCTGCAGGTCTGGCTTCTGCAGGACTGGAGCCAGCACCCCAGCCAGTGCAAGAGCAACCAGGCTACATCCAGCATCTGCAAGACAGCTCACCCTTCCAGCCAAATGATAGCCAACAGCCAAGTCACCCCGAAGCCTCACCAGTTGCCTGCCTGAGGCAGTGATGTTTTGGAGCAGTTTGGGATTACTAAGCAGAGGCACCCAGCTAGGCAGGTAATGCATTGGTTTGCTCCCAGCCAGTGCCTCAAAACAGGCCTGGAGCAGGTCATTCCCCTGCAGGTTAAACAACAGGTATCTCTTTCTTCTCCTGAGCACCCTACTACAACACTGGAAACTTTCAGGGGCCAGGACAAAGCCCCCAGTGAGCTGCTATCGTAAGACATCAGCCCTGGTTGGGAGCCAGCATTCTCTTTCCTGGGGCAGCTGCTGGAGGGTGGGGGACAGGCAAGTCTCCTCTGCTCTGGATGAGTCCCAAGCCACTGTGGATGTAAAAACAAAAAGCAACATTCACAGACATTCTCATCTCCTTTAAAATCTACCAGAACTCAAGCAAGTGCAATTCCTTTGAGGGAACAGTTTTCTGCTATCTAGAGGAAAGATTGTATAAGAGTATGCATTTTTACGTACAAGGGAACTATTCCCACTTTTGTAACACCTTGTAAGGATGGCTCTGCTTGTGAGTGGCTCCGATGTGTACACATGAATATGCACAGCAGCACTGCAAATTGCAGCCTTCCTAATGTGCTCCAGGGTCCCATGCTGCAGGAAAACGCTGATCTGCACATCCCTACAGGGGCTGGTTCTCTGACAAGCAGAGGAAACCTGATGAGCAAAAGGGTACTTGAATTTTCCTTTTGGCAGGAGTCATCTTCTCTTGCAATTCTCTTTATGAAAGAAAGTAGCTCCTTTCCCTTAAGCATTACCCTTTATTCCTGCAGCTGTGATCAGAAGACTGCCATTTGACTGCTCTCAGACACCTCGCCCTAGCCGCTAGCCGCACTCAGTGTCCCAGCCTGGAAGTCTTCATCCTTGTGGCAGAGATGGATGAGCTGAACCTCATCCCCTGAAAACAAAAGGATGCACAAATGAGCACATGATCTCCATGCTTCCAGGAGCACATCTGATTTACAGGTACAAACAGCATCCTTCAAGTCACACTGTTCCATTTCTCCCCTTTCCATGTGTGTAACTATAAAATGGGAATACGAAGTGGGGTCATATGTAATTGAATTCATACAGGACAAATTCAGAGACAGAGATCAGGAAGATTGTTAGCTTCCTTTGAATGTTAACAAGCAGGAGGACACTTGGGAAAGGGACAAAAGAGAAATGGAGGGATCAGCGTGGCAAGGAACAGGGAAGGAAAGCAAGTTAACTCTGTATCAGTCTCAAACAGTGTGGGAACAGGCTAGTGCTTGTAAAACTCTGCATCATTGTCCCCAAAGACGAGTGCTGATCAGATCAGGGGAGTTATGCAAGACATGAAAAACTCAAAAGGTTCAGGTCAGTTAAATCCAGACTCAGATTGGTTAGTTTTTCCTTGATATTGGAAGGAAAATGGACCAGATCTCCTTGGCTGCCTTTAGAAGAGCTAAGCAGGGAGTCCTGTAGTTTCCTCAAGGGTTGTCCGTATAGCTCAGATGCTGTCAAGCCCAGTTCATGCCTAGAGACATACCTGTTTAGCCAGACTACAGGCACACAGGCAGTCCTCAAACAGCCTTCCTCACGCTGCCCTGAAATGAACATTTCTTGTGCCTTTTTCCCTTATTCCTGCTATTAAGGGCAAACCCTAAGGCTATCACCATCCAAGCCAGTGATTTGAGACATGATAGTGATAGAAGGTTATTTTATGTTGGCTGATTTGCCATCTGATGGTCACAGCCAGTCATGGCCAGCTGGCTGTAACCCCTTGTAGCTCCATACAACTTAGGGAAAAGTCTGGGACGTTAGAGACTTGTGCCACTTGCCTTACACTGAGACCTTAAAATTACCTTCAGAAGCATTGCATTTGCCTGCAGAAGTACTTGGAACTACTGTTAACTGACAGACTAAGGCTACGGCCAAGAGGAAGCTGATGGCTGTCCAGCAGGTAGCTGAGAGCTAGTGTTGACACAATGAGACTGAAGGAAACTGTGATGATACAGCTTATATGGGGGGTACACGAAGGCTCCCAGGAATGTGGTACACAAAGGAAGCATGGGCACAGCCAGAACACAGACCTTGACTGGGGGATAAACCTGTGGGACAATTAATCAAAGCCTAGGACAAGAATTAACCCGTGTTACTTTGATAAGAATAAGAGGCATAACTTAGGAAACATTTCTCTAGCACAGAGAACATGGGAAGTGAGGAAGAGGGGTGTTTTTTCTGGAGCAGCACATCAGATGAGGACTTTGTCTCTGAAAGCAGACTCCCCCTTGAGCTCCCACTTACCATACTGGGCTGGGTGCAAACCATGTCGTACAGCCAGCTGAACATGGGGTGGATGATGACATGCAAGACAGGGATGCTCTGCTCCTGCCTGCACCCACTGGAGATGATGCTTCCCTGCTGTCACCACCAGACTCTTCAGGAGTTTCCTGGTGCGAAAAAAAACCACAGTGCCACAGTGATAAAGGAAAGGGCTGCCACCACAAAGCAAACCCTGACACGGAATCTGCAGCCCCACAGTGTGCTCCTGACCTGGGAGCTGGGGCTGGCCTTTGATAACAGGATTTTTGGCTGAGCTGATTTCACATTAGCAGTAGTGCAGAGGATTCCCTGACCTCCAGCTGGAAAAGGTGGACTTACTTTTAAATGGATAAATAGGCCTCTTGTTTTATTTGCTATCCATCAAGCCACTGTTCATACTTGAGCAGCACAGAGATGCCAGGAGGCCAGGGGAAGTGCCAGTAGACTTCATTGCTGCCAGCTTGGTACAGAAAAAAGTTTATCTTTTTCTTGGCACTCAGAACCCCTGTGCTGGTTTTGGCCTTGAAATATCAAGCTCAGCCTTTGTTACCTGCAGTTTGGGATTCTAAAAGGCACATGAGAAGACTTAAAAGCAATAGGAACTGATTGTCAAGTCATTTTGGCCCAATAAATCCTCCTTTCCTTTCTAATTTTATCTGTGCATTTAGGATATGAGCAGAGGTCTGCATCTGAGAGTTTTATGATGATTTTAGTCAGATACATGTATTTTAAATTAACACTAGACAAGTGTATGCCCATTATGGTTTTTCTGCATATTTCATAAGCAATATAATGTCAGCTAAACTTAGAGCAATCAGCTCCAGCAGAGTTGAAACACCATTCAGTATTTCTTTTAGCAATTAGGTAGATAACTACAATATCAGAGCAGAGTTACCCAATAAATGGATGGGCAGTAGATCCCGTCTCGAGCAAACCAGATCTTCAGCAAAGGAGGTTACTCTCCTCTAGGGACCCAGCAAATGCTCTGGGGCACAGGGTGGGACAGTTTTGCCTCAATGGGAGACATGAGCAGGGTTCCTTGATCTGCCTGGTACTGGGCACTGTAGGAGATGCCCACAAGAACTGCACAACACATCTGTGTTTTGGCTGTCAGGGTTTCCTGTTACCGACTCTCACAGCACAGAGTGCAGCACAGCAGTAAGCTTGTCTCAAGATCTTTGCAATTAGGGCTGATCAGAAGGTCCACCTGAACTATTATTGAAACAGGACAAAACACACACCTGAAGCAACCGCCTTTTCTCTCCAGACTATGTTCAGTTAAACCCTAGTGCTCAGACAAGAGTTTTAAAGCCTATTTATCACTGATTTCTAGTAGTTTTATAGATATTTTTTCCAAACCCCTGCCCTCCATCTCTTCCCTAACCTCTATGAGATTGCACCTCTTCATGGAAGTCCAACTGCTGTGAATTACCACCCCACTATTTCACCCACGCAGCCTTTGGAGGTGGCAAGTCAGGGCAGCCTGGCTGGAGGGGGCTGGTAGGCACATACTTTATTATAGCTGCCTGCCCTGATGTGTGGCCCTGAGCATTTTGAATTAAGGCATGAGGGGTTCAACCTGACCCTTTTCTTCAATGCTTTCTAAGTTAAGATTTTTTCAAATTTTTAGTATTTTTTTTTCCAATCAGATAAACCCTCCCTCTCATTTTCTAATCACTTCCAGCCATACAGTAACAGCCCCACTTTAATCCCAGGAGGCTGTTTACTGGAACTGGGAAGTTCTCATACTTCCCAGCAACGTCTGATACTGGGATTGGGATTATCAAATGCTGCAGTAATGGGAACATAGGAACAGCACTGGCAGCGTTAACAGTGAAGAGTAAAAGCACTGGCCAGTTTTGCAGGGAATACAGAAACAAGGAAGTGCCTCATTATCAAGGTTAATGTTGCACACCGAAATTTTTATACCATAGCAACTTTCTCATTATTCAACATCAGTCCTCAAAAATGATGCTCAAGTTGGGCAAGAAACAGATTGTGAAGCTGACTGGTCTGCAATTACATGATAATGGATTATAAAAGGGCTGGCAAAGGGACCACTTATATCATTGTCCTTGCCCATTAAGAGGTCTTTAGCATGGCCTGTGAAGCTGGTCTTGCATTAAAAGTATAGAAGTCAATGTGACTGGGAGAAGTAATGGGACAGTTGCCAGAGTTGCTTTCACCAGGAAGCTGCAGTGCTTCTCTTTCTGCCCCAGAAATGCTTCTCTAAATGCTTGCTAAGGTGAGCAGGGTCTTTTAAATGCAAAGCCTTTTAAAATTAACGATTTAGACATTTAGAAGCAGCATGGTAGCATGGAGATTTCCACACCCTGGTCTCTGCCCCAGGGCTGCCTACACCTCACAGAGCTCCTGAGAGCTGAACAGGACATAGGATTTTGATTTGCAGACTCCCTGAGTGGGAGAACCCTCTCCTCGGGCTTTGGGGAGAAACACACAAAGACCCAACAGGAGCAAGCAGGGTGCTGGGGAAGTGCAAGAGTTGCTCAAGGATCTATGACTCTGGAGTGAAACATCCCACAGATCTGACTGTGGTAGAGTGTTGGCCACACTCAGCCCTAGGGGGCCATTTCCCTCTGTAACTGGAGATCACACACTTAAACTTGGGAGCTCCCTGTGTTCTAAAGGTTACTTTTGCTGCAAGAGGTTCAAGAGCAAATGAGGAGGTGAGGCTGACTTACTGCTCCAGGATGATCACACAGTGAGCAGTGGTGATAACCACATCTTCTTAGACTGGACTGCCACCATAGAAATGGAGATAACCCAGTTTGAGGAACAACCCTTCAAAGAAAAGGTCAGGTACATTTTGAGATGGTGTGATTCCTGTTTCCTCCTAAAATGTGAAATAACAAACATCAGTCCAGCATAGAAAACTTTTTCTTCCTGGTGTTAGTGTGTGGGACACACAGTTGTCTGGAGCCCAAGGGAGTAATTTCCAAGCCTCAGTGATACATGAGAGAAATGAGACCTTGGAACACCTTGAAACAGAGGGGATCAGACAGATGTATAACTCTTTCTTTCCGCTGCAAGAGCTTCCCTAGGGCTTGATGCTAGCAAGTGGTCCAGAGGATCCATCTGCCTGATCCCAGCACCCTACTCCTTCCTATGCTACAATCTTCCTGCACTTCATGCTACTACCTGGGTACTTTTGCTAGCTCCTGCATGTGCAGGAACTGGGTTCTGGGGGGAGGGAGGTGGCAAATACTCGTAAGGCATCATCCCACAGTAATTGCTCAGTACTTTTCCTTATGTGAGCACAAGCTGCTAGGCAAGGTAACTTTCCTCTGCAGGAGGGGACCAGTGAGGCATCCTCCCTTCCGACCAACCTCTACAACCTCTTTCTATACCATAAACCCAAGGAAATCCTCAGCTGGTGCACACCACAAGTTCTGCAGCCGCATTAGCTCACATGAGCCAGCGATCTTGTCTTAACCATTAGATCAGCTCATTCCCTCCCACTTTGGGAGAGAGGTAAGCCTGGGAAGATGGGCAAGAGGGTCCTTTAGACCAGCTTCCACTCCTGAATGAGCAGTGTTCAACCACTTAATGAAGAGAGATTCCGGTGCTGCCCCTCCCCCCCTTTGTCCAGGAAGAAGGCAGAACACTTCAACACAGATCTGCTCTTCAAGTCAATAGGACAAGCTTCACACTTTAGGCCCATATAGAAGACAGAAACAAGAGTATTTTGCAGTGAGACAATCCCCCCATATGCTCAAATGTATCACCCCAGACTCTTCTGGTAGGTAGGGAATTAATGGGACAAATCCCAGGTGTCCCAGCTTTCCTGACTCCAGCCTAAGCTCCAAGCTGAAGCCAATTATATGGACATAAATGAAAACACAGAAATTGCATTTCTTGATAAGAAGCTGATGTGTGTGAAGCTGAAGTCTCGTGTGAGATATTTTCATGATATGTGTGCACAGTCATAAAAAGGGCAAATTTAGATTTCATCCAGTAGCCTAATTATTCTTAATTACATACAATTGGGACTTAAAAATTAAGTAACAAGTGCAACAGGTTATAATGATGCTACCTGGTTTTATCCAAAATTTATTTATTTCAAAGCTTTCATATCTGAGTGTCCTGTCACACTTAACCTGAGCAAGTAAAGTCATCATGAAAGATCTTGTCTCTGAACTGAGCTGGCCCAGCATGAAGTCTCAACTTTGATCTGAATCCCATTACAAGGAAACAGAGCTTTCTTATATAATTTTTGGCACCAATTGTACCTTAGAAGTGTGGACAACAAGCATGGGGAAAGTTTGGCTTAGGGATCTGGGTCTGATTAAGTTTTAGATGCTTCATTGAACTCTGCAGTTTGAGATAAATTCATTGCAATCTCATTTATGTTTTCTAGGGAAAACTCTACCAGTCCTCACCCAGCAGGGACTGACGCAGACACTGACAGGCCTGCCAGACTCCATGCTGGGTGGAGGAGGAAGGGGCATGCTGCTCCATTGGGTCAGCTCCAAACATGATCATCACAGCAAAGATCAAACAGGAGGAGTGATCTCAAATACCTGGAACACAAAGAAAAGGAACCAACTGTAACTTCTCATACCACCAGAGGTTTGCTTCTTCTGGCTGGGTGCTTGTCGGAGGGAGGTAGCAACGGGCTTCTGGTTCCTTTGCTGAGGACAGCAGCTCTTCCTCCGCTCCCTTCAGCTGGCCCTGTGTCTGTACCAGCTAAAAATCACTGTTATTCATTCCTGTCTAATGTGCTTCTTATGCCAGTAGGAGGGGTCCTCAGCCTCTCCCAAGTCAAAGCTGGGATAAGAGTTCAGTTTCCAGCCAAAGATAAGCAATATAATCCTCACAATTTAGGAGGTACTTGCATCATGTTTGTCCTGATGAGAGCCTGGAATAGCTCACTGGAGTCACCAGAAGACTGAGTCTGGATCTAAAATGTTACCAGCTATCATGGTGACACTCATTCAGACCTCTCTAACTTTGGGTCCTGTGTCCTCAGTGTAGGACTGAAGGCAATACTACTTGCTTAACCTTCCCATCAGGTTTTCAAGCATTAGAAAGCCCACCAGCCTCTCACATCTCCTTATCTGAGTGCCAGTGAACTGAGGAGCCCACATCTTTCTCCTCTACTTGGACAGTCAACTGCCCCAAAACCTCAGCAGCACCAAGTGAGACTCAGCCCAAAAAGGCTGTGGGGGTCCTTGCGCAATTCCTGCAGCACTTGTGACTGTAGAGGGGCTGAGCTCCTTGCTGCTCTGTTCAACCCAGTCTCTCTCTCTTAAAATAGCATTTTATCATATTCCCAGGGCACTCTCTGGCCTCAAAGCATTTCGCTACTGCAGAAAGCTCAAGTCACAAAATCGGGCACAATTTTCTAAGCCATTGACCTGGATCGAGCTCTCCCTAGCCCTTGCTGCTGACTAACTTTTCCAACAAGAGACTGTGGTGATTATTGCTATAGCAGCGAGTCTACCAGTGAAGTAGAAAATAAATAGACTTCATCAGGGAGGTAAATGATGGAGAAAACACCATTCCCTTAGGAGGAGAGAGAAATAACATTCGCAATAGCAGAAGGACCAGCATCATATTGGAGCAAGGTGCAAGGGCTGGCAATTAGGTATTTATCCCACTTCTTGCCCCAGCTGGGCAGACCATTTTAGCGTGTTTCATTACCAGGAACAAGTCACTCTGAAGATCACCCTTATTCTGCCCAACTTGACCCCTTTGCATCCTACCCTGTGATTATTTCCCTCTTTTACCTACATCCACAGGAAAGAAATTTTTACATAGATATGGGAGCAGGCTAGACAGGGATTATAAATTCTTTAATCACTCCAGGAGGATGTGCAAGAAGAATTTAAGAACATGCTGCCTTTCATTGCTCCCCTAGACACTTCTCTGACTTGAGTGCCCCAGGGCCACTAGTTAGCTAGCTCAGTGGGACCAAGCTATTTCTCTTTCTTGCACAGACAAGGGACCACACCACAGATGAGTGACCTGCATGGGGAACGACTCACTTGCCACAGAAGCCAAGGAGAAGGCTGTGGTGAGCAGCATCTAGATGGAGAGGGTAAGAAAAGCTTCCAGTCACAGCAGAGCTACAGCAAGAGCAGATTAAAAAAAAAAAATCACTCATCAGGAGCAAGCACACTAAGCCCTGGCACCATTTGTGAGAACCAACTGGCTACATTCACTTGTTCAGTACTTTAGAAGAGCAGGTAACAGCAGTGTTTGCTGCTGTAGCTCCCACACTAGGGCACACCTCCCCACAGCCCCCCCACAGGATTCACCACATGGATCAAGAATGTACACCAGCCACCAGAGGAGACCCGCTCCCACCAGGGCCCAGGGAAAGTGCTCAATGCTGGGGCCCAGGCTACACACAGGACAAAAAGCCTTTCTCCTTCCTAGCCAATGAGCCCCTTTAATAGATGAGGGGCAATCAGTTTTGGCAGGTGACGCTGCAGGGCTGCAATTCAGGTGGGCTTGGGGGCTCTCCAGACATGTCTTGCTGTGGGTTACCAGCTCTCTGGGCTCTCCCGTTTGTAGTTTGCTGCCTGCTCCTCATAGGGACAGAAGCAGGTTCTAATGTTCTCCCCTCACCATTGCTACCAGCCCTGAGCTGCCTCAGCCCTTGCAGTTTGAAATAAATCTCACTGCTGTCGCAGAGGAGGGTTAGCACAGGCAGAGGTGAATCCATTTAAGTTCCCCACCCAAATTGGCCAGGGGAAGAGCCTTTATAAGGCATGGTGGTGTGTTTCTTCTTCCTTCCTAGAGGACACCAAGAGAGTTGTCCAAAACCTCTAGCAGCTTCTCACCTGTGAAGCAACACGTGGCTTATGGAGAGCCTTTAGTAGGTGACACAAGGATGAAAACAATTTGACTTTTTTTACAGGGAGAGCTTGCAAGAGCAAGCTCCATTGAGAAACCCTGCACTGCTGGGATCCAGGAGAACTTCAGGGTGTATAAGCATGAAATTCTCCTACATGCCACACGGTTTTGCACACACCAAGATGGCAAAAAACACTATGGTTTGTGTCCAGGGTTTTTCGTACTCTTTCAGGTCCATCTTCAATGGAGGTGTTTATCACCATCGTGATCCCCTGAGTGAACCCAAGCCCTGGAAACACAAGGGATCATCTGGCAATGTCTGTCAGGAAGAAGGGAACTAGAACAAAAATGGTTTCTTTTTCCTTTTTGTTCTTTTTCTCCTTGCACTCTGTAGACTTAAGTTTCTTTGACACATTCCCAACAGATGTATAAAGCCTGACATGAAGCGCTTATGTCAGTATAACATGTCCAATCATCAAGACCATGCAGGCATTAGCCCTCATCCTTTCTCATGCTCAGGCTCCAAAAAATGCCTGTTCCAGTATTTTTACATGGCCAGACTCAAATACATGTGCTGCATAGCTGTTTCTACATGAGCAATCACTGGGATTCCTTGGGCAGTAAAATGTAGATCAAGTGGAGTAAAAAACCTTTGACCCTTCCACCTCCAGATGAACTTTTTTATGGTTGGTCCTAAGGAACTGACTGACCCCATAGCCAAGAGAATAAAACCAGACACGGCACTTATTTTTCATACTTTTTATAGAAAATATACATTTACATACATTTTCTTTTGCAAAGACTTCGAGCAAAACTCCTTTATGTGAAATCTAGCCATAAACCCCACAGTGAAAAAAGCAAAGACTTTGCAAATTCCTGTGCCACTGACATACATCCAGCTGCTAAGTGTGAATTTATTTTTAAAAGATTTCTAATCCATGGACTGTTTTATTGTTTTGGGTTTGTTTTTTTTTTTTTTAAGAAGATATGCACAACTGATTAAAAAAAAATTAGACACAGAAATAAGAACCATATGAACAACAGGCAATGCAAACAACTCCCACATGAGAGGAACACGCAGCGTGACATCCACTTCAGGCAGAGACTCCTAGAGTAATACAGTTGTAGAAGCCATAACTTTTACAGAGGATACCACTGGGGGTATTTTTCAGAAGAAAAAATTTTCAGCAAGTCAGTACGAACACGGCAATGAACTTTTCCACAAAGTTAGCAAGATCACCTGAAGCAACTTTGCCACATTGAAACACTAGTGAATGTCGAGCACTTTTTTTGATTTTTCTTTTTTTTTTTTTTTGCTTTGTGCTGCTGGGTTTAAATGCACATGAAAGCAAAATGATGTATTTTGTAATTGCTGCAAGAGACTGAAGGTTGGGGGAAAAAAAACCCTCTAAGGGCTAATATTTTCCAAAGATTGTGCATAATTGCATATATGCAATAGAAATTGTGCACTTGGTCAGCTTAATCACATATAGATTGAGGAGACTTAAGCATTTACCAACTGTTTCACCAAGCTGGAGGACAAGTGGGGAAAAAGATAATATATATAATATATACTCTAAATGGCCTAATTATTAAAATTAGAATCACAATTGTCTTCCTTTACCAAATATTGTACACCATATTTGCCCAAGTTTCTCTAACTGTTGAGAAACTTTCATAGTTTTTAGACAGTTTTAGTGGTGTCCAGCCTCCCCTGCAAGTTAGGCTCTTTATTTTGGATTTTTTTTGACTTAGAATTCTTCCACCCATGTGCATGCATGCACACCCCACCCCTGTCCTCACTGAGATCTCTGGAATGAAGGCCATTTGCACTGCCACATTCATTTAGTGTTTGGCCAAAACAAGTTGCCTGCACATTTGTACGAAAATCTAGTCCAAGGCGTCTGTGAGAGAAAATGCCCCGTACTACATCATTTATCCCAGGGGATGGAAAAGGAATGGAAGCAAAGAATGCTGGAATTTAAATAAGCAATAAAATAAAACAAAACCCATCAGCTGAAAATATTATTCATGAGGAAAGGAAAAAGCAACACAATTATTCTGTTTTTCATTTAGGATTAAAATGCACAGTGAGTACATGAGAGTCCTGTCCAACCAGCTTTCTGTTAATACTCCACTTTAATATTGGTGAGTACTGAAGTTTAGCCAATGCAACTTGCAGTGAGCAAACCCTCCCCCCACCAGGTAGAGTTTCAGCCATTTATTAATTTGTAATCTCTGCTAACCATGCTGAGCACTGGAGTTGGCAGAAAACAATGTATTTAAAACTCATTATTTCAGAAGCTGTGCAATGCTAGAGGAAGAGGACATTTCCTATGATTAATTAAGATAATATTCATTTTATCACAAGGTAAGTCGGACGATTTATCTCCCACAATAGCATTCCATTTTGGTGGAGGTAACCCATTTTATATCATACTCCATTCTTCTTCTTTGCCTGCAATAAACCTTTCAGAAGATTAATATCCTGAACAAACACAGTGTTTCAGCACGGACGCCAACAAGACAGGGAATCAGCTCAAAACTCCACAGGAGTTTAACTGCTTTGGTAGCTCATGGCCTGAATCATTCTCCAAATATGCTGCCAGTTTTCAGGCTGTCATCCTGCATAGATGGGGTATAAAGTACTGGTTTGGGAAAGTGGGGCTCATTACCAAACCCTCCTCTTTCCATAGCTACCTTAAACCCACCTGCAAAATGTGGAAAGTCAGCCTTTTGGCATATGTAACATGTAACCCAGTTCAACTTGGATTAAACTCCATGGATATGTTACCTGCCTAATTCAGGTGAGTGGATGAACATATGCCATGCCTTCCAACCAAACCACCTCCCTGAGATGGTCTCATCTTTCCATGTTATTCTGCAAGTAAGACAGTGTTACAAAAAAGATAATCCTTCTCCAGGATCTGGGAGGGGGGCACTCAAAGCTATATTATATTTTTACATGTGCACCTTTTTTAGGAGGTCAAGATGGCTTTGATCAGGTTCTAGGACAAGAATGAGCCAATCATTTCTACCAGGTCTCTCAGGAAAGACAAACTAAGATTTAAGCCAAAGTTAAAAACACAAAACCAAGTCCTCCCCCTCACAAAGCATTGCTATAAAAAATACAACTTTTTCTATATTTGAAAAAATATGTTTAATTGGCCACAATTTAAAGCCACACTGCTGCAGGGCTTGTAGAATATATAGTATTTATCTAATATATCTTTATGAGGCAAAGTTTATAGCTGATACATGTTTTTAAATGAGACATATCTCCCCTCACCCCTATCGCCCACGCTTTGTGTAGCTGTTGAAGCACTCTGCAGATACCTCCTCCTTGAGAGGATCTGCATGGCATTGCTGTCAGGGGCTGCATCAAACACCACTCTGCCAGTCCCCAAACTTGCCAGCCAGTATGAGTACATGGGGCTTTGGAGAAGCTGCCCTGAAGATAGGCTCACCTTAGGGAGAGACAGAGAGCTTTACGGTCCAGGTACCTCTGAATGCCCTGATAATGAACCATCTACAACTTTCCAATGCATGCCAGGGAACTGACTGCTCTCAGAGGCCACTTAAGCTTTTGTTTCCCCATCCCACAGGACTGCTGGAATGACCCCATCTCCTCTTGGCCACCCTGGCAGCACCAGGGCTGTGCACAGCTACTGCATGCATGGCATCCAGCAGAGCTGGGGAGCTGCAAAAATGTCACGTCAGCAAGTCCACAGCCATCAAAGTTGTGCAAAAAGACAAGGGTTGCTGACCCAGCCCCAGGACATCAAACCTGCCCTCAGCCCTGTAAAGTAGGTTGCTTGGGCTGTGGGGAGAAGGAAAAATTCACCAGCAAAAGACTTGCTTATTTTGGTCCCACCTTCTCCCTTGGGAAGCAGGTTCAAAGGGAGAGAGCCCAGAAACATGTGTCACCACCTGCACCCCCAATGGTCTCTCCCTCCCACCTCTGCCCAGCTTCAGGCACTGGCTGGTCTCCTTGGCCAGTGGGGACCAGTACCTCCTAAATCCAATCTCGTCTCGGTGGGCACACAGCCATGGCTTTAGCAGGTCCACAAGCCCTGGCTGGGCAGACATCTGCATCAGTCTGGACTCCCTCTGAGCTCCAAATGCAGTTGGAGTCACGTTAATAATCTTTCAGTAATTTGACCACTGGTAGCATCTAGACATCAAGCTTTTTAAATTAAGCCAGTAGACCCACCAGCACATGGCTTTCCCACCACAATGAGCAAATTTGAAGCTTGCTGAGGTTCTGTGGTCAGCACCAACTAAACCCAGGTGCCACGTGGGTTACCTAGGCTTTTCCTGACAAATGTGTATGAAGGCATTGCATACCTAATCTGAAGTGTCCTTTACTAATAATGCCAAACCCTGTGCTGCAGTCTCTTCTGCAGAGACTGGCCACAATCAAGCTCAAATATAACAAATTTCATGGCAGTTTTCTGCTGCAAGAGGAATGGACTGACGACCCACCCTGATGTCCAAACCCAAAGGCAGCAGAACCAAGCACAATCCCACTTATGCTCTCTGTGAACCGATACAAACCCTGGTGGAAGCAGAAGAGCTGTGATTGCAGTGACAATGGGGGCCAATGTGCTCTGCAGCCACTTGCTCTAGAAACATCATTAAGGGCAGTTATTTCATCATGCCTCAGTGGTACTGCATTTTTCTAACTTCTGACAACACAAGTCACAACACCCAGCCATGTGGCCAGCTGTGAAGGATACTGCCCAATTTGTACAAAACAGAGAAAATATATTAATCATTTGATTATAAGTTAAATAAATAAAGCTCAAAAATAAAAGCCCCAATTCTGACAAGAATTTGTTTTCCCACTTCAGTATTTAAAAATATAGATTTATGACTGATCAGCTATAGGTCATTTTCTGTATCTTTTGGAGGAGAGGGTGAGAACACTTTGACAAAGTGTTTTGTCACTGTTATCACCATGATAAATGGGCTTTGTCCCTGCACACCCATAAGAAAGCCTTCTTAGTACTTTTCCAGGCTAGGAAATCTTCCCTTATCTCTCCATGGCTTTATTTTACCTCCTATATTGATCAGATCAGTTGTTGGGGACTGTACAGGAGGATAAGTAATCCTAGAGCTTTCCATTGCCTTAGGATGCTTCCATTTTTTCAGAGTAATAATTATTTGGCCTGGAGGGAGAGGGCAAGGGGTGAAGCCATATGAAATTTGAAAATACTGACATCATGAACCTGAATTACTACTAAATTACTATCTTATGAGTAAAACATTCAGATGAGGTTTTCCCTCAAAGGATCATTTGTCCTACTTGTAGAATTATCCTTCTAGGGTGGTATCCAGACACCATTTTCCCTTTCTTTAGCATAATTTTCAAGTCACATTTAGGGCAGTAAAAGTAGCCACCAATTTCTCAGCATTAACCCCTTGAAACCTTTTAATGTGACCATTATGTCTTTTCTGGCTTAGAAGGATCTGGCAGCAGTTGCAATGAAGTCCATCAGTGGTACTTTACGTGGACAAGGTGGTCCTGTGTTGAGTAACAGGAAGTACTACTTCACCCCTGCTGCAATGAATGAGTGCTTTGTCTCCATGGTTTCCCCAGTGATAACCAAGATATTGAAGGTACATGTACCACCTACACTCCTGGTGTGATTAAAATGGGTTCAGCCTAAACATAAATCTCGATTAAAGGAAGTTTTTCATTCTTTCTCCAGCATGTCCCACAGGAGCCAAGTGTCTCCTGTAACTTTGGTCAAACATAAGCATGCATTCAAAATTTGCCTTCCATAATTATGAGTCCTATCCAAGTTCCTTCGGCATCACTTTGAGCAATAGGCTTCCACCATACTCTTCTCCAAGGGGCATGGATTTCTTTCCACTGGTGACCGAATGCTATGTTTGGTCTTTCTCCTGGACTTCCTGAAACCTTTTCTCCAAGCGATCCAGTTTGGCCAGATTCTCCTTCAGCAACTTGCTGTTTGGAACCAGCTGTAAGGCTTTCTCATAGTAGCCACGGGCAGTGATGTAGCTCCCCTACAAAGAAAATGAGTGATAGATCTCATTTGCATTCCCTGACATAAAAAGCTCATTCCTTTGCAGTGGTGAAGACCATAATACAAAGGAAAAATAGTTTATAAAACCTGATATTGTTAGGTAACAGGAATACTTCTCCATAGCCTAAATTTGATCAAACAACACATGGCAAGAACTGGATTTACATTTTTCTGTTATGTTGTTCCAGAAGAGTTAATTTTACTCAGCAATAGGATAGCTTGAGGATATCACACAATGTGACTCCTTATCATAAGGAGTCATAAGGAGACTCAAGTCATAATGATATGCTAAACTATTCAAAAAGATAAGCAACCACAGGGCAGGCTATTTCCATAATTACATGCCAGTATTCTGCATTAAACATCTTTATTAAATTAATTAGGTAGAGAGGAATCTTAAAAGTCGACTCACGGTGACACTTTTCTAAGGTAGGTCAACAATTGAAGCGGGAAATCTTGTTGTTCTTTGCAGCCTGCCCTCTTGAAAAATGAGATTTACATTACAGGATACATATTCCCAAGCAACCTGGCTGGGAATTTCTGATCGAGGTGGACTGACTTTCCTCCTTTTTGGATAAAATATGCTAGGGACACTCACTGTTCACAAACATGCAGATCTTGGCATTTTGAAACAAATTTAGCTTTCTATCCTGACTAGTAATCTCTGCACTTAAGACTGCTTAAGGAAAAGCAAAATTGTCATACCTTGATGTGCTCAATGCCTCCCATATTCATCCAGGCCTGTGCTTGGTCTGGGTTGAGCTCCACAGCCCGTCTATAGCTCTACATAAATATGAAACATTTTTAGGTGAACAGTCTGACTCTTCAAACAAAACCAGTGCTAGAGGGGAAAGAGAAATGAAGTTTCCTCTCCTCCTGAATCCCTTTAAAACATAATTTCAAATTCTTCTCCTACACAATACACAAGCTGTACAGCCACTTGCGTGGAGGTTTCACAAGGACCTTAGGGCAGTGCTATCCCTCCTCACTGCTTCTGCCGCTGTGTGTGGGAGAAGAAGCAGCAAGGACCTTCTGGACTTTGTCAAACAGCACCAGTTTTATGGTGTCACATCAGAAAAGGATTCAAATCAGGATTCAACATCTCTAGGGATATTGAGAATTGTTCGAATAATATTCTGTGCTATTATTTAATGCTAACATAATTTCTCAGCTATCAAGCCTCCTGCTCCACAGGATGAGCCAATCTTTCATAATTGGAGAGAGGTAATGAGGTGAGATATAACAACATGGTGGACTCTCACAGGGAGGGCCCTAAGCTTCCAGCTGAGCCACCTGGAGTTGGCCATCATCAGCAAGAGGGGCTGGATGGACTAAGGGTATGGTTGATGAGAAAAGGCCTAGGCTCCTCCATAATTCCACCACAACTCTGTACTTAACCTCTCAGAGCAGGGAGCTGTATTTCCACACAAGAGCAAGGAAAAAAGTTGAAACCAAGTCTGGCAAAGTTAGCTATTCCATAGCTTTAGCTGTACCACTGGTGAACTGCTGAGCTCCCATAAGGCCAAGAGCCAGGGTGTATGCACCAGGGAGTATTAGATGCAATGAGCTAACTCTCTTTTAACCTATAAAACTATCCATAGGACTTAGATCAGTCATACCTCAAAAGCCTTGTCAAGGAGATTCTGTTCTCTTAGCTGGTTTCCTTTAGTGAAAAAGAGCTCTGATATGACTTTTGGATCCTTTGGTTTTAGCTGAAGAGCTTTTTCTATAGCTTCAAGGGCCTGTAAAAAAACAAGAGGACATTGTGTTACTGTGTTCTGTGCCTTTCCACTTCTCATGCTTTCCTCAACACTACAGCCTCCCAGCATAAGAGTCACCTTCCTCCCTCCCTTGTTTGCCTCACACCATTAACACATGTGGAAATGAGCTTTTTAGATGCCTGTGGCTGATGGGCAGTGGGGCTGACAGCAGCAGGAGCAGGAAGTGATAAGAAAACCACACTGCTTAGCTTCAGTCCCAGTACCCAGATAAACAGAAGTATTTTAGCAAAAAAATGAATCTACTGGATGTGTGCTAAGGAATGTGACATGTCTCTGGAGAGATGGAGTGTAAAATTCAACCTGTGTGTGAGCCCTCAGGACAAGCGTACCCCGTGACCACGGTACCTTGGCATAGTGCTCCTGCTTGCTGTAGATGGCTGACAGAAGGCGGTAGCACTCCAGACACTCCACATCCTCGTTGAGTATGTGGTTCGTCATCTTTTCGGCCTCCTTCGTCCGCCCCATCATTGCTAAAACCTGAGCCTATGGAGCCATGTTATAAAAGGTTATGACCTTAAAAAGCCCAACCCTCCTTAATACACGATGCTGCAGCCAGTGGCTGGTGCTCAACTTTTGTAGCTCTGCCCTGGTTGAGCTTGACCCACACTCACCAGCGCCAGTCGGATCTCTTTGTTTGAAGGCTGCAGTGATGCTGCTTCTCTGTAGACCTGCAATGCTTCTTCATACTGCCCGGTGTTGTAATACAGAGCCCCCAGTGGGGACAGGATTTCAGCCTTCCGGGATACCTTCAGTGCCCTGGAATTTGGGAAAAAGATGCTTCCAGGTGGTGTGGGGATCAAAGCAGAAGAGCGAGGTGTGGCTTGCACCCTGCAAAGCTCTGCACCCTGCTCATCCCACCCTGCAGAACACAAATTTAAGGTCCCGGGGGGGATGAGCAAGCCCACAGCAGCAACCCCTCTGGCCACCTGAGAAGGTGAGAGGACCACCTCCAAAGTGCATGTGAGCATGCAGCAGGAATGGGGATGGCTGACAGTGGTAGAACATGGGGAGTGTGAGTACAAAATTGGATGCCAAAGAAGAGGCAAAAAACCCTCCCATCCACCCTGCTGCATACAGGAGTCAGAGGCTGCCTACTAGCATATTGCTGGCAAGGGCTGGAGTATGCCAAGGTTTTGGTGCTGGGCTGTGCAGCAATTATGGCTGTTACTGGTGCAGCACCCACAGATCAGCTTTGAGCAGGGTGGAAGTCATGCTAACAACCTGCTCATACCACCAAGAAACCTCTAACTTTGTCATTATAGAATCACCCAGTCAAAATCAGCATTGTGCCCATCCCGGGGGCTTGGGAATGGTCCTGGGAAGTCAATCCTGCCTGAGTCTGTCCTGCCTCGCCAAGTACTCCCCAAAAATAGTCAAATAAGCAAATACAAATCTGGTTTCAAATGGATGGAGAAGGAAGGGAGAAAAACTCAGACATGTACTGACGGATTCATGTAGCAGAGGTTCATTAGGAGAGACAAGCCATACAGGGGAGGAAGGAAACCTCTGTCTCCAATCCCAAATTCTTACCTTTTGTACCACACTTCAGCCTCTTTGTTCTGCCCCAGGGATCGGTGAAGCCTGCCCAGATTGACCATGGCCACGTGGTGAGTGGGGCTCAGGCGGATGGCCTGCCTGTAGTGGGACACGGCTCGCTCGGGAGCCCCTGGAGAGGAGAACAGCTATTAAACTGATGTATCAGAAAAATCCCGTCGCAAATTCAGCACACAGTAATGCTCTGGGTTTTCTTTCAGCTATTGCTCTGTGCATGGGAACCATTTTGATAAAGAAATTCTGCCTCAGACTTTCCAGAGATTAAAAAATTGCTGCCCAAATTAAGATTCAAGCTCCAAGTATCCAGAGACGATCCTGAGAAATAGATTTTTCTAGGGGTGGGTTTTTGCAAGCTGAGGGTACAGTCACCAGAAGACTGCTCACTGAAAGCATTCCCCTATCACACTGGAGGGGGGTGCACCCCCCTTGTTAAGGACAGAGGGCACTCCAGAAATGGAGTTGGGTCCTGTGTCCCATCTCCTGGGAGAGCATCCTTCCACCCTGGCCCACTGGAGACAGAAGCAATGGAGAAACAAAGATCAAGTCACATAGCATTCCCCAAAATGCCAAACCTGAGCTGGAAAGAGCTGAAACTATTTGCAGGACGGGGAGCAGCTCCCAATGACCAGCTGACTCCCACCACGAGGCAGTAAATCCCACACCAGTGATGTCCAGGCGTGTGTTTTGGAGCATGTAAGCACCACCTCTGTGTTGCAAGAAGCCATTGGGTGGCACTGCTTTGCTATGCGAAAATATCTACCGGTGTAAGGTCCCGCAGTCCATGACATCACTGAGCACCACAACAAAATACAACACCCTGCAAAAATAAAGGGGCAGGACCACTATCCCAAATAGTATCTTTTTCTTTATCTAAATAATGACTTTCCTCAAGAAGGATCTTGCAGTGCTTTCTTCAGACAGGGTCTGCTGACTACCTACTAAATAAGTTAATTTGGCACAGTAGAAAATTCCAACATTTCAGCAATGTGAATGTCATATTTTTAGCCCCAGTGCTCGTTTAATTGGTTTGCACCCTCTAGACCAGATAATCTCCTGATGAAAACCTGATACTCACAGATCTTTGTCCACCAACAAAGCTTTTGAGTATTGGCATTTTTTAAGTCAAATTACTTCACAATGTATTTAATTCCATTTCTAG
This sequence comes from Brachypteracias leptosomus, assembly GCA_013401335.1. Lineage (NCBI taxonomy): Eukaryota > Metazoa > Chordata > Aves > Coraciiformes > Brachypteraciidae > Brachypteracias > Brachypteracias leptosomus. Next base: position 364,495 of record VYZX01010557.1, read on the forward strand.
CTGGAAAGAAGAACTTGAAAACAGTCTGCACATGTTGGGGCACTGAATATATGCTGCTGTGGGGGTTTCAGTTTCATAACTTCTCAGATCTTGTTTGGCTTTCCTAGGACTATCTATTCAACATAACAGTAATACTTCTCAGCATCTCCTTTACAGGAAAGAGGAGAGAGATCTGGAGGGAGATTTAGAAGCACTTAAGATTCACTCAAGGCCAACAACATATCTTTCAGGGTAGGACTCTTCCAAAACATCCAGCAGCAGTCTTGATCTTCTCTCACTGCTGAGCAGGCAGATGTTTTTCAAAATGATATCTACAAAACATCCTGGGAAGCAGCTGGGCATGCACCCCAGTCCGTAAGTCAGTCAGTGCCCCTCCTGCTCAAAACACAGGACTAATGTGCATCGTTAAGGGAGACACATTGAGTGTCTATGACCACTGCTGAGCTGTCTAGTGTTATGGATCCCCAGAGCTGACACTTGCTGGAGGCTTGCTGCACAAAATCCCGCAAGTTAATTGGCATGGTGCTTCACAGCATCCCCCCGTGCCTGCCAGGCAAGAGCGCAGCCTGTGACGGGCTCACTACCAGCCACTTCCTTCAGGCCCTGCTGTGTCTCCAGGAGGGTTATTTACACATCATGCCTGAAGTATCAAAAGTCAGTGGTTTTTTTCTCTGTTGTTTGTGTGTAGGGAAGTGTAGGACTAAACCAGGGAAAGCTAGTTTTGACTTTGGCAGAATACACAAATGCAAAAAATAGAAAGTGCACTGCACTGCAGTTGAACTACTGTTTCTGGCAGGAATAGGGCAGTTTATCTGGGTTGGGAAGCAAAGGTAAGTACAGCATCAGATTGAAATTACTGGGGAATTTTTATCACTTATAAGCTTCAATTTTGCCAGGGCAGAAATTCAGAAACTCAACCTCCATCACTAATGCCATGATACCTTTTTTGATTATGAACACTCATTTTGCCCTCATATTTATTTCACAATGGTACTACACAAGAGCAATGGCCGAGCATCAGCTGAGAGACAGGACAGCCAGCTGCAGACTGATGGACACCATCATCCTTTCTTCCCAGGGACCACTGGACCACAGTGTGAAAGGGGCAGAACAGGTAGCAACCACACACTTTAAGTCTACAATACATCACTGAGTCTCAGCTCTGTTCTGGAGGGACTGGAGTGAGACAGTTGTTTGGTTTCCACTAGTCATTTGCCAAACTTGTCGTTGCTTATAAAACTGTCAATAAAAGGCAGTAATTACAGCACTTTTTTTGTTGTTATGTGAATGCCAGGAAGTGCCCGAGTCCAGGGAAGTTAGACAGGAACCAGGAGCTCAGAAAAAAAAAAGGCAGGCTTTGGACATCGCTACAGAGCTCCTGAGAAATTAATTCATTCCACAGTACCTTAAGTTTGGTTTTCACAGATGACTGTGGTTTAAAAGCCATGTTTGTTTTTATAGTAGTGGTGGCACTCAGACTTTATAGTCAAAGAGCTGCTTTGTCACCGAGTAGAGCTGCAAGTGCTCCAAAGACCACAACAATTCACTTATGTGCCTGGGATTTGGTTTGACGTGGCCATGCTTTCCTGAAGAAATGGTAGTATTGTCAGAGTGCTGCCCAGCTCAAATTGAAGACAACTGCCTGTATGATGATGGTGAGAAACACTGATGGAAGCAGCTGGGCTGAATGCCACTGCCACACAGTGCCTGCATTAACTACAAATTTCAGTACACTGTGCCATCTCAGCAGCATGGGGATATTTATTTCCAGGCTACAATGGAGGCACATCTATTGCTTTGGAAGTTTTTGATACCCTTTCAGATTGTGCACTGCTGAATAAAATAAATCAAAGCAAATAAGGCAGAGAAGGAAAATCCCTTGTTCCTTCTCACTTACCTGTATCAACCAAGAAAACACCATAGTTGTTATGCAGATCGGAGCTCTCTGGACAATTCTCTATACCAGCCTTATAGATCTCCTCTGCTTCCTCAAGCCATTCCTTAAAAGAGAAGAAGATTTCCTAGCTGTGGCAGAAAGGGTATCAGCACCATTTTTCACATACCTGTAATTTGTGACAACTCCCTTACTGCATGGGAAGCTCAGAGCACCAGCCCACCTTGCCTTTTAGGAGCCCAACATTTTAACCCCTGGCATGGATGCAAAATAGCTGCTTTTAGGTACCACAGAGCAATTCAGACAGCTTTCCCCCACACATTTGCAATTGCAATACAGGAGCTACCTGTGAAACAAAAATAACAGCTGGCAAAGGCAGTTCCTGTGTAACATCAGCAAGCCCCAGCCGAGCACGCACCCAGCAAGGAAATACACAGCGACAGGGATCGTGTTGGTTCTGTTGAGAAATATCTGTCATCTTGGAGCTGATATACTTTAATTTATTTGTTTAATGAGCATCTCGCTGGCTAACTTTTCCCCTCTGGAGCTGTGCTGTTCGGTTCCTACGCAGCAGGGAAAATACAAGGAAGGCAAGCTCAGCGTGCATGACAGCTGGGGGATGGACAGCTTGTGCAGGGGGTGAGGGAAGCTGGAGGAGGGGGGTGAGCAATGAAAGAGTGGGGAAAATTTGACAGATTCAGATTAAAACCAGGCATTGTCAACACGTGAGATGTAGCTCACTGGGATTGATGGGATGTGCCACTGCACTGATTCCTAGATGCACCAAGCATTTTGCATGGATTAAAGGAGGTTTGTTAGTGCTAAGCATTCCTGGAAAACCTAGCTCTGTTCTTTGGGAACACCCTAGCTATGGGAAGTGTTCCATGGACTGGGCTCTGTCTAGCCTGAGCTATGGGCAACCCAGCTCTGAAACAAAAATAAGGTGTCTCATTTGGATCAAACAGCAACTTAATAAGGTTTCCGTTTCCCTCCAGCCATCCACTGCATGCCCACTGCCTGCATGCTTACCAGCACGGGTTATCACAGCCTTCTTCCCCTCCTAACCTCAGAGCTTTGTTGTTGGGTGTATTTATGGAAGGAGGCTATGAACAGCAGAGACAAGCACAGTGCAGAAGGGTGTCAGGCAAGCCTCCAGCAACAAAAATGCTTTTTTCAATTCCTCCCCTTCCGTGGAGCAGCACAGCCCTACAGTGACAAACTCCACAACTCCTGACAAGGCTCCCCAGTGAAAACAGCCATCCAGGTCTCTGCTGAGGAGAGCCTGGAGCCACCAAGGCAGACCTCCTGCTCGAGACCTGAATTCACATTGAAATAAGAAGTTGGTCCATTCCCAGCTATGGATTCTCCTCTCCTTAAGTCCTGCAAATTCTGGCTTTCTTTGGATTTAAAGGGTGTACCTGATGGCAGCTTTTGCTCTGCAGCTGCTTAAATGTGTGGACTCCTTTCTCACCTATTTCAGAACTGTAGAGCTGGAATTAATCGCATTGGAAAAGTATGACTTGACAAAAGCACATGGTTTGCTATGGTTAAGTGCTTTCATATTTACATGATAAAGGTCAGCCAGCAGAAAAGGTAGTGTGATGAAACACAGAAATGCATTCAAAAAATGTGCTAAAGTTTGGACATTTTATACGAATTTGACATCATTATCCTGCAGGGTCAGGAAAAGTGTAGCAATCATCAGAATTAACTAAAATGAAGAGCAATTTTTAGAGAAGGCATCTGTGTCACTGAGACATAAACAAGCATATTTTCAAAGCTTTCTGTATTAATTTATTTTCATCTGATTTTAATTTTCAGCCAAGGAATGTGGCTTTGTGTGCACATATGTCAGTTCTCTTCATTTTATTTACTGATCATAAACCTGATCTTTAAAGCATGCAAGGGCTGTGTTAGACTGAATTAACGTTACCCCATGTCAAAACATTCACACTCACCAATATTGAGCACTTTCAGCATTTTCATCATGGTTGCATTGTTTTTTTGGCACCTAACATTCCGACTCTGCATGCCTCAGGCTCAGCACAGAGTCTGGGACGATTTCTCTAACAAAGTGTTTGCATTAAGCACAGTCACAAATTGGGAAGGGTGGGAGCAGCTTTTTGTGCCAGAGCTTTCTCCTTCACAGCCTCTCCTGTTCTTGAGAGAAATGCTGCAAGTTGATCAAGGCTTGATTCTCATAAACACTTAATAACACCACTCCCAGACCTTCATGGAACATTCATCAACCTCACAAAATTCAGAGGACTGGCTTAAAAAAATGCAAGATATTAAAAAAAATTATGCATCCGAGGATCTCTCAGTTAAAATCCAGGGGGTTTAAGTCTGGGGTTTTTTTATGGCTCATTCTTTCAGTCTGGTTACGCCTGAGTAGGCTGTCCTCTGCAGTTAAGGGGGTTAAAAATGTCTTTTTCTTAGTGTAGGCTGATATTATTAAAGACACACAGAATCACTTGAATCCAGAAACTAGGGCCTGAAAAGAGCCATCAAATAGCATGAGATATCTGACAAAACTGCAAGAGCTGGGAAGAAGGTCCTGTTCAAGTGCATCAGAGTAAATCCTGGGGAACTGGGTGTTACAGGAGTGTTGTGAAAATGGTGACCATACCATTTGGTTTCTGATATTAGCACCACTGCATTGGTCACAGAAAACAAGAAAAATAACACATTGTGACCAAGTTACAGTATCAAGCAGAAAGACCAGTAATAAGGGCATTTATAAAAGGCACAAACAAGTCAAACTGTTTTATACAATGTGTTGGTGTTCTTTTCCACATCAGCTTTGGCTTCAAAATCAACCATCAAGGAGAGAAAAGGGCAATTACATTGAGTTAGAGGCTAGTTCCCTGGTGCATGAGACATTTCTCTTAGGAGCATTTTTTATAGCTGTAGGAGGAAAGCACCCATAAGTCCTGTTTTGGATTCACTGCCTTTAAGACACTGGGGAACGTGCTGTGTGGGACTGACCAAGGCAATCCCAGCAGTATTTCACTGAGCTGTGTCCACCTGTTTACCCTGTTCTTACCCTTAGTGCAAGGCTGGAGGAGCAGCAGTTTGTCATGGGCACAGTCTCCTCATGAGATTTATTTTAATGTGCCACGTATAGCACTTTCTATCACACCCCAGCAAGAGGGAACCAGTTTGTGCTCCCTTCCCCAAAGATCCACAGCGATGCTGTCCATGAAGACTACTGCATACTGCCTGGGCCACAAGTAGATAGAAAAACAAATTTATAACTTTTAGCCATTTTGGACACCACTGCTTGGACAAAGAGGAAAACCCAAATCTGAAAAATGGGGTGCCATCATCATCCTTTGGGCTGAAGATGTCAAAAGTTCTGCCTATACTTCTCCAGGAAGCACACAGCACTAGGGTATGATTCTGCAGCCCTCAACCATGGGCAGTGCCACATATTTGTAGGACAGCCCCTACAGTGGTCACCAGGGTGGGTGTGGGAGTCAGGAGCTGCACAGTCAGGTAGTCAACTGCTGTGGCTGAATGTGAGAAGGTTTTAAAAGCCTGTAGGAAATAACTGTTTTCTGAGGAAATTGTTCTTGTTTTTTTCCCTATCATTTACTCAAGTCACAAAAGGATGAAAAATCTATATGTAAGAGTAGATGAATTATTACTGGACTTACTAATGGCATTTTCTTTGGGCAGAAGGCCTTGGGACTCTTTAATGGTTTTATTGCCCTGTTGACCTTACAATCAATGGTTCTAATTAATAATTTCAATTAATATTAAACCCAGGTATTACTGCGGAAGACTGATTTCCTATACTTGCAAGAGACTCTTCATTGACAGGCTTAATCAAAACACAGCTTCCATTCAATGAATGGGAACTTTCAATTCATATACTATATTTCTAGGTTCCTGCAGCTGATATTGATAACATTCAAGTATTAAAAGGGAAAATGAAATAGCACTTCTTTCAGTAAGCCACATATATCATAGGTGAGTTTTGCAGAGTACCTACATCATTAAAAAAGCCTAAACCAAAACAAGACTTCTACTTACAGTTTCACTAGAATTTATTCACTTCCCTTACAGAGAGATTTCACTAACCAGATTAATAGAAAACAGTGAAAGGTGACACTTTTCTTGCTTTGTCTGTATTTGCATTTGGTAACCTTTAAAGAAAGCTTTGGCACCTCATGCTATGGAAGAGTTAGATCTGAAACTTAGGGGAGAAAAAGATCAGTTTTCAAAAGGTTTGTAGAGGTGTGCTGGAGCTGTGCAGTTATGAGGACCTCATCACACACACCCATAGCCCCAGACTGGGGCCACTGGTTGTGGCCGCAGTTTGTGGGAGCAGCTCTTGAAGCACAGCATCCCTTATCTGCAGGCGTGTAGAAAAGCAGGGCTTGGTGGTCTTGATGTGGGCACCCACATTTTGTGGCTTCTGCTGAACTCAAGCATTTTATGCCTCAATTTCTCTTTTCCTCCATGGGGGCAATATTTCACCTCACAGGGCTCTTGTAGAAATAACTACAGAGGGTAGGGAGAGCCTTGAGTAATGAGCATGGGGAACAAGCCTGAGAGGAAATGAGTAATCCTGCCTCCAGAGCGCAGTCCGGGCCATGCACAGTAAATAAGGCCTGGGGGCACATATTGAACAATGAGGTTAAATAAAATATCGAACAGCTGCTCATTAAGAGCAACATAAAGCCAGTGAGCCTTCCCACCTCCTGTACGTGATCATCTACCACAGTAATTAAGGGCCATATTCTGACGCATGCATGCAAAGGGCAGGATTCAGGCTGCAGAGGCCACTTGGTTTCTCACATTTCCTAGCTTTGGAGTGATTTATTATGAAATCTCAAGGTTATCTACGTAGGCATGTGTGTCTGAGGGGGACGTGCTTGCCTCTTCTGCTGTCACAACACTCAAGGTGCGATGGATTAAGACTTCACTGTAGATGTGGGGAGCTGCACAGAGGGTATTTACTCACAACTTCAACAGTGATTTAATTCAGAGCCACATCATGGGGGATTAATTACTCACTGCAAATGAGTTGCCACCCATCCTGAAAACGTCATCTCTCAAGCAGCCCGAGAGCTCTCTGCAGACAGCTGTGGACCCACGCCTGCCAGCGTGTGTGTGCGAGGCAAGGGTGCTCCACTGGGGTGTGCAGGAGGTGTTGGGGATGTGGCAGCAGCACACACACACACACATGCAGAAGGCACGAGAACTTGAGCAATGCCCGTTACCTGCTCGGCTAGCAGCGAGGCCAGGCTGGAGTAAGCATCTGCAAACTCTGGACCGTACTTAATGGAGTCCCGTAGTAAGATCACAGCTTCCTCCTTCTTCCCTTGGGACCTGCAGGACAGGGCAGGAGGGGGAAAAAAGAATGACTCCTGTAAGTACGTTTAGGTCCTCCCGATGACTTAGTACTTTTTAAAGAGATGTGAAAGTCCTCGGCTCAACCTTTTCAACAAAGACTAAATGATTCACTCACACCTTCTCTCCATCATGTGCATACCCAGCACCTTCTGGGCCCATCACTGTTTCTATATGTTACTCCCAGGTGTTAGAAGGACATAGGCTTTAACAAATCTTTCACTTGGTCTGCTATTCTGATGACTATCATACTGACCACTATGCAATGATCCCAGTGAAGATGAAATACCTGCAAAACAGTGCATCCCTCAATCCCACCCATGGAAGAGCAAAAAGTATTTCATTTTGGCTATCAGGCAAGCAGCACAGGCCACATGCTCTGTGTGTTAAGTCATAACCACTAGATTTTGTAAACTTCTCCAGTCCCACTCTACATCTCCTCTCAATATTTCTCTTTATGGAAAATACATTAAATTCTGCCCCATTCATCCCATCAGGAGTTAAAGATACATGAAGGACAAGATAGCAAAAGTGTCCCCGGGTATGAAGTACTGCACAAGACCCTCATAGCGATGTCCTTGGGAAGTCATATGCCCTATGTAAAGTGATGTTGTCAAGATAACACTGGGTTTGCAGTGAGCTTCTGGAGGTCTGTCCCCAGTCACGCAGACTGACTGACCTGGAAACAGGACATTTGCTTTCACCAGCTCTGCTCTCACATCACTGGGTTGCAGACACCAAAACACCTGCACTTCCATAAAAAGACCCACAGAGTCTTTGCACATTCCTAGACAAGTGCTGTTATAGATCCAATTCATTAAGTTAGTAGTTTGAAATTAAAATATTGCTCATTTAAATATGCCTGGGATCTTTAAATAATACCTTAGAAAGTTGATCATTAGGCTAGAGGACTCAGTTCTTCAGATTCTAAGGACTATGAACAGAGATGATCGAGAGATGGCTATGCTGATAAGCTAGGGGTTTTTTCCCAGCATTGCTCTGCATTTATTGCTATGGAAAACAGAGAAGGTTTCCTGAACAAAAATCTAAGGATGTTTATTTATTTGAGCAGTATTTCTGCAGTATCACTCTGTATTTCTTTCCTTGGAAAAATGAGAAGGTTTCCTGAACAAACATCTAAGGATGTTTAGCTTGACTGGAACAACATTTTTCTTGTGTCGAGCATACAAAGAGTAACAGGGCTTACAAAAAGAAACAAAGGGCTCTGGGACACAGAAACTATGTGAACACCTTGCTGCTTTGGCCTTAGATTTCATCTGAGTGACATGGTCAAGTAACCAGATCTTGTTTATAAGGTGCAAATTTCAGCTGATAATATATGTGGCTTTGCAGATTTTTTCCCTTTCTAGTTGTGTAACTGGAAGAATATTTTGCCTGCGCATTAAGCTAAGTAAAACCAGTTGTGCTAGGCTTTTTCTTCTTCCAGTGGTGTTCCATATAAATTACATGAATGAAGCAAAAACAAATAAAGAACCACTTTTCTCCTACACTAATTAAAGACTAGCCAGCTTGTCAATTTATAAAACTTTTGGATCCCTTGGCTGGAGTTTCACAAAACATTTTTATAAATCAAAACCAGATGACCACTTTATAAAGGTATTGATGTTTGGCAAAAAAAAAAAAGTAGGAAATGCCAGCTACAGAAATAAAAGGATTAAGTGATCCACTCAGCAGCAGTAAAAATTCCCATTAACCACAAACATGCACTCTGAACATGGGGCAGCCTTCTTAATTACTCTTTTTTTCAGAATGGCATTTTTTTTTTTCATTTGATCCAAGACCAATGTTTGTCTGCTGAAAGTGGGGGTAGAGAGGGAAAGATTATGGCATCTTTTTATGTGACAGACTGCATTATATTAAAAAAAAGCAGATCCAGTAGTTTCTCAGAGGGCTCAGGCCTGAAAGATACCAAGTGCTCTAGCCAAGCACTTAAATGCATACTTAACTTTTATGTATGCAAGTTGAAAATTAATTACTGGCTGAAGTGCTTTCCTGGATCAAGGCCAACACTTCGCAGGATCGAGGCCATTGCTTATATAAATCTCATGCAATTTGGGAGAGCATAGAGCACTGGAAGAACACCCTGATACACCAATTTACTGCAAACTTGGGATCCAGAGCAGGAAAACCTAGGTAATGTACACCTCTGCTATGATAGAGAAAGGAACAAATTCAACTGACATGAGAAGTCTGTGATCACTTAATCCAATTTTTCCCAAAATTACCAAATCCTCTCTTCTGACTCTTTCTTCTAATTGATCCCCCAGCCCCACCCCCTACAGTCAGCATGTCTGAGTCGAGAGCAATGAACAGCTCTTTCCACCAGGAACATCTCTTCCGTATTTTTCCAAGTGTCCCACAGTTAAAGAAGCATCATATTAAGTGACCCTACAGAGGTCTGGTGATGTACGAGACTGTGTGGGGACACTTAGCACTGGAGCAAACTACATTTGCAACAGAAAGAGCATCTAGGAATTAAGGCTCTAGAGGACTTCTTACCTTTCAAGATTTATTTTGTGAAGTTAGTTTGACTGCATTAAAGCCAGAAACATAGAATCCAACAAGGGCTCCACAACTATTCTGAACATCTCATCTTGGTTTCACACCATAATCCAAGGGGAGTTTGCAGTGTCTAACTCTGCCTGTCTGAAAGGAAGCCTCTAAGCCTGTTTGACTCCCTGTTTTAAAACTGATTCAGGTAATTTAGATGGACTGCTTTGCCATTCATCTATACTATGTGGATGACACCCAAAGAGGGGGAGCGGGCAATACGCTGCAAGACAGGGTTGCTTTTCAGAGAGACTAGGTCTGATGGGAACCTCAGGAAGTTGAACAAAAACAAATGCAAGTCCTGCACCCAGAGTGGGATAACCTCATGCACCAGCACAGGTTAGGGGACAACTGGGGTTCTGGTGGACAACAAGTTGAACATAGGCCAGAAATTTACCTTATTTGGCAAAGAAGGCCAACAGTGAGTTCAGGGAAGTGATCCTTCCCCTTTATGAAATATTTGTGACACCACATCTGGAGCGATGTCTGTCCAGAATTGGACTCCCCAGTGTAAGAAAGATTTGGACTTACTGGAGGAAGTCCAACTGAAGGCCAGGGCTAGAGCACCTGCTGCATTGAGGAGAGGCTGTGTGAGCCATGTCTTTGGCTCTGAGAAGAGATGGGAGAGGAGAGGAGGGGAGAGGAGAGCAGAGCAGAGCTCAGGGCTGACTTCAGTGCTGTCTGCAACTACTTGGTCAGAGGATATAGAGAAGTCAGAGCCAAACTCTTCTCAGAGGTGCATGGTGACAGGACAAGAGGCAACAGTTGCAAGTAGAACATGGGAAATTCTGATTAGATATAAGGACAAATATTTTTCACTACAAAGGTGGTCAAACACTAGAACAGGTTGCACATAGAGACTGTGGCATCTCTGTCCTTGGAGGTGTTCAAGATTCAGCCGCACATAGCCCTGAGCAACCTGATCCAATTAGATTTGCTCTGAGCAGAAGGCTTGACCAAATTATCTCTAGAGGTCCTTTCCAACCTATTTTTCTAATCTACTGTAAATGTGATATCACCAGAGTTTGTTTGGGTTTTTTTTTATAAACAGGATACAATGTGTACGTGATACTGATAAATAACTACAGCACTTCATGCAACACAGCGTACCCCAAACAGAGACCATCCAGAAAGCCAGATGCAGCATCACTGAACATTATCACTCAGTTTGCTTCTTTGAATGGGAGAAATGTTTCACACTCTAAAATATCTTAAATCTCAATATACATAATATCTATCTGATGTTTTTCAGCATCTTCAGACAGTTACACAAGTCTGGGTCAGCACACTCACATACATATATCTCCAGAAGCCTGTATCGGAGAGGGTTGACAGTCCCCCCTCCTCTGAATAGATTGGTTCCATAAACTTGGACTAAATCACGGCAACAAAAGCACAGGACACATTGTGTGTTACTCTACACTCAGAAGAGAATCAGTCCTTTGAACAAACTCAAGATTTCAGTGGACATTGTTTCTAGGCATTTCACTTTCCCCTTGAAAATGAAGCCATAAAATTCTCAAAGCATATAAGAGTTATGAGGCTTTTCTTCATAAGAAATAATGTACTAAATGTTGGAGTGCTCTAGGTATGGATAGATACAGTACTGCAAAATAAGAAATTCTCTCCCATTCTTCCTGCAACAGAAAGACGAGATAAATATTTACTTCAAATCCTCATAGCATTTTATTCCTTGTCTCTTTACAGAGTATCTCACAGGCTATAAATTTGTGAGGTATTCTGAATGATATTTACCTCAGTTTTTCATGCTGTATCTCAACAAAACTGAATCTATATAGAGGAGTTAAATATTTATATAATGGGAAACTTCAAAACAAAACACAAGAAAGCAGCATCAGGCAGCTCTATGTCGCTCATCACAGATCATGAAAGTGGAGAAAGAGATCTTTTCACTTTCAGGTAGGCCATCTTTTGAGTCTATTTTAACTAAGAAAGTTGTTGGCATTGTTTAACTATCTACTCTCTAATATTTATATTGGGCAAGAAAATGATGACATACAACTTTATTTTAGGATATGTAAACAAAACCAGGGGCTTATTCAGCCATTACTCTGCAATGCTTCCTGAGGACATTCATCTTCTGGCACATAGCTGTCTTCATTATTTGCAAACAGAAAATAGAAACATCCTTTTTCATCTAGAACTTCAGCAGAAAAAAACCTTAGAGATTTCACCCTGTGGTCCTCAAAACAGATTTTTGCTCAAGTTTAAATCACAAGCAAGGGATGCTTAAATAGAGAGCTTATTTACAGGGAATAACAAGAGGCAGATTTCCACATGGGAATAGCAAACCCATCCTTCCAAAATCCTGGAGTTCCCCTTTCTTAGCACTCCAGAGGAGATGAAAGCTAATATCTGCCATCAGATTTCCACACTACAAGCAGGGGTGTGTATAAGGAACCCAGAATAGTTCAACTGGGAATTCCCTATGCCAGATAGTTTTGTTACATGTCCCAGTACAAGTGGTGCTGTTACTGCACATGTCTGAAGTGTTGCAGATCTGGCTCTTCCCAATCTGTACCACGCACTGAAGCCTCTGCAAAGAGGACAGAAAGTGCTTTTATGGCTTGACCATTTATCATCTCTTTGTCATATGTTTAAAAATCAAAACACTCTTCATAATGTCGCATAGCACAGCCATATCTGACTGTAATATTCTGCAGATTTTAATTTATTACCTAGATTACACTAGCATTTGGTGTCTGCAGAATACTGGTTGCCCTATATACACATACGTGAAAGGGTAATTTGGAGACCCAGGTAGAAAACATAAATAAAGACAAAGTTGTAGGAAGGGGAAGCTTGACATCTCTGCCTTGCTCCTGTCTGATCACAAGTCACTCCATGATCCAGCATGGCTGATGATTTCTGCTAAATTGATAGATGATCCAGGAAAGGCTCGAGCAAAGGGGTTTGGGTTAGCATTTTAGGGGAGATATTCACATAGGATCTGCTCACACAGCATGTACTTTACATATGTGCTAATCCCTTCACCATAAACTCTGACTATTTTTTAGTAGGTTTTTTAAAGCTGAGTAAGGAGATGAGGACATCCAGTTTCCATTATAATTAATACTATTGGTCTGTCCAGGTGTGCTAGGTTGTTTTGGAAACCTAAAAAAAAGTCTACAAAATGGGAGCAAATGGGTGGGGAAAGAGGCAGGTGGAACCTGAGTGCTTTATTTTAACAAGTTTAGCCCAAGTATCACCCATCTTTAAAATACTGCAATATATGGCACCACAGAAGGATGCAGAGCACATACAGTCCAACAGGACACACAATATCTTAACTATCCCATTGGTAAAAACATAACATATAGCACACAAAACAAACAGCAGTTCTAAGAGATTTTTCCCATGTCACCTTTGTGCTTTGCCAGAGCAACAAATCCAGCTTCTACCCATCTGCTGGGTCATAAGAGCCCATCAACAGTCCAGATTTAAGCACTATTGACATTACTTGTTCCAGTGCTACTTCTGGCTTACGTCCTTTAGTATTAATATTTCATATTAAAAAAAAAATATCACAGAGAATAACTAAGGCAAACACGACGGATTAAAAGGACAAAGTGTATTTTTAAACAGCATTGTCACCTAAGATTAATTTCAATCAACCAGATTTGATAAATAATACAGAGACCTTCAATTTCTCTTGTAATAAGACTGTCTTTACCATTTTACTTTCTTGTATTTCCAGTAAAGCACTCACCTATCTTCCATTTAAGAATTACTTAGCTGCCATCAGGTTTACTTGTAATATTATTCTGATAATTTTTCCACTACCAAATGGACAAGGCAGAACTTCAGCAATACATTTAATATGTCACAAACTCATACTGAATATAACATTTCAGAATCAGAGATCAAGTATGTTTTGATGAGACAGTGCCACTTTAAAACCAGCCCAACACTAAAGCCTGATCTGCTCTAGAAGATTTATCAGAGACCTACTGCCAGTTTATACGAGCAAAAACGTACTTTTACTGCTGTATTTTATGCAGTTCTGCCAACAAATAACACACTATCCTCACAAAAACAAGGGGGGTTTTGCTGGTGCAAAATAGTAATGCAGGAATAGAGATGTTTGGGTTTTTTAATTGCACTCCTAGCAGATCTTACCATACCGGCAAAGCTTCTCGTGTAGATTAAAGTTTTGACTTTAGATACGATTAGTCAAATTAATTTGCAGGATTATGATTGTCTGCTATTCTGCTTCCTAAAGGGTGACACTATAAATAACAATGAGTGAAATTATGAGCTGATTAACTTGTTTTCTTGCTCAGCAGAGTAACCGTACAGGGATGTAAGCCAGCTTTCCCCTCAAATCCAGACCCACCCCCTCTGCAATGGGATGAACCTTCTGCTGCTCGGAGCATCTCAGAGTTAGGTCCTTGTGCCTAAACTATGCATCCAACTTCCATACAGCTAATGAGGAGAAGCGAGAACTTCCAGAGAGAGATTTGTTGGACCTGTGTAATTTATTAGAGCTGCATCAGATGCCTGTCTTTGAACAATGTGGCTTTCTCCACTGGAAAGGCTTATGCTTCTCCATCGAGATGGGAATCTCAAGTTACTAGTCGGGTTTAGGCACCTCATTTTCGATGCCTGATTTGGAACATGTTAATTCCCTTCAACTGAAACACAATTGTAAACAGCATCTGATGTAGCAGAGAGCATAAGTATATCCCACCTAAGCCTCACCTTTGTACCAGCACTCTGGGCCAGCAATAAGAAGTAACACCAATCCTTCACCAGTTGGCAGAAAAAAAAACACTTTGGTGATATGTGTAGAGAGAATATGAATTTTCTTGGTGCCAGTTCTGTGTTCAACTTACTTGAGCAGGTTGCCGAGATTGAAGAGAGCTCGATTGTGCTGAGGGTTTAACTGAAGGGCCCGTCTGTAGTAGTCCTTTGCCTCCACCACGTCTTTGGTCAATGTCCCTAAGTTGTTGAGAGCACTTGCATGACGAGGGTACAGTCTAGGAAAAATGAAATATCATGTTACAGACACTCAATGGACAAAGCTGAGGTCACTAATGCTCCCACCACCGCTGTTTGACATTTGGTAAAGCAAAGGATGTCAGCTAGGAAACACTGTTTTCCCTTCATTTGCTGAAGGTCCTGATGGGATCCTGAGAAATCTTTTCAACTCCCAAAGAGATTGCAGATCAGATCTTCTCCTACAGATCCTGTACTCCTCCAGGGCAAAAGGGAACACTGAACAGATTTGAAACTCTATTTTACCCTCCAAGCAAAAGGTAAAGTGACTAAAGCAGCTTGAATGTCTTTATTCAAAATGTTTTTCAAACAAGCAAGAACTGTTTTGTCAAAAACATGTTTCCAACGGAAATATGCTTTGACATACACAGAAACCAACACAATACTGTTTAAATTGATCTGGTTTGGGTTTTAAAAATCATTTTTCCACAATAAAAGTGATAATAACGTGCAAAAGAAAACCTGAAATCAGCTGTTGACCAATGTTTTCAGGGCCAAACAAAACAATAAAAAAATCTAGAAACAGACTGCCTACTTCCTAAGCTTCCAGTTCTTTTTTTTCACCATTTGGTTAGTTTCTCCTCTTAACTGATCTGTTGAAATTCACATCTACCTGTTTCAGTTATAACACTAGATATTGGGCCCAATGCATCTCTGGTAAAAATCTCCATGAATTAAGAAGGTTGCAATGGTCCATTAAGCTGCTTACATTCTCAAAGTTGTGCTCCTACATTAATATTTTGGTTTGTAGGTTTTTCACCAGAAAACTCCAGAGGTGAAAGTGATCCAGGGCAAGATTTAGCATCCAGGACTCTTTGTGTCATAGATGGGTGAAAACCAACATTCATGACAATAAAGAAATAAATCTATGATGATAGCCCAAGAGGTCCCAGGCAAACTGGGAGAGCAGCTTTGTGAGTATGTCTGATGTTCTGGTATGAACCAGTGCACAGGTGCTTGCCCACTAAACTCCTCCAGATGATCACTTCATTCATGATAGGGAGGAAGCAGGTTAAGATGGTTAAGGCTCCAGTTTGAGAAGACCTAGTCGCAAATCCCACTGCCACTGCAGAATTTCTTTTTCAGACAAGGACAAGTCATCTGACATTTCCTTGCCTTAGGTCCCTGTTCATAGGAAAGTGATGTGGATAATGACATTAAAAGTAGTTGCCTATGATAGCCCAGGGTACAGCATGAGGAGGGGCATTTAAAGGAAGAAGGGATTAACTCTCTATAATATAGTCTGACTCTAAAGTTTGCAACTGTTTTTAATCTATGACTTTCCATGGTGGTTTTTTTTTGCCTGGAGTTTTTCATTATGTCAGTTCAGCCCTGGGATTTTCTCTGCTTAAGTACCATGAATAATTTAGCATTTTATACACTGCTGCAACATTTGTATCAGTCACATTTTGCTCCATAGCGCATAAGTGATTTTCGCAAGGTCTTACTTGGGGGCGAATCTGGGAATGCAGGAGGGAACTCTGGGAGAAATGGACATGCACTGGTAACAAACCCAGGATGCTTCCTACAACTAAGAGAAGAGCCCAAAGTCCTTTTTCCACCCAACACCAGGCCTAGTAGACAAGGTAAAGCCATGTAGTTGAGTACCGTTCAAGGATGCAGCCACATACGTTTTTTAAAACTTATCCTATTATAATTGCAAAAGATAAATGTAGCAGTAACTAATGAATGCAGACTCTGTCAACATCCCTCCTGTACAGATAAGCATCCTGTCTCTCAGAAGTAACCACTTCTCCTGTGTCTTCATTCACCCACGCTACCTGCATTTGCTGCTCAAATGATTTTTGAAGTTCCCTAATTGATCTTGTCGCAGAGGAGCAAAGAGTAGGAAATTCATGCTGAGACTGCAGTTGGCATAGAAATAGTATCACTTTCCATCAATGAAGCTACTCAGTGAGCCTGGTATGTTTCAGGATGTGAGAGGCTCCATGCACTTGTAGAAGCAGCAGCAGAAGAGAACGATCATGAGGGTGTGGTGTTGAGTCTTGACCTTGGCCTTAAATCCACTGGTCATCAAGGCCAAGCCTCCCCAGCTGAAGCAGGCTAGGAGAAAAGCTTTCCACAGCAACAGCAGGGGAACAATGGAAAGGACCAAGCTTGCCTGCTCTTCAGCACTTGGGATGCAGCTCTGTGTGATACCTTGATCAGGATCTTGAGTGAAGAATATCCTATCTAACTTAGGGCAAATGACTGAGGGTTCAGCCTTGTTTCCCATTTCTTCCATGGGATCTTCACATTGTTTCGGACCAAAAAAAGGTCTGGGAGTCATATTTTTGAGGCTTTTTTTCCATTTGGCTATGATAAAAGCCGTGCACCACTACTGTCAGTACTCATACATAAAACCAGCCCGGGTTCTGGCATGAAGTCACTTGAGTTACGAGTGGGCAAAAATATTTCAGAAAATTCTTGGGAAAGTCAGAAACAGATTAACATTTTACAGCCCTGAACCTGATGGGTTTTCTCTCAAACTTTCAGAAATTAATTCTGTTCTTGGCCCCTAGTGCTCCCATGACATTTTAGGCCCGGGAGATTTGCTTGCACCAGGAGAGGAATGAAAACTCAAGATTAAAAAACAGAACTGATTTCACCTTTAAATTGCACAGTTCTGACCAGCAGCTCCATAAATATACTTCTGAGCTAAGCGCTAAAACCTCTTGACAGCAAATTACAGGATGCAAGCACGTCTTCCCTGGATCCTGGGCTCTATTTCTTGTGTTTTACATTTATTCATTACATCTCATTGCCCTTTCCAAGAAACATAAGTGAAAAACCAGAAACTCTGCTAGCACAACTTGTTAGCTTAAACCTGCTTAGCATCTGGCCTGAAGAACTTCTGACATTTGTAATTTTACATATCCGAGCAAATGTTAAGAGAAAAATCTAAGCGCACCAAGATAGGGCAGTGGTGTTGGGCTTTGTCATTAGGGTTCAGTTCTTCACAGCTTTATTTGGAATATTACTTTATTACAGTCGTAGAACAGGATGCCACTCAATTGAGTTAGCAGAGAGCATAACCAAGCCCTAAAAGAGCACCACCTCTAGTAAAGTGACTAGAGCCAGAGCTTGAGCCCATGACCATTTACATTGTTACACTGTTAACATGATCCCTAATTGTTTCACAAAACCCTGAAATAGTTCCCTGAGCAGTTTGGGGCTGAGCCCAGACCAGGGTTGGGTCCCAAAAGCCAGTTTAGGGTCAGTCACTGTCCCTCAGAGGACATAAACACTTACTCAATATTTGCAGGTCAATTTATGCCAGTTGGCCCCAAGGCTAGAGAATGGAGTCCAGGCCCTTCTTTATTTATTAATATGGACGATGACTAAAGGACTAACCGCCTTACTCAAACTACCCTCTGTTCATGCACACCCACTGCTGTTAATAACAGCTTCCTGGGTATAAAACCAGAGTAGAACAAAGCCTCGTGGATGGATTTACAGAGCATCATAAAACTTGACCATAGGTAACTAACTAAAGCAATGCTTACTCAACAAATCTCAAAATGTTTCTGCAAAACTTGTAGATACACCGCTTGCAAACTGCTTTGTTTTTTGCTGTATGCGATCTATTATTTTAATGAATGGTTGTACACATAATTTTTTTCCATTTTTACATTATCGGGAGGTTTGTGCTGTTTTTCAAGACTTCTGGAGTTGGTCCCAATGATTCTCAAGGTATACCTTGCTTGTTTTGACCATAAGCTCTCTGATGCAAAGATTGTCTCTTCCCCACATGTATTTATTCCTTGGAAGGGTCAGAAACACATTACCAGGAGGTCTCCAGTTAACCTGAAGGCTCTTCATGCCACAGTAATGATAATACTCAGAACCCAGACCTTGTTTTACAAATAGCTGGGACACTCTGAGATGCAAGGAATCAGTTGTTGGAACATAGATGCCTTGTTTTTCAACTTTTTGTAAGAAACAAAAGCTTTCTATCTGGACACACATGGAGCTGTATTTTCCTCGCCACCACCATTGATAATGGTAACAGTCTGCGGGCAATATCCTTCTTGTTATGCATCTGATTAGGTAGAAATTCCTCTAGGCTTCACCTAATCAAATGCAAGTGCTGCATTATTTATGAAAGAAAGCTGAATTTCATTAAACTTATTCTACAAGAAGCAGTTCATGTAAAAAAAATTCAGTTTCTCCTTTCTTCTAGAAATCAGAATAATTTTCTTTAAAAAACTACCTTCACAGGTAATTATAATAGAAGTCTCGAAACAGCAAAATTACTTTAAAAAAAATAAACCAGCCCATAAAAACGTATTTTAAATCAGACTGGGATTTCATTTCTAAAGAGAAGACGAGTGGGATGTTTCCTTGTTGCAGAATGAATAATTCAACTGATTCCTCCAGTGCTGTATCTGCAATTGTTAGAATAAATTTAAGCATATTTCCCTTTAACTATTACAGGTATACACTGCACAAGAACTCCTGTTAGTAATTATCCCTACTTATTTTAGACTAGCAAAATTCTCTCTAACACCACTGAACAAAAGCCTTACTGACTTGCACAGTCAAGAGATTTCCAGTTTCACAAAAAGATACCAGGCATAAAACATATACAGTCATCAAAACACTGATGACCATTTATTTTGCTTTTTAATTTAATGCTGCTATGCCTGAAACATTCTAAACATAAAAAAAAACCTGAGGGGTTTTGTTTGGCAACATATCTGAACCACAAGACAATTCCAGAAAAAAGAGAAAGGGAGGGAAATTGTTGTCATGACTACAACCTATAATCCACCAAGAATTTTAATTCTTTTAATTCAGTTTGAGAGAGACCACTTAACCAGCAAGCTCTGCTTGTAGTGCTGCCTTTATACCCTTGGTCTGGTGCCAGAAGTATTCAGGGGGCAAAAGGCATTAGCGTGACAACTCCCCACCTGCTCTAAAGAGCGTTACGTGGGTGTTGCTCAGCCATTGCTGTGCAGGGGCAGAGAGCAACAGGGGTTGGGGCCAGACTAGCGTGCAATTAGCCTGGGAAACTACTACGAACAGCATGGAACAGACTGCAACACTGGCTTTCAAAGGTCTGGACACCTCCACATGATAAAAGAGGTTATTGAAAGCAGTCCAGAGCTACCTGATGCTGGAGTGGATGCAGAGAAGGGCAACAAAGCTGGTGAGAGGTCTGGAGAACGTGTTGTATGAAGAGCGCCTGAGAGAACTGGGATTGTTTAGCTTGGAAAAGAGGAGGCTGAGAGGAGACCTCATTGCTCTCTACAGCTACCTAAAAGGAGGTTGTAGTGAGGCTGGTGTTGGTCTCTTCTCCCAAGTAACTAATGACAAGAGGGAATGGCCTCAAGTTGCACCAGAGGAGGTTTAGATTAGATATTGGGAAGAAGCTCTTTACTCAAAGAGTGGTTAGGCATTGGAACAGACTGCCCAGGGAGGTGGTGGAGTCACCATCCCTGGAGGTGTTCAAAAAAAGAGTAGATGTGGTGCTTTGAGACATGGTCTAGGGGTCAGGGAGATGCTGGACAAAGGTTGAACTTGATAATCCTAGAGGTCTTTTCCAACCCAAATGATTCTATGATTCTAACTCTCAGAGCTGGGACAGCCCTGAGATGTCACACATGAGACTGACTCTCCCTGCTGCCCCAGCCCCTCACCATGTTCCAAGCATCGATGATAAGCCTGTTGAAGATGTGTTCCCAGTGACTTAAAACATGAGTCCTTAAAGTCATTATAGAAGCTGTAAGCAACATTAGCCATCATTAACCTAATGGGCATGCTAGGGCAGCACCAGAAGAAAGAAAAAGCCTGCCTGCATCATCTTGCACAATATTCAAATGGGCTCCAAGCATATTCAATTCTGCTAGAAAGAACAAACAGCAAGCTGGGGAGATTTAGCATGCCTGGGTTTTGTTAATCTATCTTTTGATTAAAGGATGCGTTTAAACTTAGCACTCACAGGGAACACTCCACCTCTGAAGCAGCTTTGATTAATTACCACTGCTGCACCGCTGTCAGAAAGCAGGTTGTGCGGGCTCTCTCATGGTTAAATGAGAAGAGAGGCTGAAGACCCTTAGGATAGAACTCCACTTATCAGTCCTCCATACTGCAGGATGTCTCCCTGCTACCCGCTCCCAGCTCTCCCAGTGCCTGTGTGACCCTACCGCAACACCCAGCAGCCGCTGGCTCACTTCAGCCAGATTAAGTGCACAGAGTCAGGTCTTAATTACCCAAGCCCAATTACTTGCTGGCAGCATGGTAACTTGTTTTTAAGGCATGTTTTTCCCCATTCCAACACATACCACAATATTTTATTGGCATTGTTTTGGCAACAAAAGTAAGAAGATTAGATGAATAATGTTTCACCTGTGCCAAATTTTCATACTGCCCATTTTATATGTACTCTGATATACAATTTCAAGCCAATTTTCCCATTTTAATAGTATGTAAACACATGAAAATGAGTGTGATGTAAGTTCTCAATAAAGCTCTATGTCAGGTTGAATTAAAACTTGGCTGGATGTAATTCAGAGACTAGTCATCCTATGGGGAACAATCCTGTGCTGGCAACAACTTAGGCCACGGCCTCATAATAGCTTGCTACCTAGGGAGCTGCTCTACATGATGTGGAGATGTGTAGGTCACAGAGACAGATCCTATGTCTTTCTCAGAAAAACCTTCCATTTGCAGCACTTGAATTCCTTTTATAGAAGGAGAGATGATCCTGCAATATTAAGCGGCAGCTGGTTCCTCTTGAAGAGTTTTAGTAGTTGCATCAATATTTCCTCAAAGGTAACACCCTTCAGCTTGGCAGAAGGTTTGTGACAGGCTGGAATTTTTTACATTTATTTTTTTAAAAAACTGGAAATCCTGTTGAAAGTCAGGCAAGTGAGAGATCTAACGCTCTTGGGTTCCTTTGAAAGCCTCAGGCATAATCTTCTTCAGTGAAAGCATGACAAAGCAGCCAGACTCCTGTCTGTATACACTGCTGCCTGGCGTTGGGTATTACATCATGCCCATTTCCATGAACTCAGCTATGAGGTGGTCTGGCTCAGGGCTTGACACAACACTAGGAATAAGACAGGGAGCCATCCAACCCCAGCATGGTGCAGGGGCTTTCAGTATCCCTGAGCAGCTCTGCAGGTTCTATTGGGGTCCTCACTGGTGTTACTGAAGTGCTGGGGCCTGGGCTGTGGGCCCTGAGTTGGAGTTGACCTATGGATGAGTCACAACCCAGGAACATGTTTTGTTCCCTAAGTGGTTTCAGTCCCCACAGACAGAACCTGGCCCACCTGTGTGAGGTCTCGCCTTCACCCAGGTGATCATGGTTGGGGTGGTGGGCAAGAGCTATATCAACCAGGAACCAACCAGTTTGAGAGAGGCAACAAGGAGCTGATTAGTTTGAAGAGAGTTCCTGGGGAAGAGAGTTCCTGTTGGGGGCAGCTTGCTGAGCTCTCTCTCAGTGGTGTGTTCCCCCTTGGCTGATTTGAGATGAAGAAGGGCAAACAGATAAAGAATAAAAGATGAAGTTATGCTGAGGGGATGTTGCTGAGTTTGGTGTTGGCCTGAGGAAGAAGAGAGGTAGCAGCACAGTTACACAGACTAGCTCAGGTCCTGATGGAGGTCCTGCACAAGAAGTCAGTAGCGAGGGCTGCCTGATCTCCAGTGCCTACAACTATTTCAGACACCCACCAAAGGTGTCCTCCCTCTGCTGCTGCTAAAGGGCAGGGGGGGACTCTTGCAGATGCCTTGGGCAGCTCAGACCACTTCAAATGTCTTCTACCTTCTAGTGGGCAGAAGTCACCCGCACTTTGGCACTGAGTGGACATTGAGAGACAGTACTCATCTTTGCCATGTTCCCCATACAGCCTGGGACAAGTCTGTCTTTTCAAGGTCTCCATGCCTTGTCACTAATGTGACAACAATAAAACTTCCCTGCCCTGTACTATTGCCTCTCTACTTACAGCACAAGCCCTCTGCAGTCATGATAACATCCAGCTACAGTCAGTGGCCAGCACAGCAGGATCATGATCTCAGCTGGAACCTCCAGAGGCCAATTCAGTATAAATAGTAAGTGCTGAATCACAGCCAGAGATCGGTAGAAGGAAGAAAGGTCCTGGCTGTACAGCTTCTCCCCCTGCCCAGCAGCCCCATCAGCAGGAACACAGCCTGTGGGTGCCCTGCCACTGGCAAACCCTTTTCCAGGGTGGGCATCCAAGGCTGACAGGCAGAGCCCAGGGGATGGCAGCCATGCTATGTCCTAGTATCAAAGGAAACCTCTCTAGAACAGAAATGTGAAAAAAAGAGAAGCTGCATAGATTTAATCTGTAAATTGACAAAAGCCCCATGAAATTTTAGAGCCTGGCATCAATTAAGAAAAAAACCCAAAACAATAATACCCTGAAGCATGCCATTTAAAAAACAAACCTTTAGCACATTAAATGATACTACAATTTATGAATTTTCATTAAATTTTTGAACCTTGGGCAGAGGTAGAAGCTTAAGAGTTAGAGATGAGGAGACAAAAAAGGATTTTAAGTCAAACAATGTCATAGCTAAATGTAAATAAATAAAATCTTTCCTGCTAAACTCACATGTTCCCTGCAGTGCCAAGGCAACATGCGGCTATCAAACTGGGCTGCCTGCTTATGCTCTCACATAAAGTATTTATGCAGGATTCATGTAAGTTCTGAAAATCCCAGAAACCACTCAAGCCCAACAAAGGACTAATAATTCACAACACGTCCAACTCAGAGATAGCACGAACAGTGAAGGCGTCTCCATAGATCCCACAGAAACTAGAGGGATACCACAGCAAACAGGACACTATCGGGTGAGTTCTTCAACCAAGCCATTACATGAGGGAATGAAATAACAACACATATCTCAACTAAGCAGATGGGGTGAAATCACGCCTGTCATCTCCCAAGGTTCACAGGTGCTGGAGGAAGCTGTTCAGCTCTATACTGCCACCCATAATCATGGCTGTCTCCAAGATGTCTGGGGGTTTCTTCAGACTTTGGCGTAAATCAGAGCAGTCCCATTTCAGCACTGCTCAAATTGCTCAAAGGGGCCATTCAAAATTCTGAGGATAAGCAGAGTGCCTCAGCTACTCCTGCCAGCCCTTCACAGAAATTCTCAAGGTTATCCTTGACAGACGTGTACAGGGAACCAATTTTTCTTCTGACCCCAGGTAAGGACCAGCGAAGGCAAGTCTCTGATGATTTAGCATGACGATAATCAGTGTTATCTGGTCATTCTTTGTGCAAAGTTTTCATAGAGACAAGGACAGCAGGCTACTGAAAAAGAAATTACTGTGGGAACAAGTAACCTTTGGATTTGAGGTTCTCGTGAGCCAAAAGTGAAAAGTAGACTTGAACACCTGCAAAATACAGCCATAAGTTTCTCTCTGCATAGCCCACATAAAATCAAAGTAGACACCTTGTCCCAATAAGACAACAGCTTTGTAGCTTCATTAGTGGAGCATTTTCCATTCCCCAGATTTTTAGCATCAGTCCTTGGTCTGTAAATAGTCAGAGCAACAACACTGAGGAAGAGCAGTCATTCTCACAGCTAATTGGGCCCTTCTCCAAGAAGATGTGTTTGAAAAGCCAGCAAGTCCCCCAAGCACAGTGTAGAAGGACCTGCCTGCACACACCACAGAAGCCATGGGCTAGGAAGAGACCCTGCCTGTAAATACCCGTGTCCCCAAGTGAGTTATACATCTGTCCATCTCAGTGGGCGCACCCAGCTTTCATCACTGTCAATGCAGTTACATTGCACATATACAGCCTCTGCATCAGAGCTCATGGTTGCACTTACACTAGTTTGATTTTTGAGCAAATAAAAAACTATGCCTATTGACTGATACTTGATCAACAAAAAGCAGAAAAACTGAACAGAGGTGGGGTGCACCCCAAAACAGGCAAGGGTTAGTGATTTATAGAGAATAGATTAAAAAATAAAACTACACTAGCTGAAGTAATTTGGCCATCATCCCACACACTGTGTTAAGTCTGTTATTCAAATTATCAGGCAGCTGTTACAGTCATCAATTACTATTAAATCACTTAACAATTTTGTCTAGCTTCAGGACAGGCACCATGTACGTACATAAGAACACCAATTACCCCAAAAGCCAATTGTCAAAGTGTGATTCAGAAGAATATCGCACAAAGAAGTTTCCGACTGCTTGGACACGATCTCAAGTCTGTAACATCTGCTAACACAGGCTATTATGTGCAGTCTCTATGAAGATGTTTCATCAAATGCCTAACCAGAGGGCTTGCTCCAAGGGCCTGACCTAAGTACCATTAAGTGTCAGAAGGGCACTCACAGTTTCAGGAGCAAATGCAGCCCTGGCAGTGGCAGCAAAGCAGCACTGCACATTTTTGACTCACTGTAAAAACAGGCTAACAAATGGTGCTGGTATTTTAATTCTTTCCAGAAATAAATCACAGATGGTATCCAAGGCCACCTGCAGTCCATGATGAGAGGCATTTTCAAGGCACACACACATAGACGCACACACACACATAAAGGGCTGTATGAACACAATTTTTTTACTGCATGGAGAGTGCAATTTAACTGAATTTAAACAACCCCAGATACTGTTGATTTAAGATATATAAAAACCCAGCAGGAAGGTGTGTGGGAAAGCTTAGCAAGAAACCTGAGTCTCCCTTACAGCATTAGGGCCTTATTTGTAAAGTGGAGTGAGGAGAGAGCAGCCTCGCTTCATTCCTTGCTATCCATTTCAGTGATATTATGAACCAATTTTATTCCCTCAGTGAGGGACATGGATATGGTACCCACATTGCTCCCTCCTGCCTCCTCCTCCATCTAGCTTGCATTCGGGTACCAAGTACACATAAGCACGATCTCATGACACTTCTTGATGCCACAAACCAGCATTCCCAATTTCTGTGCTGTAAGCAATGTCCTAAGCTGTATAATTTGCTAGCTCTGCAAGAGACAGACCACACATGTGACAGCACCAAGTGTTTTCATACTGGTTCATCTGCCTCCTGACCCAGTCTCTCCTCTCTGTCAAGGCTGAGCACTAGAGCAGCTCCCTGAGCTTCAAAGAATGCCAGCTTGAGGGTTCCTGCCTGCTGCCCAGAGGCTCTGTTTTCTGGAACATGCCACAAGGCAGAATGGAGGTTTCTGCATGAAAGGCTAATCCCCCTTCCCACTCTGTTTAGTCAGCAGTGCTTGGCAGAGAAAGTCCAAGGAGACCTTGTGACTTTCAACCTGTTGATGGACACGTACACACTCACAGGTATGCTGCAGATGTGTGTGCACTCTCACATACACGCACCAGTGCATTTATGTGCATAAACTCATGGTATTACATATACAGTGGATACTTCCTGCAGGACTCTATACTATCAGGTATCACACTAATGGTAAGAGTCAGTTCACACACTTGCCCATGCCTCTGCTGGGAAAGAGAAGCACCCCAGAGAGTAGCTCCGGGTTGCCTCAAGGTGCCTGATGCTTGCAAAGCCAGCCTGAATCTCTTTCTCCCTCCCCACAGCCTTACTGCCTGTATTTCTTTCTTTCCTTTTTCAGTCCTCCAACCCCAGTTCATTTCTGTGACTTTCATCCAGCAGAAATCAGTTATGAAGAAATAATTCAGTTATGATTTGGCCATTTTGTATCATTTGATGGTCACAGTATCTGCCTTCACATAAAGATAACTCTCCCCCACTACTAGCTTAAACATGATACTCTATTGACATTTTTAATTAAGGGAAAACCTGTAAGTTTCTATATACAAAGATGCAAACATGATTTTTTTTATATGTTAACCTTTTGTCAGACACAGAAATGTAGCTTGAATAGCACAGAACTATTATTAGTACGTTTATTCATCCAACTCCAGCAAGAAACCCAGCAACCTCCTTCAGCCCCACCTGCTGTGGCTCACATTGATCTGCCATCCATGGGAAGCACAGCCCTGGCAACAAACACAGAGATAGATGGCAAAACAGAGTTGCTTTGGAAATTAAAATTTTGAATGAACACTACTGTAGCAGGGAAGGTGATTTTTTTTTTTTCTCCCTCCATTATTTAAAGGGTTATTAAAGATGTAATGGATGTTCATCAATAGGTTTTAAGGCTCTGCTGTTTTCCTCTCTCTGCGTGTCAGCTCATGTGCACTCCTGAGGAGCAATGAAATGTCTCAACAGCAACATCAAGCAAACAAAGCTGGGGAGAAGCAGGACAAAAGCTGGGTAACTACCAACAACAGCAAAAATGTCTTCACTAGTACATGAGAGTCATTCCTCATATTTGCGTGAGGTTGCATAACCTCATATTCTCAATCACAAACATGAGAGTGGCAAGACAAGTTTTATTTCAGGTAAGACCATCACTGTTTGAACTCCAGGAGCAGGAGGTCTCTGACATTCCTATCAACAGCCGCCCATCTAAAGCAGAAGCAGCAGCAAGAACGTTAAGGCCAGCTTTCAGAGTAGCCATGGTCAACACACATCTCAGACAGAGTATTTCTGGCCTTTACTTTTTACAGGAAAAAAAATGTCAAGTATCTCCTGAGGTCACTACCATATGTCAAGGAAACCAGTGAAGCAGTCTAATCCAGCAGCGTGTTTTTCTTGTTTTACTGAAAGTAAGCTGAAAGGTTTATAACCTCATGCTACAACTGCAGAATGCCAGCTTGTTCATCAGGTCTGCTCTACAGGTAACTCATCTTGTGTCTCCAAAGTGTTCTGCTTCCATTCCCCTTTTAGGAACCCAACATACAGGAGGAGCTTTTCCTAAGTCCACAGAACTTTTTTTCTTTTCATTCTCCCTCTCTCCAATTCAAATGTTGTTATCAATTTTTACATTTCATTTCAGTTTTCATTTCTCCCACTCTTGGGAAGCATAATTAGATTGCACTAATTACCTAAGCCTAAGACAGGGTATTGTGTCACTGGTCCCTAGGCTGGGGTGAGGAATTAATATTTTGACAGGACACCTGCAATGGCATCAACAGGTGGTTGGGATCAGTTGCCAAGTTTGCCTTGGAAACTTGCCCTGTAGTTTCACTGTCAGAGAAAATACTTTCTTCTTCTCCGTCATTTAACTGCCCTGAAGTTAACAGAGATACATCAACACCTGCCAGCAGAGGATCCTGCCTGCCTTTGAAAGCAGGAACGGGAGCGATTAAAGTACCAGAGACCAACTTTCCCAGGATTTAGTGTCAATTGCTATTATTTCACTACGTAACCTGTGTGCACTTCAACATCCTTTCCCACAGCTATAGCTACAATATCACCTGCCTCCTTCACAGGAGCAAGGGCCACTTCGCTAAATAGCTGCATGGCAACCGACACTTCTGGCAGAGAAGCAGCACGTAGAAAAGCATCATTACGTTGATGGAATGGTAATTGCAAGCAGTTCAAGCAGCCCGAGTGTGGACTGACAGGATCACTTTTGTTTAGCAAACAGTTAGACTCATTCACCGGAGATCAAGCAGACCTACACTGTAATTTGGCACAAGCTTTAGAAGCGGGCTGGAATGATGGATGAGCCATCAGCCACGTGCCTCAGACAGAGCCAGTATGGGGCAATGCTGTTCTCCCTCTCCTACCTCCCAGGAGCTCCCTCCCAAGTGGCAGTGGTGACAGTCCCTGTCCTTATTGACTCCATCTCCTTATTAATTCCCTTATTGATCTGCTCGCTGCGCACTAGGCAGATACGATATTTTGATCTCCCATACTTCCGACAGTGCTACCACTGGATTGTGAAGCCTCTTGAGTAGCTCACGGTTTCTGTAATCTGGGGAGCATGGATCCACCCAGACTCACCTGGAGAGCAGGCACTCAGAGAGACATACCCTGGGGGAAATCAGGGAAGCTAGCTACATTAGAACCTAAGCTGCCAGTCCACCTAGTCCCTGATAAGGAAATTCACCGAGTGAGTGGTGCTTCAGCTTCCCAGCTGTTCTTCCATTTTCAGGTCAGGCCAGTGGCCAAAAATACCCTGAACCATCAAAATCTGGTCAGGATATTAAAGTTACTACTTCCTTCTCTCTAATTGTAGAGTAATTGGTCTACAATCAGAGCAGCAATTGCACAGCTGAAGTCTGTGAGGATGGGTAAACAACTTGGATGTGAAATCTGTTCTTATCTACAATATCTGTCTACACTATATACACCATCACTTTGCCTGTCCCACACCCATCACCTTCTCCACCACTTCAATGCAGCCATCATGCGTAGGCACCTAGGAAAGGCTACAAGGCCTACACACAAGCCCAGGCATTTCAGAAGGGGTATGTCTGAGGGGAAAACCTGGAATGTAATTCTCAAGAGAACACACTATACTTCTTACTTGCACTGTTTTATTGCTTATCTACTTGAGAGAGTCCAATGGAGGGCTACGAGGATGATTAAGGCACTGGAACACCTGCCTTATGAGGAAAGGCTGAGAGACCTTGGGCTTTTTAGTCTGGAGAGGAGAAGACTGAGGGGGGCTCTAATTAATGTGTATAAATATATGAGGGCTGGGTCTCAAGAAGAAAGGGAGAACCTCTTTCCATTTGTGCCCTGCGATAGGACAAGGGACAGTGGATGCAAGCTAGAGCACAGGAAGTTCCACCTCAACATGAGGAAGAACTTCTTTACTGTAAGGGTTACAGAGCACTGGAACAGGCTCCCCAGAGAAATTGTGGAGTCTCTTTCTCTGGAGACTTTCAAGACCCATCTGGCTGCATTCCTGTGTGACCTGCCCTAGATTCTACGGTCCTGCTCTGGCAGGGGGGTTGGACTCAATGATCTCCAGAGGTCCCTTTCAACCCCTAACATTCTGTGATTATTACACAGGCCCCAAATAATTTCCCTGTGACAGAGTTGGGAAGATGGGGTAAAAATAAGGAAAGTATAAGTGCAGAGAGATGAGGTGGTGGGACCAAGTAATGCAGCTTCCCAGTGGTGGTAGTCAGCAGGAGACTCCCAGCTCCTGGTCTGCACTTCCAGGTCAGAGAGCAAATACGCAAGGTGGGGACAAGGGTTTGCTTTTCTAAGGTGCCAACTAATCCTGAAATTATCGAAGCAAGTGGAGGACTAGCACTAGTGCCGCTGAGATGCTGAGCACCTAGAGAAGAGTACATTTGGTTCTGTGTGACCCCAAGATCCACAAGGCTTCGGATGCTCTATAAACAATATCATCAGCACAAACTTTGCTCTCTAATAAAGCTGAAGAAATGTTTGCAATCAGTTCTCAAAACAGATTCTTTCATAATTTGAATACTGCAGAGAGAAGACGGCACTGTAATTATAATAAATGGCTGCTGCTGAGTTAGAGAAGAACAAAACCTTTTGTCAGCAAATCCCTTTTACCCAAGCAGAGGCAATGTCTGTAGGAACAGTTATGTTACTCTGAACACTAGCACACTCACTGCAGGGATAACTTTTGTTAGTCCTTCTTTTTTAACTTGCAATGGGCTTTCCTGGTAAGTTGGAGAAAGTTCAGTGACTAGCTCCAGGAACAACTGGAGCTTGCATAACACTGAAAACACCAGCAGATACATCAGTGGGTTGTATCAAGCAGCAGGTCAAGGGAGGAGTCGATCACTCTATGGAAAACAAGACTTTTGGTAATGGGATCTTCACTGTGGGATTTAAAGGTGTAAACAAATCCAATGACTCGAAGCTGATTTTAAACAAATCACACTGAAAATAAAGGAAGGCATTTTCAATAGCCAAGGTAATTAACCTTCAGTACAATTCATTGATGGTTGTGCTGAGTTTTCCATTCCTGGAAACATTGAAAAATAGGATGAAGGTTTTTCTAAATAACTTCCTAAATGCCAGCATGGTAAAACAGAACAGGATGCTGCTCAAAAAAGCTAAAAATCACATTCACCCAGGCTCAGAGTGTCCTCGGTGACAATGAACTCGTGTCCTCCCAGCTTAACCTGGGTGGGTTAGGAATCCTTGGAGAACCTTTGTTATAAATCTGTCAGCTGGCCAGAAGACAAAATATAGACGTAATTTCTGGAGTTTCCTGACATACCACATGTCAGGAAAGAACGTTTCTTGCACCTCCTGACATGCCCTATGGAACTGAGCTGTGCCCTTGCTGTCCATCAGAGCCACTCCTCACCTCGTCTGTCCTTCCCACATATGTTTTTATTCCCAAAGACATTATCTGCATCTTCCATGTTTGCTTTCCCTTGCCAGCTCCTCCCCCCCTTTTCCCTGTACTCATTCCCCTGAGGCACTTGTCCCTTCTCCCAGTCCCCTAGGACCAGAAGGGAGAGGTTTGGGGAACTGGGGTGACCTGCTTGCCGCACTAAGCATTGCCTGAGCAGGTGGGAGCAGCTGAGGCCCCATCTGAGCTGCACTACAGTACTATCAGGAGCAAAGAGCAGAGGGATGCTTCTCGCAGGGAGTGACCCCATTGTGTGTGGTCAGAAGGGTCCTTCAGAAATACCACAGGAGGTGTTCCGTGTTACAGACCAACCCCAGGCCCAGATTTACCATGCATCTGTGGGCAAGGCAGTTCAGCCTCCCGCTTCAGCTTCCCCCTGCAGAGGATCACAGTAATGCTATTTACCCTATTACTGCACAGGAGCATTTTCAGGATCAATTAGTTTAGTGCTCATGCAAAGCTCTGTGGACAGAAGCCTCAATACAAGGAGTAAGTACTATTATTATTACTGCACTTCAGATGGCTGCAGCACTGGTATTTTCCAGGCATGCACCATTAACAATTTACTAAGATAAATGGCCCAGGAACCTGAAAATGCATTTATGACAACTATACCTCCAGCTTACCAGCATACATTCAGCTGTGTAAATGACAACTCATTGTTCTATGTGTAGCTATGGTAACATTACTATCTCATATATTGAAGTGTGCACACGCACACATACACACACACGTGGAGCTGGAGGGAAGCCAGGCTACCTCATTTAATGACACACAAATCTTGAGCCAGGGAACTTTCCCAGACTCCAAAAGCTGAGCTGCTCCTAGGAGCTGGGGGTGAGGAGCAGGGAACTCACCCCATGCCCAGCAGGGAAGGGCTGGGCTAACAGCAGCCTGCACCACACAGCTGGAGCCCCACTGGGCCCTCAAGGGACTTACTTGAGAGCAGTTTTGTAGTGGTAGATCGCCTCAACGTTACGGCCCTGGTCCTTCAGAAAATTGGCATAGTTGTAGTGCACCTTGGCGTTATGGGGCAGGGTCCTCACTCCAGAGCTGCGAAGAGGAACAGAAGTAGGATGTTGTTAGTGGTCAGGTTACCCCACCTTCCCTGATATCCACCTTCTTCTCATAGTCCCTTTTTCTGAAAAATTTACTTGGATTTTGAGTGCCTTGTCAACTCCTGTGTGCTTGTGCCAACACAACTCAGGCTACAACCCCAAGCTTGTCCCATGTCCTGATACGCCACACATGTTTCCAAAACATAGTCATAACAGGCTCCCTGCTTAAACTTGAGTGTCATGAAATGCCTTATGAAAATCTTGATCTGTCAGTTGTGGGTACCAGAAAGAAGGTCTCTTTTCCATATACATCAGCCACTAGAGGGGAGGCATAGCGTACTCTGAGTACTGACCCAGCATGTATGCACTGCTTAGAGCTGAGCAGAGTATGGCCAGGAGGTGAGGGCTAATGGGACTCTCGCCCTTAGCTGGCAAGTTTCATGCTCTGGCATTACAACGCATGACTGAGGACACGTGGCTGCACAGCCACCCCATCCTTCTCCTTTGTCTCTCCTGTCATGTGTAGATTGGACTAAAACTTTGGAATTAATAACAAGGGCAGAAAGACAAAAGGAGAAGAGCAAGCATATGTTGATCTACTTGAGAGCACAGAAAGCAAGGTACACCTTGCACAGCTAGAGGAAATGCTGTTTCAAGGTTAAAGAGAGAAAGAAGTCACACAGGCACGTACACCGTGGAAACGTTTCCCTTGCAAGAATCCAGAGAAGTCAGTACTCTGTTTAATGGGGGAATCTTTTCCAACACATAAAGGGGGGCTCTCTGAGGTAATGGGAAATAATGATGGATGAATCTGTTCGTGTAAAAGTGGACAAAGTGCTTTTTCTTGCTCACAAGCAGATTCCTGCCTGTTCCTCTCATTTCTCCCCCCATCATCTCTGACCCTCCTACCTCAAGTAGAAAAAGCAAGGATCAGAAAATTCCCAAGTCTTGTTGCTTTGTCTTGTCTGTCTCTCCTGGTTAACTTTGGTGGGCATGGAAGTTAACCATAATGAGATGGGGTTGCATACAGCCCCCACAGCAGGGTGCACACCCTCTCCCATGGGGAGAGCACACCCACAGCTGCAGAAACCCTTTGCCAGAGATTTAATTGTAAAATGGTGCTGGAGAATTGTAGTGGCAAATACGGTATCTTTTTGGTTATCTGCAGCCAGTAGTATCAAGCATCGCTAATGCCTACTTGCGAAAGCTTCCACAGCTTCGCCCACAGCTGCCTTACAGAGTTCACCACAACACAGCCACGGTTTGCCTGCTGAAATTAAAATCACACCTTGCATTTGGCTTCCTAATCATCAGGTATTTCCACATTACTTACTGGGAGCACTACAGGAATAAGACATTTTGTGACTAATCGCTGAATTAAATCAGTTAATTGATGCTATTCTTAAGAGAATGATTTTCTATATTAGTTTTCATAAAGATATACTGCACCGGCAGCAAGTAATGTGTGACTGCTATGGCTGTGTTAATTTCCATTGGCCTTGGGAGCTATTAACTACACACTTAAACCTCTGGGCATTACTGGAATATTAATTCTTATACAGAGAGGGTTTCATTACATCAGCGCCAGCGTTACAGGCAGAGACATGGACAGGCACTCAAAACTGTGCTGGTCTCTCAGAGCTACATGCACTGAGTTGCTGGCTGTGCTACAGCCCCTGCTGAAACAGAGCAAACAGTTAATGGTGAGGAGTACATTACATATGCACAAGTACTTCAGTTCCAGTGAGATACAGTTTTAACAGCAAGAGGCATATGTTTAAATATTTTAATTCTGGACTGTTTCTCTTTAAATAGAATTTATTATTAATCCTGCTGGTCCCATTTATTAAAACGTCACTAATAAAGCTTATTTCATCTGCGTGCTTCTGCTGGAGGTGGGAGTGATAAAGGAAAGGCAGAAATCAGTTTGGGTTCTTATGATGCTCTCTTCTGCATCACACTGCTCAGACTCCCTGACCTATCTATTCTTCTCACACGGGCAGGGTGGGGGGTGTTTCATTTTGCAAATGCACAGAGCAACGACTGAGGCTGCCTGGAGTCTCTGGGCTGTGGGAGGTAGTAGCAAACACAGAACTGGGCATAGAGGGGATTTTTTAGGAGAGTTTAGCCAAACACTCCTGCTAATTGATTCTTGACCAGTCGAGAACACTGCTTGTTGACAGAGGAAACAATAATGTCCATAATGAAAGCCAAGAAGGAAAGGGTGGAGTATAAATAACAAAGCAGAACACAATGTTTTTCCATTTTTGCTTCCCGCAAGCCCCTAGTCTCTCACAATTTCAGACTGATTTTCCAATGTGCTTTTCCAAACTCTCCTATTTCCCTCTTTCCGAGCCCAGCACACATGTGCCCTTACAAAAACCTATGGAACCGACCCGGCTCCAGCCAGAAATAAGCCCATAGAGATCGGACGTCACTTCTCTAGAGGACTTCCTTCCCTTTTGACTTCTACAACAGCAGTAAGTCTCATAAATGGAAAATAAACAACAGGCAAACCCTTTTACGTAACACTTCCTCTCCATGGAAAGGCAAAAGCCTGTTAGTCCTAAATCACAGAAATAAAATATCACTGGTATTTTCCAACCTCAAATACCAGCATTACCTAAATCCCACTTCAGTTGGCAAAAGTCTCCTGTGATCCCCTCTGTTGCCTTCCCAAGTGCATATACTGCTCTGCCAAGGGACTGGGTGCAGAGCAGAGGCTTCATTGATTTTCTGTGATTTTCATATGAAAAACGCTCAGTTTACAAGGAAATGAGGCAGCTCCTGCCTCAGCAGGAGCCCTGGGAGACCAAGGGGGTCTCCTCTGCTTTGGGAATCATTATCATCAATAAAGGTTCTCTACAGCAAATTATTCTCTGGATGACACAAACAACTGCTTTCCTTGGTTTCCTACCCTTGCATTGATTTCACAGGTATCAACACTGGGCCATATTAAACTGTTCTGTAGAAGATACACAAAATGCAGTAGTCCTTGCTCTCCTCAGCTGAAGTAGCTTTCAGAATTAACAAAATAATGCAGCAGTGAATGCCACCTTTGGAGCTAGGTTGGTTTTTGCAAATTACTGAAGTCAGCAGACCTGGCTTGGGAATTAAAACTGCTGATTAAGAAAGTGCCACTTTTACACAGTTCCTTAGCCAGTTACAACTGGTTTCTAGGCACTGTCACAAACGTGGGCAGTGCTCATGGATGCTTTCCAGGAGTGACAGGAAACACGGCAGCTTAACAAACCTTGATAAGGTTGGTGCAGCAGATGCAGAGGTTAGCCCACAGCCCTGGCTTCAGACATTAACACTGATCACAGCTGGAGCTTGTGGAGCCTGAACTCCCACCCTGTGTATTCGCTTTATAGGGTAGTTCCTTAAATATTTAACAAATAAGCCCTTCCTACCCACCTGCCAATATAGTAAGACAAACTGCCTGGGGCTTCTAGAGATCTGTTGGAATAATATGCCTCAAATATCTCGATCTCTATATAATCTGGCCACTTCCTACACTTGTGGTTCATTTGCTTCTCATTCGGTCCTTGCACATAAGCTTGTGCATCTATGTGTCAATGCCTCATTTCTTCAGACAGAATCATCCTCTGCCACACTGCTCCCTCAGCTAGGACCCAGCAGGACTGCTGCATCCAGAAAACCTGACCACTGGGCTGGAGACTAAGAGTCAGGATGACCCAGAGATAGCAACAGTGCTGCAACACGATGTCAAAGAGAGGTAGCCTTGAAAACGGGACAAAATGGAACACAAGCACAAAACTGATAATGTGCTTGGTATATAAACATCTCTTGGACCAGCTCAGAAAAAAAGTGTATAATAGAACAGGTCTCAGCCAAGGGAATCAAGATAGATCAACCCTGAAGAAACACATCCACGCAAATGGAGAAATGGAAAGTAGAGGTGAAGGGAAAAAAGTAAGAGGAGTGAAAAAGCAGTAATCAATTAAAGCAGCAACTGGAGAAAGAAGGAAGAAGAACTAGGAATGGGAATAAAGATCCTCTTAGCACATACTTCTTAGAAAAAAAAAATTCAACACACATCGAGACTACCAAGTAGGTTGATTTATATTTCCTTTCTCACAACTATAGATTTGCTCTGTTTCCTTATTATTTTCCCTCATACTTCTTTACTGTTCCTTATCTCCTCCTCCTGCTCGGTCCTTTCTGATTTATTGCCGTTGCACATGTCTCCATCCACTTCTCCCTCCTCTCCTCATCAGCCTATATACAGCCTCCCCCTTCTGTCCCAAAGAGGAGATCTCCCACTCCTGGGATGACATTATCTTCTTGCTATACTATTCTTCTTTTGCATTTCCCATCAACAAGGAGAGTCCTATTGTATTACAGACTCATGAGAGATGTGTAACACCTATCAAAGAAGATCTTAAAAGGACAACAAAGAGGCCAATATGGTTAAATAGCATACTAAAGAAGGCTATGAGGAATGAAAAACACCCTTTAAAAAGCGAGCACCACAGCTACAGAAGGAAAAAGGAGAAAGAGTATAAAGTTCAGCAAGTTAACATAAACTGTAATTAGGCAGACCAAAAGAGATTTAAGGAAAAACTTGCTAATGTCGTCAAAGCTAATAATGGAATACATCAAACACAGGAAACCCTGCCAAAGATCCCCTAAGGCAAGTAGATGATGGAAATCTAAAAGTAGTGCTTGAAAAAGAAAAGACCATGGCAGAAAAGCTAAATGGATTATCTGCACCAGTGCTCACTATAGGGGAACTAAGGAGGTTGCCACACAGGAGTCCTTCCTCACAGGGGCAAGTTCGAAGCACTGTCTCAAATTGAACTGGCAGCGAAAAAGGCTTTAAAACAGATCAACACCAAGAACGCCAATAAATCCACTGGGCCTGGTAGGATTCATCCAAAGGAAATCAAACGTGAAGCTGCTATTAGCTGCAGTATGCAGCCTATAATTAAAATGAGGCTGGCACTAGTGAAATGGGAAGTGATGAACATGACATCATTTGTCTCCAGGGGAGGGATCTAGGGGGCCACAAACTAGCAAGTCCACTCCAGGTAATTTGGGGAAAACCATAATAAAGACTAGTTCTAGCAAATTCTGGATAGCCACAATCCAACAGAGAAGACTTAACTTGGTATTTTGCAGAAAAGTTAGTTAGGCAGATCTGTGGTTCTTTGATAGACTCAACACGTATGTGGAAACTACCGAAAGCTTTTATGAAAATCCAAATATAGCCCAGTCAGTCAGAATCACATACATAAATGTTGTGCACTTAAATGTTCAAAATGACTTTTGATAAAATCCCTCACTAAAAACCTTCCAATTCTTAAAGGCTTCAGGGAGAAAGAGGGAAGGTCCTCTTCTGAATCAATACCTAGTTGAAAGACAGCAAGCAAAGAGCATGAGCACGTGAAGAGTTTTCACAGCTGGAGAAAATGGCGAGCAGGGTTCCCAAGAGACCATGCAGTGGCATCTGAGCTGCTTCATGTGTTCACAAAGTATCTTGAAAAGGGAGCAATCAGGGAAGTGACATGTTTGCTGAGGACACCAATGTGGATCACACTGCAGGAACTGAAGTTAACTAAAAATTGTTGCAGAAAAATTGCATGGTATTGAAGGCTGGGCAGGAAGACGGCAGATGAAATGCAATTTTGTACAAGCATGAGTATTAGAGAGTGCGTAAACTAAATCTGCATGAATCTTCAAACAGATTGATGTGTATAAATCAGACACTTCCACTCACAATAGATACCAAGTTCATGCGGACAGTGCTGTGAAAATATCACCCAGTGCTTAGGAGAGGTCATAAAAGGCAAGTGGAAATAGTAGAAGAGAACAAAAACCATAAAGCAGTCTTACATCACTGTGGTGCACATTATCTCTGGAAAGGTGATCCTGGTCTTCTCAAAAGGATGGACTAGAGTTTGAAAGCATCCAGCAAAGACTGACAAGCAGGATCAGAAATGCAGAACAGCTTCCATATGAGGAGAGTTGAAAACCATCAGAGTCCAGCATGAAAAAGAGACAGCCTTGGGTGAGGGCATGGGGGTAAAGGCATGGAAGGCAGAGGACAAGTGACAAGTTGATGGATACTCACTACTCATTCAGCACACCAGAACTAGAGGGCACCAGACAAGATGATCAGGCAGAAGGCTCACAGCACACAGAAGGGAAATTTTAGAGCACAGTGTGTAATTTAACGACAAAGCCCAGTGCACAGGATGCTACAGAAGCCAAAACTATAAATAGATAGGAAAAAGCAGTCAAAGACATTAATATAAGAAAAGTCCATCAGTGGCTGTTAAAAGCAAAGAAAGCAAGTAACTCCTGACTTCAGGAAGTCTTTAAAGTGCAGATTACTGCAAGCTGGGAAAGGACTGAGAGAAGCGTCACTGTTGCTGGCCCTGTTCTTACATCGCTTTTCTAGGCATCTGCTGCTGATTGCCCTCAGGGGCAGGCCATGACACAAGGTGGCCCAACAGGAACACACCTGTGTTCTCACCTTCTCCTCAAAAGCCCAGATTTCTCTCCTGGAATTGTCCCCAAAAGACCTGAGCTGTAGAGCAAGCCAGCTCAACCCAAGCCACCTAGCCCTGCATATTACCCTGGGCAACAACAAATCTCTACCTTGAGGCAAGGTGTATTAGCTCCATCTCAGTGCCACATTGAAGCAGTGACATGGTTTCTGAATTTGAGATTGCTTGTAGATACCCTGCTTTGAACAGATGTTGGATGGACCACTTGCATCCAACTAAGTAGGCATTTGCATCCAATTAAGCAGCCATAACCTTATCCTTCTCTTCTGCAAGAGACCCCCTGGCACCCCATATCATCCCAAAAGTGGTCCTTAGTAGGAGGCAATGTCCTCCTGTCATGCGCTCCAGTTCGACTTCACCATTCTTAAAGATGGGTGACCACAACTGTACAGATTGTGATACCATATGATGCCTGCAACGCAGCATATGAAATTGCCATCTTCCCACTCCCCTTTCAACAGGAGAGTTGTCCAACTTGGAAAGGTGTCCAGCTTTCCTCCTAATGGCCACCATTAGCCAGAGGGATGTGAACTGGAGGTGTGCTTCACAGGGATTGCTGCGTGAACCCAGATCAGTCACCACGGCTGCTATTGTTTGAACAGCAGTGTTTCAGGGAGGTGGACAATGAGTCACGTCACAGTGAAGAAACTCCTATTCCAGATTTTTTTGAAAAAAATCCCACTAACAGAACTCCAACCACTTCAACAGTGTTTCCTGAAGACCGAAGGGTACAC
This sequence comes from Brachypteracias leptosomus, assembly GCA_013401335.1. NCBI lineage: Eukaryota > Metazoa > Chordata > Aves > Coraciiformes > Brachypteraciidae > Brachypteracias > Brachypteracias leptosomus. Next base: position 403,817 of record VYZX01010557.1, read on the forward strand.
ATAAAAAAATAATTTCATACTCTTTAGTGCTGCGTAAATTAAACTTTGCTCTGGCCGATAAGTTAGAAAATAAAGCTAAGCAACCCATGCGCAGATCACTTGTGTTTCTGCAATTACTTCACAATTAGACAACTGCTGAAAGCAGCTGGAGGCAAATGCAATACATTTGCTAGCAAAACACAAAATGAAACAGTCTGTTTCAGTGCAGAAAAATATATAAATGAGGCTGTAAAGAGAGATGTTTGGCAAAGAGTAATCAAATAAAATGAAATATGGTACATTAAGTTTGTCACTTCATGGCATTTCATTTTTGTCATTAAGAACATCACTAAAGAAAATTCAATATATTCAATAGTGTTACTATGGTGTTCTGGAGGGTTGCAACAAACTTTTGCTGTCTTTAAAAAGGAAAGCGTTACATTACTGGTAAATCTACAGAACTGAAGTTATATAAAAACAACATGTCTTAAAAATGCAATTGCCAACCCAAAGTTTGTGGATACGCATATAATGTGCTGACATCAGGTTTTGCACAGTTACCAGAAAACAGAACGTAGGTGTTATTTTGCAATAATCAAAATGTTAATCACAGTAATGCATCAATAGCAGGACCTCTGCTAAAGAAAACTATTCCATGTAACAAATCTATTTTAAGCAACACAGAAATGCAAGTATTCTCCTGTGGTGACTCATACCTGAACAGGGATTCTCGGGACAGCCAGATTTCGTTCTGTTTCACAGTCTTCCAAGAGAAGAGCAGCAGCAGTAAAGCAAAGAGGGTCAGAACAGTAATTCTCCACTTATTTAACCATATAGACAGCTTTTTTAGACCGTGGACAAAAAGGATGCAGTACCCCATACTGGGAAAAAAAAAAGGGGGGAAGAGAAAAAGGTACCAAAAGTTACATTCCAGTACTCCAGTTTATATGCAAGACCATTCAGTATCACACTTATTGCACAATTACAGGGTTTTTTTGATTAATTATATTTTCTGGGCTAGCAAACTCCAATTCAACAGCAGTTTTCCTTAAGTCACTACACAATTTCCAAATTAATCTAAATGATAGACCCAGATGCCAGAAGTACAGTAGTGCACATAATACCACCCAGCATAATGTTAGCTTACACCAACTCATGGAAGGCAGCTGCTTTTCTGAACAGCAAGCTAAGAAAGCATCACGTAATAACAGTAATACTGAGCACTACTGGAGCAGTGTGGAAGTGAAAAGCATTGTAACACAGGGAAGCCTCTAAAAAACCCCAGTGCTGGCTGCTATTAATTCTAGTTTACAAACTGTGAAGCTGAGGCAGGAGAGCAAGTGGTGTAGCCAATGCTGCTGCAGCAGCAGCAGGTGGCAGAGGCCACGTTAAAAGGCAGGAGTCCTTGCCCAGGTCTTGAATGTCTACATCAGGGCCAGCCCATCTCTTTTAGTGCCTGGTCCAGGACAGCTGAGAAGTGCTAGCAGAGCTTCCTTGCTGCCCTGCCATGAAACCACACACAGTCTTTTCCAGCGCTCAGCCTGCTGGCACTTTCATGGCTCTCCATGTTTAACTACTGAGGCAGTTTCTTTGAAGCAAACAGCATTTTGAAGTCAAGTTTTATTCCTGTATAACTTTAAATCAATTCAGTAATTATTTCCCTTAATTCAAGTGTTATGTTAATTCTTGCAATGATACCCCTCTGAGTTGGAAATAGAGTGCTTATAGTGCCATACTTAGTACGCCACTAATTCTACTTGGCATTTTTAAAAATGAATTTCAATCCCTATTGCTCAAGGAATTTCATTAGCTTATCTGTAACTCTTCAGTGCAGTTACTTAGAACCTGATTTAGTTTTAGACTTAAAAGCTATCTTAGTCTAGGCAGCTCCCCTTGAAGAAAAAAGGGAGCAGAAGGATCTGGAATAACACCTGGGGATGACCAATACACGGGGACAAGAGAGCAGCCCTCCCCAGACACTGGCACACTCTGAACCCCAGCTGAATCCCACACTTGAACACAAGCAGGCTGGAGGCAGACAGCTCATTGCAACTGCCCATGCTCCAGTTGGAGATCTACAGGCTTTCCTGGTCTGTAGCGAGACGTTCAAGCACCTTCCCGGTGCGATTGCTACAAGGCAAGAAAAAATAAGAGCACAATTCCCCTGTCGAGGTGACCTTGCAAGCAAACACGTGATACAGTGAAAGTCAATCTGGAAATCAGAAAAAGAAAAATGTCCCATCAAGGTGAGTGTGCTTCTCGGCACAGTTTCTCTGCCCTCTTGGAGGGCTGCGCACTTTGCTATTGCCTGGGCTTCCTAAGGATGAACAGGGACAATAATTCTTGCTTCTACTGAGGAAACAAGTGTCTCTGTTGTACCTACTGGTCAGCACCAGGCAGTGCTGCTGTCTCTGGTACAGTGCAGGTGCCATATAGGACACTGAGGGAGGTGTCCTATATGGGGCAAATTCATAGACATCAGATCTGGCAATCATTCAGAACTTCTTCACTGTTTTAGTGTTCTCCCATTTTTTAGGAGTGGGTATCAATTTTTCTTTTCCACTTAACTATGCTTGCATTTTGCTGCAACACTTTTCTTATGGCACTTGCATGGTTTTTTCCATGAATTCTTCTGCACACGTTTATTGCACCTACATTAACCGCAAGCAGATATTTAGAGCTACAAACCAAGATGCTGGTGCCAAACAATCCAGCCTTTATAGCTATTGAACCCTACTTTAAAACCTCTGAAAAGCTAATCTCGGTAATAAGACCTCCCTTTCCAATAAGAAATACCTCAAAAGTCTGCAGATAGTTTTCACTCTGCTATTTTGCCTTTCAGCAATTTCATCCTTCCCTTGGAATTAATTATCTGACATAAACATTATTTAATTGCTTTAGCACAAGGCCATTTTCAAAGGAATTTCCCTACACCTTCACATTTTCAAGAACAGGTCTTTTCTAACAGAATCATGAATGCGTCCAGAAAACAAAAAATGCAAACGTCAATGTCTTGGTATTTATGTCAAATCCTGCCCAAGCTGTTGGGAATTTCTGCCTTAGCAGCTGTACTCTGACTGCTTGTCTGGGGCACAGCCACCACCACATTACACCTTACACAGCCACTGGAAAGCTGCTGCTTCCAGGGGTTATTCTCAAACATCTGCAGGGCATTGCCACAATAGTTACAGAGAGATGCTGGGTGCTACAGAGGGACAAAGGTTCATCTCAGACTGCAGCTCCTATCCCAGCTGCACTGGCAATGACACAGTGCAGATATGTAATGGTGCCCAGCTCCACATGGCACTTTCCATCCATGGCTTCCAAAGTGCTTTGTAAGGGAGGTCTGCTGCAATTTTCCCCTTGCAGAGCAGGAACATGAAGCACAACAATAAAGTGATTTGCTCTGCCGATAGGGGCCTGGCAAACAAGACACCAAACCTGCAGTCCAGGGCTCTACCCACCACACGGGAGTACGCAATGGAAACCAAAGCATCTTCCTGAAAAGCCCACAGGGCTCCTTGAGAGATAAACATGTAAGTAATCCAAAGGCAGGCTTTACATCCACACTCAGCAAGGCAGCAAGACTACAGGATTCATCAGTAAGTACAAATACAGAGGGGAATAGGTTCCCAAAAGGCTGTTGGATCACGTAGCTAACACACCAGAATCCCAAAGTGCAAAGCTGCAAAGGGTAGGTTAAAGGAATGATGCTAAAGAGGACAGGGTTGAAGCATGATTTACACTTTAGTAAGATGGAGGTAATTGTGAGCACATTAAGATTGAGTTGTAGTTGTGCCACGATTATAGCCTAACTAGCCTACAGTCAATATACCTGCACTATAAAGTGCACAGGAACCCAAAAGAAAGGAATGGGAGGAAAAGGATCTGAAAGCGTGAAGTAGGTGAATACTTCTATTTTCAGAACCTGGCAAGTTTGGCTTAAAACTTCAATTTCCTGACACAGATCATCAAGGAAAGGGTGGGGAGGACATGCCCACATCATCTTGTCAGGGACCTTCAGTGCAGATGTCAGGTGGAGCCACATCTTTTTGCATGGCTTTTTTTATGATGTGATCATTTCAAGCCCATCCCCTGGCTGAGGGCAGATGTTACATTCCTGGCAGCAGGTCTTTTGCAGGCTAAGGACTCCCAAAGCACAGAAAGCACTCACATGTCCTTTGCCACCAGGAAAGCATGTACTTTTGTGATTTCATGTCACAAATTTTTTTGTAAAACAACTCCCTGCAACATCCCCAAGGCTATTATCCTTAGTAAATTTTGCATCTCTCTTCACACTTCCACCTTAAAGCCAAATAATTACGGTGAAATCAGGGCAAATCCAGAGCTCTCCTTCAGATCCCATGGTCTGCTCTAAACAAAACAAAAAAAGTGTCCACATCCATGTATAAAGCATCTGTCAAAACCCCATAATTATATTACTATTGTTTCCTAGTCTCAAAACCACATAATCTATCATACCTTACTAAAACTGTTTCATACTAGACTCAGCAGTGCTAGTACAGAAATTTGCATTAGTACAGAGAACATGAAGTTCAGTAAAGCACCACGCTTGCTAAAATGGAGTTGATGCAGCAACAACGTGCTCCAACAATCGTTGGACCTGGAGAGCTCCCCACAGTGCTTCACTCTCAAGATGAAAATTTATCCTATTTCCCTTGATCCCAACCTCACCAGGCTTCAGATAAGTTGTTTGAAGTTGCCCTGGTTTTTAGCGAGTCAGCAGCAGCTGAAGTCATGGTACCATGGTGGGAAGAGCCCCATACAGGTGAGACTACACTTATCTGATCAAAGTAACTTGCCAGGTAACTCTAAGACATTTTCTATGTGGTTAATTCTGCCTTGACCCTGCCATCACCTACAAACACACAAAACATTTGAAATACATTAGCTTTTCTTCTCAGAGTGCCAGGGGACTTGGCTTCTTATCAAACACTAGCGCTGTCTTGCCAGGAATTCAGATTTTTCTCACACACAATTAAAAAAGAAAATGTCTCAAAAGCACCTTTCATCAAACACTTATTTGAAAAAATTACTCTAAATACTACATTCCAGACATCCGCATAGCTATATGCATGTGTATGGAGGTTGAAGGGTTGTGGGTTTGGGATTTGTTTAGATTTTCTGTTAATTCTAGCATTTCCCAGGGAAGGGAAGGGACCATTTCTCCTGAAGGCCTTTTCTCTTGGCATTGTCATCCTCCATCACGCAAGCAGTTTCATAAAATACTTTGTAGCCAAAACAAAACAATGGGAAACAAGCAAAAGCCTCAACCCACTATTATTTTTTAAGTCCATTTTCCACTGGATTACTGTAAAACTGCTATGCTTTTTTTTTTTCTTCTGTAGGATAAGCAACAGTCTGCTGCAGCAACTGTTCCTCACTCTGAAAAGTCCATGCCAACTTAGTCCCCAGGGTCAGATATGAAGCAGGACCTGACAAACAGCCCAGCAAGTTAACATGACAATATTTTCTCCATGGGCTCACAATGAGCACACTTATTACAGGAGAACCTGTGGCTTCAGAAATTCAGTGAAACTGCAGGAGAGCTCGGCACATGGACCAACAGTTTTCATGATTCCTCGCATTTCAGACTCCTGCAGTACCAAAGTGGTATCCTATGTATGTCCTGAATTGAAGTGAGGGGAGGACTGCACTTGGCAGGCAAACCCTTGGCATCACTGCCATGTGTTTTCTGGCAGATCACATGCAGAGAGCTCTGCAATGATAGATTTTCATCTATAATTTCTGTGGTTTGTTAATATTGTTCTACCTGCAAGGACATGAAGTGAGATGAAGCACAAGCAGATGGAAACAAGGTGTCATTTCCCATGGTGTGCTACATGTATTGCCCAACTAAAACAAGAGCCAAAACAGCAGATTCTTAATATTTGCAAACACTTCCTGGGTAACTACATCACAAATTCAACCTTTTCTTTGGCAGTTACGGCTCCTTTCCCAAGGCAAGGCTGTTACTGACCATGCTTACACACATGTCCTCTCTCCCTCTATGGATCAGGATCACTTTTCACTAAAAATCAGGAATGACTTCACTGCATTTGATTCTTGTTGATGACATCTAGTCAAAGACATGTATGGTTAGCATTGCAGCCCAAGATTATCAGGATGTTCTGCTACAGTCATCTCATCAGAAACTATCTTAACTCCTCCAGAAACTGCCTGGAGATCTACTGCTGCAGAAAACTCTGGAAAACCGAGGCATGTTCTAGTCATGCATCTTAATGTATTTTCCAAGCTGCGACTTTGCGCAGCACAGGTTTCTACTCCATGGAGGAGCACGTGGGCAGAGCAAGCTCAGTGCTGCAATTCAGAGGTGTTGTGGAAGAGGGAACCAGCACAGACACCAGTGCTGCTGCCCCAGCCTTTTCTAACAGGTAGGGCTGTAAGCTCAGGAGTTAAAAAGTGTGGGAGAAACTATGCAGAAAAGATGCCTTCCTCACACATTTTAATGGTTATTTTGGGGATGTCAAATCTTGTGAAGTGGTTGGTGGGGTTTTTTTAAAGCTGATTTAATCTCAACTACATGCAAGTAAGCTTGGAGTAAACCCACTGACTTCATCAAAGCAGTTACTCCAGATTTTAGAGCTCAGCCTAGATATGAATCCAGATGCATATATACATACATATCAGTTCAGAAAATAGTTGCCTATAAGCAGCCTGTGAAAGCACGGAGGAGATACTGCCCTGTTCAGGGGCTGCTAATGCAACAAAAGGGATTATCTCAAAACTATACTGAGACCAGAAAACGCGCTTGGCTTTGACATTTCACCCTGGAGGCTCTTTCTGGGCTGCAAACCTCCTTCTTGATTTCTAGCACTTATTTCAGATGAGTCCCTTTCCCTCCATAAAAACTAACCCTCACTTTCAAGCTGCTCTGAAGCAAGTTTAACCCCTGTATTTCTGGTTTACACTAAGTGCATACTCTGCTGCTGCCCTTCAAGGAGTGCAGCCTTGAGTAAAATGGTGTCTGCTGCCAGGTTCAAATGCTGAACACAAACATTTCATTCTCTCGGTTTTATAGTTCCCCACAAGCTTCCTAGCTCCAGTCTCACACATATGTTACCTGGCACGACATGCTTTTTCATGGTCCCAGGCCAAGCTTCTCCAGCTCTGCAGCCTGAGCTGAGGAAACACGCTGAGAGGAAGAGCCAAAGTCAGCTGAAATGCAGCTTGCGGGCAGGGCTGTTGCTGCAGGGAAAGAGGCAGTCCGACCCTGTTAAACTCATTGGCTGTGCTCACACTTCTCTAATGGGGAGTAATTGATTGCAAAAAGCGTTCTTGGCATGCCACGCGGGCTGCTCCTGCCTCACTAAGAAGCAGCCAGATGTGAAAGGGAGCACTGGCAAAAAAAAACCATGGCCAGGGTGGCTCTTTCTGCCCCAAAAAGCACCTCAGGCACGGAGCTTCAGTGATGAGCAGTGTTGGCAGGGTAGCAAAGATGCTGTTTCATGAAAAATGTCATGTTTTCCAAGGTTGGAACTCTTTTGAGCCAGCATAAAATCTGGACTTTAAAAAAATGTTTTCATCTGGAAAAAAAAGTGTATTTGTATGTGTGTGTGTTAGTTCAACTGGTCCAAATATATTCCTGAAATTTTGAGGAGTCTACTTTGTACTACCAAGCTTACTGCAGGATCAAGAATTTCTCTCACGGCTGGTTCAAGGCTGGCCTAAATTCAGGAAGTTACGGGTTGGCAAAACTGACAGAAGTGCAAGTGTGGGCCTAGATCAGGCCTAGATCAAACTGCCACCACAGAGTGATCCAGCAGGATGTAGAACCAGCACTAATGATCCTGGAAAAATGCTGGTGTGTGGCAGATGGGCTCTGATGTCCCAACTTGCAGATGAGTGTCCCCCTGCAAAGAAGTAATTCTGGGCCACACCTATCCAACTGTCCACTTCCGTTGTCCATGCCATTTTGACTGTAAACACCATCTTGGGCTGGAGAAATCTTTTGCTTCCAACCTTTTTATTTGAAGTTTCGCTGTAGTTACCACAACTTGGCAAAAAGTTTTGCGAAACTAAAATGATGTATTTTCCATGGGAAAATGCTGTATCACATTTTTGGACTAAGGAAGGAAGATGCAGAATGTGTTTCTGTCACACATGGACCATCAGCAGCTTTCACTATGCACCTCTGGTATTGAGTTTTGGGGACAAAGGGAAAAATATTATTTAAATTGCCTGTCTCCCAGTAAGATGACATGGAATTAATTTTTTTTTTTTTAATTTGGTTGCTAAAAGTTTTAAAAGACTTCAGGACCACTATCAAGGTATAATATTCAGAATATAAAATAAATTCCATTGGAAAAAAGCAAGCCTCAAAGTTCAGAAATATCAGTGTGACAACCAAGTTACTGTCAGCGTACTTAACTTACTACTGAGTCTGCTAAATAAAGTGTCAAATTTTCACGAGAATTAAGTAGTTTTTTCCTGGAACAGGGTCTTCAAAGTCATAACACAAAGACACAGAGAACCATAAACACTGGCAGAATACATCTAATTTGGAAAGGTACATTATAAGTTAGCGTTAAGACTTTGTCCTTGGCTCTAAATTAAAAGCTATGCAGGTCTATATTAAAGACATTTAGATATGATCGGCTAAGTCATCAAAATGATTTACCTCCACTAGCAATGTGGTCCTCCAGTCAGAACATGATATAATTAGAAAGAATGCAGGAGCTCTTATTTTCCTTATTAGAGAGAAAATATGGACAAGAATTGAATGATTTTGTTAACCTTGGAATGGCTATTTAACATTAGGACACACTTTTCTTCCCTTCCTTCCAGCAAGCCATGTAATAAACAAATTCACTTCATTAGACTGTTTGAGTCCAAGATTTCACTTCCAACATATTCCTACCTGAAATATTTACAGGTAATACAGCAAGTTTTTAGGCTTTTGGTTACCATATGCATTATGAAAAGAAAGCATTTTATAAATGAAAAATCCAACATAATTCCATGGAGATTCCACAGAAATCTCCCTAAATCTCATATACTTTACTGGGGAAGGGTCTGTATGCTACAGTTTTAATTAAAATATTGTAATAACTTCTGGAATTCTATAGTAGGGACATCATTTCCCATTCTATTCCATCACAAGTCTCCAAAAACTTCATATAAGAAACTAACTTTATATAGAAACTATTTCCTCTTAAATTCACAAAGTATCTTCTTAAGGACACCATATTCCCTCATAAATAAGAATTCTTCTTTCCATCAACTTGAGCAAGTAGACTATTTCCACAAGATAACATTAACTTAATTTATTACTGTTTTTAAAAGCAATATCCTTACATATCTGCATTATTTTCAGATGTAACCTAATACATCACAGCAAAACCAAAAATCTTTCCAGTATAGCCATTAATGCTCATACTTCACACAAATTTAGCTTCTTCCCAAATCGACTGTACATGGCCAAAACGCAACATGTTTTTCAAAAACATGTTTTAAATTTACAGTAACACAAGACTGCAGTCTAGACCAAACACGCCATTGAGCTCATCTTTTTCAGCTTTTATTCCTATGTCTTTACTGCCTTTTGCCAAAATACATTGCGCTAGTATCTCAGCATTTCTTGTCTGCATTAACAGAAGATGGCTGCTTTGATTTCTCCTTAAAGTGTTCAATAGGGGTGGGCAAGCCTTCCAAAGCTAGGAGCTTAATTTTGGATATGCATCTCAAAGGTAGCTGCTTGCAGTGTTTAGCCTTTCTACAAGCAGTTAACTCCGATTAATTAATGAGAATTCTCTTTGCCCCCTCTGAAAGACAGAGCACAATTATTATCCCTATTTAATAGATAGGGAAGCAAAACCAGAATCGCTTGCCTCAGCTGAAGTTCCAACCTCCTTGCCTCAATTTTGCAGATCATTGCTGGAATCGACACCCTGGAGCAGGGACAGGCTCACCTCCCGGTAAGGAGGGACCAGACCAGGGCTGGGGTCTGGCTCACTGCTATCACATAATGTCCTCCCAGTTTCCTTCCAGTGCCCTCAGGTCTACAGCCAAATTACAGGGAATATAATCCAGTTTTCTCCTTCTGAACTTCGATTCCTCCATGGCCCTCACAGGACCAGCAGCAATAGAGAAAGGCATTGAAGTAATGCATTTTTTAAGGAAATGGAACAGGTGTAAGTCAAATTCCATATCTGAATCCCAAATGAATTGTGGATTTAACTTATATGCAGGCAAAAAGCTTAATTATGTTGCTGAATTGAGATTGGGGAGCAGAAAAACTGGATCCATGGAGACAAGGGGACTTTTGGTGCAGACTTAACTAAGGTCAGGGTTTGACTCCAATTGAAAAGAAAAGCTTCTGTAAATCAGACGATCCCTTACTGGATCTGATCTAATACTGAAGGAATTCTGAATAGGTAAATAGGAATTCAGCTCCTGGTGTACTTGTAGGTTCAAGTAACATTCAAGAAATGGTTGGGAAAGGAAACTGAAAACACATCACCAAGCCATTACACAACTGGTCTTTTAAGAAAATGAAGATATTGGGGAGAGCATAATATGCTTCCAGAAAAGAGAAGCACCAGTAAGTCCTGTCCTCAAGCGGATGCCTTGTAAGCAAAGGGGACTTCTGCTCAGGTATATTCAGGTTCATAAAAATTGCAGATGATTCCACTACCTACAAGGTTTTCTTTCTTTTTCCCATTATTAAAGTTAATAATGTCTGGAATTACGCTAATTGGAATGAATGTATTAACACAAAGAATCAAAAACATGCTCTATGCAAGGGCAAAAATTCACATGGTCCCTGCATTGTTATGGCATGGGGAAAGCTCTAACATGATGTGTTAAGTTCCTGAAAAATACAAGTGCACTTTTTTTGTGGATGCTGGCTTTCTAATAGATTTTGAGATAGACTCTGAGGCAAATTCCATCCTGTACACAGGAGTGAGCTCATCTTCCTAGTACTGACAATTAGGGTTGTGACATCAACTCTTGATATAGTGAGGAGCTGGTGGAAAAAAAATGACAGCAACCCCTAATTGCCTGTGCTGGGAAAGAGTAACTATGCACTCTGCAATCCACTCATTGCAATACCCACCACAAATGAGTTGCCATCAAAATGGTGCAGGTACCAGTGGATTGCCTATTGCTTTCAGCAAATTGGAAATAAGCCATGGAGCAATGTTTTTGTTGATTTGTTGGTTCATATGAGGTTGTGAAAACAGCTTAAGTTGTCCAGCTATGATACAACAGCCCAGCCAGGAGGCACTGCTATCAGGGTAGCACTGAAAGATGAGGAAAACGCAGAAATTGCTCTGGTTGGAAAGGTCTGATCTCATGAGATGAGAGCAACCCCAGCTCTGCTGGTACATCAATAAGGTAGACATCTCCTAGATGGCCCAAGAGTTTGCACTGCTGCTCCAGCTTTTGCATGGTGAAGAGAAGCAGAGAGGAAGAGCCAGTGCTCCTGTCTAAGTATGGACAAATTGCTCATGGCTCAGAACAACTGGACGCACATAGTCATTCTGGATTTTTGAACAATTAGGCTGTCTGTGGTGTTCCAAGCAGCATCAGTAGATACACAGTAAGCATAATTACATTTTGAAGAGGGAAAAAACCCACAGTGGTTTTCACTGATCCAGCTATTTATTGTGATGTCTCTTTGGAAAACTGCTGCCTATAGAGTCGTATCCTGTCTGCCACTCCCAAGATACGTATTTCACACCCCTAGCCTTCCTGAAAACAACTCTTCCCCTCCTAAGGGTAAGAAAAAAAAAAAAAATTAAAACTTGTTTTACTATGAAATTTTTCAGGCTAAAATAATACTACTAAAAATTCCTGATTTAAACAAATAAATGTTTGTAAACCTCAAATGAAACCTAAATACAAGAAATGCTTTCTCAAAATGTATTTGTTTTGCTAAAACCAATTAAAGAAAACATTCAACCATTTTGACTTAGCTTATATCCCTCTCCCCTGAGGCATGGCTGTAGACAGAAGAGGAATTGTTCCAAATACCCACCAATCCCCAGAAGGCAAGGCTCAGACATATAATTAGACATCCTTGTTCCTTCCTATTTAGAACATCTTTTACATAAATCCTAGGGTCCTTACTTAATTTTTATTGGAAAGAAAAAGCTTGACATTTTGCCCAGGTAACTACTGAGCAATAATGAATTAGGACTTCAGGCTGTGACATATACACAACTAACACATCCATAAATATTAACAAAAGGCTATTACTTGAAACAGGCATAGAAAAGCACCTTCCAGCATCTGCCTAAAATCATAGATCAATGAGTTATCTCCATCTAATTGAGGACTTTTGTCTAAACAAAGCTGAATGACAACCTCTGACCGGCTGAGTTTTAGAGAAGGAATGGCAAAGGATAGGAAAAGCCCTTTTCAAGATGTAACATAAAAAAACTGCTAAAGGCTGTTCTAAATAAAGAACATGAGCCCTTCCTAAAGCCATCATTATTAAACTGCTATGCTTCCAAGGGAAAAAAAATTAAAATACCACACATTATTTTTGTTCTGCCATAGTCATGAACATTTGTAGAAGTCTCCTCACTACTCACATCATTTTGCACCCAAAGGATATAAGAGAGCTCAATTCTTCGTAACTCAGAGCCAAGAGCTCAGCGTTCTCCAGATCCTTTGGCTGGGAACTGCCCATCTCTCCCACAAACTACCAGGGCTTGCCTTTCGTTTTCATGCCAGCTGCCTGCCAGTCTGGGGTAAGAGCAAAAATTAAATATTGCAAAGCAGGACATGAGTGATCTGAGAAAAGTCTGAGATTCAGGGACTTCAACACAGACTTACTCCAGGTAAATCATTTAATCCTTCTGCCTCAGTTCTCCTGCCTGAAAAAAAGCAGCAACTATCAATTACTTACTTTGTAGGTCATATATTTGCAAAGCCCTCAGGGAGACCAAAAGCATTATATACAAACTATATACACACATGTTAACGCTGATTAATTTTCTCTGTGCAAACATATCTTTTTCTCTTCTTCATTGCCCCTCCTCTCATTATATCAGCAGTCTCATCTGGAGGAGGACGAGGAACTGCTGACGGCTGAATTATTTTCCGCAGTTATTCTTTTGAGATTCACAAACGCAACCACTCAACACAGCCCCACGTTCAGCTGACTGTTTCCTTAATAGCTTTGCGCTTTCATGTGTTTCCTCATTTTCTCTTACACGAATTTAAAGCAATCTGATTTCCAAGTTAATTTGAAATGATGCAAGATCTATTAGTTGAGGGTATCATTTGCAAAATAACTCCGAGGGACAACTTTCACTTACTATAACTTTCAGGTACACTTTTAGCAAACAAAAGCAGGGCTACTGATGTGAATAAAGTCTGCAGGATTTGACCCAAAGAGCATGTCAATATATAGCAGAGCACAGCAATAAAGCCTAACTGTAAAGGAAGCTTGTAATAAATGCAACAGCTCCTACACAGCCTGAGTTTTGCACCAATGAGCAGCCCTTTTGTGATAGTGCTTATACAAATAACGATCAGAATATGCACAAAGCTTTGCAAAAGACCATGTATAAGCATTTTTAGGATTTTGTGCAAAAGACCACCTATAAGCATTTTTAGGATTTATTGATCAACATTTTCTGAGGAATAAAATGTAAATGTTTTGTGGAATAAAACCTTTCACTTATCACAAAGTAATCCAGAGTGAAACTGAGGACTTGTGCTCTGTCAATAGCTCCTCAATGGCAGTTCTCATTAGAGAACAGATGCTGACTCTCTGCACCCAAGGGTAGAATTGGGCTTTCTGACTTGCAGCATCCAAGAATGACTATGTGTGCTCATGGCTGGAACAAACTGCACTGGCACAGCTTGCCCAGAGAGGTCGTGGAGTCTCCCTGCTTTGAGATACTCAAAAGCTGTCTGTACATGGTTCCAGGCAACTGACTGTAGGTGACCCTGCTTGAGCAGGGCAGTTGAACCAGATGACCTCCAGAGGTCCCTTCCAACCGCAGCCATCCTTTAATTCTGTGAAATGGGCAGTGAGTGGTCTGGTGCATCTTGGATGAATGCCCTCTGACTGTCACTGCAGCCTCTGGTCTGACACTTCTTTCTGTTAGAAGCAACACCTGAAAGTTGTCCTTGAGTAAATGCAATCAAAAGCACCCAGACTGCTGAAGTGACAATTGCTAGAGTATGGAAGTTGAGGGAAGTCCTAGGGCAGAGGCTGAGGCTGGAGAACTGGTTGTATTTTCCTCATCCTCTTCAACAGCTGCAAATCCTCCACTCTTAGATACGTATGCAGTCAATAGCTTACAGGCAGGAGGTCATGTAAATATTCCACCACTGAAGCCAGCAGCCTTTTAAGACAGCAATAGTCACCTTCGTTTTTACTGACCACCTAATGTAGTGGGAAAGCTGAGCAATATCACAATAAAAATATAACACATTAACTTTTCAGCTACTGTCTTTAAGGTAAAGACATTGGACAACTTAAGTTGATAATGCTCCCAAGAAAGAGTCTTGGAGGACAATCCTCAAGAAACACCACCACCTCATCTCTGTATTGAGCTGTTTCAAGCAAACCAAAAAATCTGTGTTAAAAAAAAAACAAAACAAAAAGGCTTTTGGGTAGCTTTGCTCCTGCCAAGCAATCTGCTCTCAACCAACTATAAAATCTCTCACACTATCATGCCAAAACTCAAAGGCAGAGAACACACTGCCTAGCAATATAATGTTTGAAGTACTGTAAAAGGGAAGAAGCAATCAGTCCTGCTTTTAGAAAATGGGATGGTGGTCTCATTAGAAAGGAATTCAATTGCAATAGTTACCTCGGCATGTAAAGGACTCGCTCTGCCACCACAAATCCCACCCTGAAGAAGAGGTTGCTGGCTGGGATGAATGGGAAAACCAGGAACAACAAGCCAACCAAAACTTCTTTGTGTTCCAGTTTCTGCAATAACACAAAATTAAACAAATATCAACTAAAAAAATCCAACTAAATTCACCACTAACTTTCCCCTTTCCTTTTGAGATTCTTATTCACAAAAGAAGCAAATCAGATTAACATTTGATATGTTTTGCATTTAAAAGAAATTGTTCCAAGACATTGTTCTTCCATATTTATGCAGTTTGTGCTTCCGATATGCCCAGAAAGCGCAAAACCACTAACCACAGTGTGCACTATCACCCTTGGTATCTTTTCCAAGGTCAGCTCTATTGTATGCAGCTCTCTTGAGATGGCATAGTTAGTACTTAAAAATACACCGCATATTGGTAATATGTAAGTATAGAATAGAGTGAATGTATACTTTAGCATGTCTACCACAGTGTGGCTGTATGTAAATAAACAAACGCATAGCACACACACACAGACTGCTGTGTTCAATCCTAAATGTTTGTAACTGAGAAAAAGCTGTTCAGTTGCACTTTGTGGAGGAAAACTAGCCCCAAAAGACACATTAATGCAGTCATTTTATCCCTTTCAAGGCAATATCGAAACTTGAAATGATACTTTTGCACACGAGGGTCTCCATACTCATACAGAGTTGGAAAATTGAGACATGGTATATGTTAAAATTAATGTCTTACTTGAGCTCAGCTAATGCCCTTCACTTGAGCTCACTTTAATGTTGGCTCACTCTTTGAGAAGAAATCAAATTGCCACATGCAATTCAAAGCAACTGTGATATGCGTGGCCGTCACAAGCATCTCAGGATGCCATTATCAGTCACCGCTCTGAAGAGAGACTGAAGCCTCCATGGGCAAGTTGAGTTTCAGATTTAGCTCCGCCCCAAGAGGGTGAATCAGCTCATGCTTTCTGTTAATGATCTCAAAGAACGTAGCATTAGGTCTGTTAAATCACCCAGGCAGACATCTGTGCTTTCCTGCCCTGAGATACCGCTGCCTCACCAGCCACTGCAGAGCCCTTCTGCAGCCATGGGGAGAAGCTTTGTCATGCTTTGAAACAGATGCAACCAGAATCACTTAATGGTTGCAGCACTTTCTAATTGTTGTGGGCAATTTCTCAACTTGGGAGAGCAGATCGACTTCTCTTTACTGAGGGGATCTAAATTTAGAAATATTGAAGATTTTTGAGTAGGGGAACAGAGTCTGCTCAATGATGCAGGGCCAAGCAGTACAGCCTGCCTTGCTTTTGCATAGCTACAGACTGCAACACCGGCTACCGCTGGCCTAGTCTGTGGCTGAAATTCGGAAGTCCCAGTATTAAAATATATTCATCCTATTCTGTGAAAAAGACAATTTACATTTTCCATGGGTATCAAATGCAAGGGTACACGTCAGGAGGCCCTAACATTACTTCAGAGGAGCTGAACCACATGATCACAAAAAAGTGCACTGGCTTCCCCTAGCTTAAAGAGGAAACGTGAGGCAGAGAAGGGAGCGGAATCCACATCTCCAGACTGCTTTATCAATATCCATTTTAAACAGCACCACAGTTACCTGCTCCTATTAATCACTTTTTCAGTGTCTTGGAATCACAGTTATTAGTGCTTTCTTGCAGTCACAACAGCACCTAAAGTAAATTATTCCCAGAGCTGGAGCTGACACCACTCCATAAAGCTGATGAGCAGAGGTGTCCGGTAATAGTCATTTTGGCTTGTAATTACAATAAAAAATTGAATAGACAAAAAAGATTAAAAATTATTTCTCAACTTTGAATGCAAATTATCAGTCCTAGCTCAACTCCAACTTCCCTCCCACTCAGCTCTGGATACATACTCCATTCCTCTCCTGCCATTTGATGCTCCCTTCCCACCTTGCCTGCTGTAAGCTGGTGCCCATTTGCTGCCACCACTCTACCCCAGGGCTTTAACCACAAACACCGAGAGGCACAAGAAGGTATGTTAGGAGTGCATTGCTAATACATAGAATGTTCTCTGTCCCAAAGACATGCTCTTGCTTTCAAATGAACCAGCTAGCAAATACTTCTCCAGTTTGTTTGTTAAATCAATAATTGGGAAAGCAACATCTAGTTATCTCCAGGAAGAAAAGTGTTATTCAAGGCTGCAGCGTTGCAGATAAGCAAAGGAAACTGGATGCTGGAGAAAGACAAATAAAACCTGTACATCAAATGGGAAAGAGGAAAATGTGGGAATTAGTTCGGCTTAAGGAGAAAATGGTATTGTGTGCCCTTTCTCTCTCCACAAGTCACAGCTCTAGACTAATGCCATTGAGGATTGCCAGCTCAGGCCCTTGGGCAGGGCTCAGAGACAGGAGCCCAGCTCTCACAAACCAGCCTCGTGGAGCAGAGCCCTCTGTGGTGTTACTGATTTCTGAAACAATAAACATCGGGCAGTGCCCTTTTTAAGCATTCAGTTCAGACAGAGGCTTTCACAAAGAGATGGTCCTTGAAGGCCAGGCTTCAGCTGATTTTGTGCTATGCATGGTCCTGCTTGCAAACTGGCAGGTCAAATTCCTGCACTTGTGCTGTGATCGCACCAAAGCTCAGTTTGGGTTTCTCTACCTAGCTACTAACTTTTCCAAAATTTGTACTGGCACTTTGTGTATTTCATAGAATCATAGAATGGTTTGGGTTGGAAGGGACTTTAAAAATCACCTTGACCCTGCAGCTGGGTTATTCCCAGGAGGAAAGGATGTAGAGAGCCCTCGGGCAGGAAAAGCAGGTCCTGAAACTCATGAAACTCTCATTAACGAGACAGTCTGGATGCAGTCTTTGGTACAAGCAATTCATGAATCCCTGGCTACCCGTAGATCAGAATTTATATTGGAAGAAAAAGTTACCCCATTCACAGCCAGATTTTATTTCTCACTTTCCCAAATAGTTTCTACTGACGGACTAGATACTTAGCTAAATCAGCCTTTGCCCTAACCCTTGGGCATGTTCTTCTGTCCCAGCCTTGGGAGGGCTGGAGGCATGGCAGAGCTATCTCTCCCTGCTTCCCAGCAAGAGCTAACATCTGCTCACCTAGACAGCTCAGAGAAAACAGAAAAAAGGACAGAAATGTAACTACAATGTATTAAAAGGATTGTGTGTACCACAGGTGATAGCCATAGCCAGCTAAAAGCTAACAGCACAAGTCTTGTAAGACACCATATTCTCCTTTATCTTTTTCCTGTCCAAAATTTACTTAGCAGATTCACCTTTTACTCCCCCTTCCCCTGGAGGGGCTGATAGATTTATATATGAGTAGCCAAGCAGGACAGAATGGTGCAAGAATGTCAAGGACTGGTACTGAAGGGCTCCAGAAACAGAGGGCAGTAGGATCTTCCATCCAACACAATCCATAGGAGATTCCTTTCCTGCATTTTTTAAATAATAATTAAAAAAACCCCCGTTGCTTGTTACTTTTGGGGGGAGGGGAATATTGGGACCATTTATTTGGTTTAACTACTTAGTCATGAGTCCATTTAAGAGATATCAGAGCTAAAGGTGGCAAAATCAGCAACTTCCCGGTGCCCGGAGCAGTAGTAAAAGCTAGTAGACAATTTTGTCTTTCCTTTTCCTTAAAATAAAAAAAGCTAGGACTAGAAATTATAGATCACTCCTTTTACACGGAGACATCTCCTTTCCTCTTAAAGATAGTGCTTTCTTTAGGAAGGTAAATCTTTTATTTCCAATCTGTCACAGAGGTCTCTGGGGGGAAAAAAATGCCACCTTTGAATTAACCTTAGAGTGATTCTTTTTGTTAAAGGCAAGTCAACTTCAAATCAAAACAGCATTCCTTATAGCAGATAGTTTGGTGAGGGTTTTCAAATACACACCTATATCTAATTACAATTAGGCCTTCATTGTATTGTAATTAAAAAAAAAACCCTACCACACACAAAAAAATCCCCTAAAAAACCAAATCAAAAACCAAGAAAGAAGAATTTTTGGAACCTGCTACACATAGACTTATTGAAGAACTAAAAAACGCCACTTGCTCTCCCAAAGGCATGGCAAAAAATTGTCACACTGTCTCAAACAAAATAGCAAAGAATTACTCCAAGGCCAAAACCCATCAACACAGCAATAAAAATTACTTTGCAGATTACTTTGACACATCTGTCATAAAATATGGACTTGCATAAGCCCATTGTAAATTCCCTATTTTTCCAATTGAGAAATCATCATCTGAAGTGCCACATCCATTAAGTTTCACACTGTGATGGGAGGACTTATGTTCACATCCCCATGCACCTCCATGGGCTGAGGTATTGGAAAGTGAAACCATGAGCACAACCTTCATCCAAGCTGGATAAAGTTGCACCTTGGCGAAGACAGCAGCTGGGCAAATAAGTCCAAGGAAATTCTGTTCTACCTTGGAATGCTTCTAAAGATGTTTATATGCACTTGCCTGTTTGATGGGAAGGTGACAATCAAATGGGTTTAATTTCTTCCTCTAACAGTTTATTATGAGAATGAGGCAAGTGTCACCTCTCCACCATTTAGAACAAACAGCTTCATGGAGTAAAGACTTGCTTTCTACCAAAACATAAATCACCCTCTGCCAGTGAACTTTGGATGGTTCACAGCAGCTAGTGAGATGTTATGCTTGGAACATCTGACTGCAAGCACAGATCCAGGAAAGTTGGTAGTGCTGTATAAAAGTGATGATTGCTACTACACATTTTCAAATGCTTGCAGGCCTAGGAGGTCATAAGAGACACAGAGGATCAGAGAAGCTACATGACCGTAGACCACAGACAGAGGATGAAGCTTCTTCAGTTTATTCCTAACATCCATTTGTGCAAACCCTTAGTGTACACTGTACACGAGCTTAATTCATGTATTCTTCTTGTTTCAGTCACTCAAGAAGCTACAAGCAGCTCAGTAACATGATTCCTCACCAGCCTGCACTAGACCACTGACAGCATCTCACCTGGCAAGAGGTCAGGATCTGCAAACATCTGCTCTTGCACTTTCCACATATATGGTATTAAAGACAAAAGGGACTGTGTAGAAGCATGCCAAAGTCACACTGCATTCATGCATATGTAAGGAAATAAAAAGTAAACCTAAGCAAATCAGGAATCAACCCTAAGGATTCATTATTTCACAGGAAAAAGTCTGCTGATGTAAAGCTTGCAGAAGCAAGAACTGGGTGCTCCCAAGTCCAAACTCAATGGTGTAGACACAGATAGGCCATAGCAGAGCTATGTCATGCTTCATGCACCACCAGCATGGTCTCCTTTAGGTCACCAGAAGAAATCAGGATGGGGCACATACATATATATCTTCTGTGACTAAACAGGAGGGCACTGTGGAGTTACAGTTGTTTCATTCTGCTGCCTGTGCCACCACTTCCAGAGCGAATGGTGCCAAAAGTCAGGTGTCAACAGATGGTCTGAAAAACTCAAAAGAGTTGGTAACGAAAAGGTAACTGCCCAGCTTCAAATCTGGCTCAGACACCCAGTTTAATCAGCTTGCTCCTACAAAAAGAGCCAAAAATTCTGTAATCACTACAATTTATCAGTTTTATTCTTTCATCTCATAAAAAATCCCCCCAAACCAGCATCTTTAGTAGCACTAGCTGCTTGAATGCCAGGCTTAGCAACTCTCTGTCTTCCTAAAATAACTCAAGTTTTCCTTGGTGATCATCTAGTTCTGATAAAATCATCCACAGTTACTACTAGAATTAAGAAAATTTTATACTTTGCGGACAATCCAAATCCAGTGATGGTATCTTGACCATCACTGCTGACTGCTTATTAACTACCTGGCACATTGATCCTATTTCAAACATTCAGCAGCACCTATTCAGGAACTGATATGTACATGCAAACATACAAACATTCAGCCAGAAACTGAATCAAAACCCTTCAGAGTATCATTGGCTTCCTAACTCAGGATTATCTGAAGAGAAATCATTGGCATGTATCTCAGACCACTCTATCAAGATCGCTCACTTTCCACTTCCGAAAGGAAGCAAGTCCTGGTCTGCACCACTAGGTAAACCAGTCTATTTTTCAGAAATGCTGAAAGCCCCTAAAAACTTTACATCAGTGGGAACTACGGATGCTCAACAACTTTGGAAATCAGGCTTTCAATTATGACATAAAAGCCATAAAAGTAGTCCATTCCCCATCCAGTAACTCACAGCAGGGCAAAGAATTATATTCTACCAATATTTCACTTTTTATTTTAGTATCTAAAAGTAAAATTTTTGTAACTACTACTTTCTTTTTCCCCATAGACCTCAGCTACCCACCCATTCAGCTGTGTGTTCACGGTATTTCTTACCCAGGCTTCCAAAATTCCCTGAAGATAAAAGTTCGTTTTCCCAATCCTTAATCTCTGCAACCTCTAATTCCACTTGACAAGCCAATTTGAGTAGGATGCAGGAGCACATGCATCTTTGAAAGAGAAGTGGAACATTCCAAAAGAAAATAGGAAAGCCAACAAATTGCTCCAGGAATTAGAATAATGCTTTTGACCTTGTGGTTGTTTTTCCCCTCTTCCCTTTCATTCTATGACTGCAGGCTGCTTCACTATGTTGGGAAAAAAAATGAAAGAGAAATAAAAGGTAAAATTTAAACACAAGCACACTGCCTGCAGTATGTAAAAGCACAATCTCTGGAAAAGCAACACTGAGCATGGTGAGTTTGCTCTTAAGAGGTAACATGGAAGAGGATGCTAACAAAAAAATCACACAATAGTTTGGCACCCTAATGTTTAACTGAGACCAAGTAGCCACAACAAGCACCATTATCTCACCCAGCTGTAGATTTCTCGGTCCTCATTCCACCTACCCCCTCCTACTCACCCCTACTACTGTGCCACTCCAAAACCTTTCAGCCCTGAGTGGGCCTTGAAATAGTAGCTTAAATGATAAGAAGAAAACTGCAGAAACAAAAAGAGTATTTCTGAAAATACAGTAATTCAGTGTAAGTATGCTGAAAATGGCAGAACCATCTGCCCCTATAAAAACGACCTACCTAGTGCGACAAACTCCTGCAGGAGTTAAGAGCCCATTTGGTGAGATGCTGAATACCTTAGAATCATAGAATTGTTAGGGTTGGAAGGGACCTTTAAGATCATCTAGTTCCAACCCCCCTGCCATGCACAGGGACGCCTCCTACTAGATCAGGTTACTCAGAGCCCCATCCAGCCTGGCCTTCAAAATTTCCAGGGATGGGGCTTCCACCACCACCCTAGGCAACCTGTTCCAGTGTCTCCCCACTCTCATGGTGAAGGACTTCTTCCTAACGTCTAATCTGAATCTACCCACCTCTAGTTTTGACCCATTTCCCCTAGTCCTACCACTACCCGACACCCTAAAAAGTCCCTCCTCAGCTTTCTTGTAGGTCCCCTTAAGATATCTGAAGGCCACAATAAGGTCCCCTCAGAGCCTTCTCTTCTCCAGACTGGACAATCCCAACTCTCTCAGTCTATCCTCGTAGGAGAGGTGCTCCAGCCCCCTGATCATCCTCATGGCCCTCGCTGGACACATTCTAGCATGTCCATATCTTTTTTGCAATAAGAGCTCCAGAATTAGATGCAGTACTCCAGATGGGGTTTCATGGGGGTGGAGTGGAGGGGGAGAATCACCTTCCTCGACTTGCTGGCCACGCTTCTCTTGATGCAGCCCAGGATACGACTGGCTTTCTGGGCTGCAAGTGTACACTAACAACTCATGTTGAGCTTCTCGTCCACCAGTACCCCCAAGTCCTTTTCTTCAGGGCTGCTCTCAAGCCAGTCACTGTCCACTTCCTTCACGGTGGTTCAAAAAATGAGTAGATGTAGCACTTCCGAGACGTGGTCTAGGGGTCAGGGAGATGTTGGACAAAGGTTGGACTTGATGTTCCTAGAGGTCTTTTCTAACCTAAGTGATTCTATGGTGAGACAAATCAGAACTACTTCAGCTATGGTTGCATTTACTCAGAGCACCACACTCCAAACCTGTTAATTTCAAACATCAACCAAGAAAACAAAAAAAATCTGACACAAAAGGTATTTTGATAGTTCTTGGGTTTTTTAATTCAGAATGGCAACTGTACGCAGCCAGATTGAGGAAGGTTGTTTTTATTGCTTGTTTGTCAGCTGGCAATGCAAGCACCCTGGGAAGGCTTTCGTGTTTCTTCCAGCCCCACCAGGGACCCACAGCTGATCCACTCGCTGCACTCGATGGAGCAGAAACGCGGCCAGGGAGGCACGCAGGGCCCCGCAAGCAGCAACCCCCCTTCCCCCAGCTTTCACTAAACAGAGTCTTTCTGGCTTATTACTCTCTCCCCGCAGCAAACATTAACAACAGAAGCAGCATAGAAAAACCTCGCTGCTAAGGATTAAGAACATCAGTCCTGACCTTCTCTCTATGTGGAGGGAATTCAAGTGGGCCCTCAGGAAAATGAAAGCAGGATTCATTTTAAATGGACCTTTTATGAAAATGACTGTGGTTTCCAGCTCGTCAGATAGACTCCGTCGATAAATAGCTTTATTCACCTTGCCGTGCCTTTGAAGCAGGTATTGTTCTGGAAGTGTTGTGGCATATGAATTTTGATAGTCTCACCCTCTTACTGTGCTGATACAACTGTAGAATATTATAAAAGGCAACAGTTCTCCAGAAAGGTCCATACGCTGCTATTTATTAATGAAATGCCAAACCTAGGCAATGAGGCAAAGGCCTCAGGAGTGCAGGGTAAAGTAAATAGCATGACAGAATACACATAGTGAGTGGTAGTGAAAACAACACAAACTTGCACACAAAGAGAAGACACAAATGTGTTCCTCTCCTTGATGGTATTAAACACTGTCAGCTAAGAAATGCAGTCTGTGAGTGACTGAAGAACATGCTTAGGTGATATTCATATATAGAAACCACCGGATAAATGGCAATATGATGCCAATTACAGTATCAATTAAAGTCACAGTAATTTAGTAAAAAATGCCTTATCTTGGCTAAGAAGCAGTGTGCAGAGAAATGTAGAGGCAGCAGTATCTTAAAATTAGACCTCAAGTAAAAAAGAACCAACTGTAGCATATGAAAGAACAGATAATAATATATATCTCAGTTGCATGTAATGAATATATCCTGAAAACCATCACAATTTCCTGTACCATATGTAACCATGTCACATACATCAGCAAAGCAAGTTCTTGAACAAGATATATCCTAGAGGACATACAGAATTATTTTTTTTAATTGATGTGAAATGTAAGTAGCACTTCCTTCTCAGACATGAGCAAACTGTTGCACATTGTGACATGTTCCTGCTGAACAAGTAGAAGGTGCTGTGA
The DNA here is from genome assembly GCA_013401335.1 of Brachypteracias leptosomus. NCBI lineage: Eukaryota > Metazoa > Chordata > Aves > Coraciiformes > Brachypteraciidae > Brachypteracias > Brachypteracias leptosomus. The sequence goes on from VYZX01010557.1 coordinate 427,989, forward strand.
GCCACCATAAGGCACCTCCATAGCATTGCTCTGAATTACCCCATCAAGCACAGAAGAGTTTTCCCACTATCAGCCCTCAAGTACCACGTAGGAAGTGGAATCTGACCCCTCATGTGCTCTGTACATACGTTCACAGCTACAACTACAGGACAAGCTGCATTTTAATCACACTGCTAATTAAGCAACGACCTAAAAATGCCATGCAATGTGGCGTTTCAAACATCTGAAGGGTTTTCCTTTCATGCTCATTGAATTATTATGATATGTCAAAGAAATAACTGTCGTCCTGACAATATGCCAAGAACTGTTGTCCTGTCTCTAGTTCACCAGGTGCTCGCTAGCACAGAAAGGCAGAGCTATGGGCACGCCAGTAGCTATTTGAAGCATCAAACAAATTATTTCTCCGGCCTTGTAACTGGCATGCTTCACAACCTAAATGACAGTGCTTCATGCATTTCACTGGTACCTTTGCAACCTACCTAGTCACAAAGATGGAAGATAGACCATGTCTCTTCCTTGCAGCTGAGACTGTCTTTGAAAATGAGCAATAAAAAAATCTCACCCTCTTTTCCCAACTATTACTATTTCTCTGGGATCCAGGCATCTGCAATAGCATTTTGTCACATCCCTGGCACACTACTCAATGTCCAACCAGACCAAGTGAGGAAGTTCATTGCAAAGAGCTGAGCAGAACCTGAGGATTTTGAGACTTGCTGGTGACTCATGGCGCCTTGGCCAAAACAGAGTAGTCAATTTGCAGAGCATGCTGGGCATCTGCATGGTGAAAACTCAAGTCTGAAAAGGTTTCAAAGAGCAGTGGACTTAACGATGGACTGCAACTTTGCCACATTAGTCACTATTAATAAATGTTGGCCAGAGATGACAGCAACGTCCTTTACTCCCACAGTGGGAGGTGCACCAAGGAGTAGCCCTTCTCTTTACTCCCATCAAGCCTTCCTGAAGACAGACATTAATTGTCATGTGTGATAGGGATGACTGCAGCAAGAGACAATCATGGCTGTGAATCTAAACACTTTGCAGAGCAAGAAGCCCATCTTGGGGAGTTGCTCACAGGGAGCTCTTTGACCAATAAGCAAGTGGGATTAGCACTATGCACACAAAATGACCCAATGAATGAAAGTTATATACAATGAATTAACAAAGCAATTTTTCAAGCAACTTCCTCGTTATGTAAGAAGGAGAACAACAGCCAAACTGCATGAGGAGGGAGGCTTCTCTCTCCAAACAATAACAAACTGGAGAGCTGCCTTCTCTATTTCTGCAGTTTTCAGCATAAAAAAACCCATCTAGTAACAGGCATGTTCCAAGCAAAGCACTGTTTCTTCTCCTTCTGAGGGATAATAACGTTCACAAAACGAAATGAAACAAGAAAGCTTCATGCCTTAGATGTCCTTTATCAGCGCTACACATACATGCCAGCCAGGTTATTACCCTAATCACAAACGTCAACAGCAAATTAGCCCTTTTTAAAATTCAGTGGCAACAAAGGCAGAAATCCAATACATGCATTCTCTAATTACAGCCCATGTAATATATTCTGTGAGTCTCCTGTGAGCTTGTTTTGCAGATGCACACGCATTGCCTCTTGCCTCTGAAAATCAGTTCAGTGCTCAATGCACAAATGTCTTCACTTAGCCAAAATAATTTCTAGCATTTCCATTCTCTATGCCACAGAAAGGGGAGTGTTAGTGCCAGTGAGAATGCAGGAGAGGTTTTGTCTCTTACCTCTGCACACCCACACACTCAACTGAAAGGTGCAGAAACCACATGCCTGTTCGCCCTAAAACCACTCCTTAGAAAATTGCAATCTATTGCTTCCAGCTTAGACTTTGCAATGAAAGAGAAGAAAAAAAATGTCTGCTAAGACTGTTTTGTGTTTGCTTCAAAAAGAACACAGAACATCTTACACTTCATAAAATGTAAAAAATCAAGTGATGCGTCTCATGCTGCCTATAAACTGCGAAATACTGAGAAATAGCCTGTCTGAATAGCTTGACTGAAGGATGGCCCTTCTTGAGGAGAGCGATGATATATGAAAGGACTGCTGTTGCATTTGGGAAAAAGCTTTCTTAAGAGCCTAATATAATGAATTTTGCCTGCAGCTCATGCGTCCTGAACTCCCCTCTCCTCCCTTTAGAAGACTTTCCTGAACGTGTCCAAAGCCAAATGGGATCATTTATTTCCAGGAAATGTGCCTCTTCCTACCGTTTACTTTCCTCAATAATTTATACTACTCATACTACTTAATGGCAGTATTAAAATTGGGTTGTTATGAGAGTTGCTAAAGATAAAATAGAAAATATTTTCAGAAATCCAGAATTTCCTGAAAAGCAGAATATTTCAGCTACCTCTAATTATACCTGGGAACCATGTCCGTGTTGACCCCCAGGAACCATTTGTTGGGAGGCTATAAGCAGAGACTGATTAGAGTGATTTATCAAGAATAGGTGATGGTTCTGGTTTTACTTGGGTTAGACACAAAAGCAGCTCCCTTCAGATCCAATTTATTCTGTGTTTGGGGTTTTCAAGGATAAGCATAAAGATGAGTTTCAAAGCATTCAGTAAGTCCCTGGAGACTGAAATCCATGTTGCTTAATGCAACATTAACAGTGGTTAAGAGCAAAGCAGTGAACTTATTCTCACAAAAAATTAGAAGCTGTAGTTTCAAATCAAACAGTGGCATTCATAAATCCGGACTGAATTGTTTTGCCTTTAAGAAAAAAAGCAGAAGCAATAAAAATATGATAAAATCTAGGCATTTAATGCACAAACTGTTTTTAAATATTTTGTTTTGCAGTTTGACAGAAGACAAACAATTCAGTTACCCAAAGGAATCCTTCTGGATTATCATTTTATCCAAAATAAAATAACACAAAATGACTTTAGATAATCCTGAAAGATTTTTTTCACAGCAAACCAACAACATTAATCTTACTCATAGTACCAATTCTGACAACAGGAGAAGAAATAAAAAGCAACTGAAACTTCAAAGAACACAGGATAAGATGTTTCAGAACTGTTCAGTACTGGCCTAATGAGAATTTTATCATTAACTTCCCTGGGAACAGGATTAGGTCTAATACAAACACTTCTGAATATCTCTAGCAGTGAGTAATGAAAGCAGGAGGAATACAAGATGATGAACAACCTGCAGGTAGAACGAGTGAATATCTAATAGGGTATTTTCCCATATTTCCCATACAGAATCTGTCAATGTATAATCTAAATTAATGACTCTGCAGTCTCAAACCGTTTGGATCATTTTCTGTCTCTTATCAGGAGCACATGGAAGAGTGCCAGCGTAGACTGAAGCATGTACATGACCTGCACGTTTTAGAATAACATATGCTTTTCAGCTATACATATGTTTAAGAAAGAGAAACTTTTATACTATTTAACAAATGATCACAAACACCCTTCCTAAAGAAGCTTCCACAACACGAGGAGGAATAGCTTGTAACTCCCTACGATCCACAAAAAAAATCCCTTCCATGTCAGTGCATAGCTAATCTTTGACAAGTCCAGTATAACCTCACTTTTCCTTCTGCAATATGATTAGCGGTGGATCTGAAATGCTGGATTGTGAAGCACTGTATTATTTACGCTAAATAACGATTTCCAGATTGTTTCAGATTTCCCACTTTCCATTACTACTCTGCTGGGAAATCTTCTCATCAAGATGTGTCCAACGTTAAGGTTTTAGAATCATAGCAAAGGTGCAAATACGATAATTGATTTTGTTTTCAAATGGCTCTACAGATGACAGTTCCCAGTCCTGTTTGAAGCAAGTGACAAAGAGCCTAATGACTATGGGAGAGGCAGAGACGCTTAACAACTTCAGTGGGGTTTGGATCATTAGCAGTAATTGAATGCAGGACTCCAGGCCAAGTTTTGCCTTCAAATCAGACCAATTAAGAGACTGAGACATTCAACTAGAGGGACATTTTCATCTGTTAAGCTTGCCTGCATTAGTTATGGTAGCAGTATGGGGGTTTTCTGCCTCAATCCAATGCATTTGAGAGGAAAACTTGTGCTTACTGACCATTTGATCTGACGATTAGGAAATAAAAGATTTCAAACAAAGTGTTGTACTGCATGTCTTTTGGTGTTACCTTGAGTGAAGCTATGCAGTGTAAGCTGAGTAATGCCATCACCAGCACCAGGAACACTGTGGCTAAGTTCCTTGCATCCCAGATGGACTCGATCAAAGGAATGCTGCCAACCTGCCAGTCATAGCACAGGGTGATTGGTGCCAGCAGAAGCCATGCATTGAAGGCCAGAAGGTAGGAGTAAGTTAGAAACCTGCAAAAGAAAACAGGTAATGTAATATGTGAAATGACTACTAACACATGAAACACTTTCCTTTGGCAATTAACACATACTACCTGGGAGGAGGAAGAAACAAAACCAAAAAAACTCTGCCCACACAGGCAATATCATACCTCTCTGTCAATAAAGAGATGTTAACATAGGTGAGGGGCACTTCAACGGGTCCTTTAAAGTAATAATAAAAGATAATAATATTTACATAATTTCTATGCACCAGCCTTTGGAAAACTAACACATGTTCATCTCCCATTTGAATGTTAAATTTCTGGTGTCTTCTACCAGCTTCAATGATAAATGAGTAATAACTAAGCAGATACATACATGTATTGATTACATTACTCCTGCAACACAAAATATCCATCTAGCAGCATTTAACTTATAATTTAGGATTTCTCCTATGTGCACAACATTGAACAATTAAAGTCAGACCTCTCTTGTCTTCTGTCTTTGCATCCCAGCCCAGAGAGAAAAGACAGAAGGACAGAAGGATGATTCTTGGCTGATCCCACCACAGTTTATTAGGTCTGGGGACAGCTTGCATGAGATGTGCCACAGAAGTGATGGAGAAGTAGAGATCCTTTCAAATTGTTGTAATCTTCATTAACTGGTGTTCTTAATGGAGAGGACGTTAATGGGGAATGGAAATGGGGAACATGCTGCCCTCAGGGAAGTATGCAGGGCTTTCCTAAGACGGAACAAGAACAGCATGTGTGTGACTGGGCTAAAGAAACCAAACCAAACCAAAATTTAAAAAAAAAAACACCACCAAGAAAAAAAATAAATCAAACCAACATTTCCTCTCCCTCCCAGTCTTTTGTTGCTTGGAAAGTACTTACCCAAAATTGCATCCCTCTTCAAATCACATTTATAAAATTTCAAGTACTTTTGTATGCAAGAGGCTGGAGATTATTCCAGCAATTCAAGCAAAATAGCAACAGCCTTAGAACAGACAAACCCTTTCTTGGTTCACAAATGGAAAAATCCACATTGTACACAGCACCAAAGATGGCAAATACTCAAAAAGTAATAAAATTATATTTTATGCTGTATACGATTTCTTCCATCTGAGCCTGTTTTGGCTGTTGTTATCACACCCAGTTGCCATGGTACCTTAGCAGGTTTATTAAAATGATAACAAAGGATGCCCAAGAGATATTAAGCCATGTAGACAGAAGATTGTTTCACTCACCACTTACAAACATGCCTCTTTGGGGTCAAAATACAGCCCCTTACAATATCACTTGCAACAATATACCATATTTGTGATAGAAGGGGTAAGACATTGAAGTTAGATGCGACACCAGGCAGGCAGAAGTTCCCAGACAGGTGCTGGGCCAAGACACACATTAAACAAGCCTAAATTTTTGTGAAAGCATTTTTAAATAGCCACAAAAACAAGTTAGGATATCAGTTTCTCTTCTCATTTGAAAAACAAATGCCTCCAGCAGCACAGCGACCCAAAAGCAGGGAGGCTTACAGGGCTGGAATAGTATTTCATTGTAAAGAGTGGAAAAGGCACATTCTCATTTCCCCATAAATCTTTCTAAGCTCCCAGTTCTGATGGAAAAAGGAATATTCACACATTTTTTAAGGTTTTCAGCCATTTGGTACATTTCTCTTCCATTCCTCCGTTTTCCTCCCTTTTCCCACCCTGAAGTAGTAAACAAGGGGAAAACTAAGAGAAAATCCATCTTCTCTCTTAACAGAGGCAGCAATTAAAAAGCCAGTTTCTATTTAAGACAGCATTCCTCAAAAACATAATCTAATTTTACTCAAACTCTTCTTACAATTTTGATTGTTCGCTATTTCTAAAGAAACAAATATGCCTTTACTAGCCACCAACCCAATCTTTTCCAGCCTGCATTAGAGGAACACAGCAACACAAAATCTGGTGGAGCTTTATCACACAAAGGCACTCACTTGTGATGTTATGTGTGGCCTGACCCACCTCTGGTTGGCCGCAATACAAAACAGAATTTGGTATCAGCCTCAATTTAACCTCAAAAAGGTTGCCAGTATTTATTTACAGCTACTCAAAAGCCAAACAGAGATCCAGTTCTAGCTTTACTTTTAAAAGAAAAAGCATGTCCATTTATGCCAATCTGAATAATGTTATGGCATACATTATTGTTACAAGTGTGTATATTAGCTGGGATTTTCAGAAGCCTTGAGTTAGTTTTACACTTGATACCTTAGGAGAGGCTAGGTTTTGAAGGGAATATCCTTTTATGCCCTGGCACATTAACATTTTCAATAAGCATCACAGTAGTAATGGAAGTTTGTATGCAAACCACAACGCACACCAGAAACCCTCCCCTGCTTACTCAGACTGGGCTGCTGGGTAGGAATAAACGAGACAACATTTGGGATCTTTGCAAACCGCAGCATTGCGGCTAAAGACAGACTAGTTGCTTTCCTGCACCTTCATTGATAAGGCAGGAGTTGATAAATCATTACACAGCACAGAACAGATAAGCACAGTTTTCTGCCATAACAAACTGAGTCAGTCTAACAAATTTTAAGAGGAATTTGCGGTAGCCGGATTACTGTGTGCTAATGCGTTTCTGCTGCAAAGTTAGGACAAACTGCTGCTAGGGGATGAGAAGACACACACGCACTGATCAGGAGAGGTTTGTAAAAAGTGTCTCTTTCCATGTGCTTGTTGGGTTTCCATTTTCTTTGGGAGCCTTGTACACAACTTGCAGCCAGAGGCAGCTCCCAGAGGAGCTGGACAATTGCTCTGTTGCATTACTGCAATCATTAGTGTCCTAAATATGTTCTGCCAACAGTGGTGAACTATTTTAAAGTCTGTGACAGTCTATGTACACCTATGTACAGCCAACTGCTCTGCCTCTCCAGACACCCTACTGGAGAACCCTTGGCCACATCTCTCATCAACAAGCCTGAACACCCCCATTGAACACGCATGTGCCATGAGCAGGCATAGAAGCAAGACCCAGAAGGGCACTGCCTGATATTAGAAAGAGTTTGTAAGCTGCAAGAAAGCCTTGAGCAAGCTCTGATCCAAGCAAAAGTTTGGATATGCTTTCAGAATTGTTAATCCCTCCTTTAATGCAATGGATGGCTGTATAAAATGAAACACTAGAAACTATTGCTATTCTAGGTACTAGGAACTGAAAAATAACAGGATGCTAATAATAGTTACTGACAATTCAGTGCTGATTCTACTTATGGCTCTCAAAAGTACAAGATATTCTTTTGCATCTGTGTGGCTCTCATACCACAAAGCTAACCAGTGAGACAGCTAAATGCAGGAGAAACTTTAGAAGAATACTCTCACCAAAGCTGACATCACAAGGAAATAATTTGCAAATTTTGAAGAGGCTCAAAGCTTCATGGAATCATTGAAAGAGCAAATTACATTTCAGCAGCCTACCTGCAAGTGGCAACAAAAGTATTTTCTTTTAATTAGTTGACTAAGTGAATTACATTTTAAATTAACGATCTCCTGTATATTGCTGTTCATGTCTGCTGGAATTCCAAGGGAGAAAAATCCCTACCTGTAACATCTCCTGCTCTATCAGTTAATTCTAGGCAAGACAGAGTATTACTGGTGAGGTGACTGGAAGAATTTGCCTCTTAATTGCCAATCATTTTTTTCCCAGGCTGGTTAACACCATTTGCATTATAGCACAGTCATTTTTTTTTTAATTGCAGATTGAACACGGAAATTCAAGTTTCAGCAGGTATCAAGTGTTTCTTTTCACGTCTCAGCATCTCTGGCATGTTCAGAAAAAACACAGCTCCTCCTGTAGGTAGCAGGTGTTGTCATGGCAATACAGTTTGTTTAGTTTTCATTTTTTTAGTTTAAATATACTGTTGTGTGCTTTGTTTGAGATAAATACAGGATGACTCAGATCTAGAACCTAGTGCAGAAAACAACTATCTGAACTGATTGCTTCTGCTGTAAAAATGAAAGTAAAGGGTACTACACAAATAAACAATATGACAGAAAAATACTTGAGGGATTGTCTGTTACTGTGCTGTAATAGAGACTAACAAGCTTGGAAAAGCCCTTGTCTCAGCTCTGCCAAACCCAGGCAATCAGAGCACACTAGGATTGAGAAACCGTCTAAAATAATTACAAGATTTATAGAAATTTATGAGGAGTTTTGCTTGCTCTCTGATTTTGGAGCATTTTAAGCTTTTTTCCCTAGCTCCCAGGAATTAAGATTATAGATTTCCTTCTAAAACTGTGCTACACGAGTTATCACAAGACTCAGATCAAGCCCCACTGAAGCTGTATGGAAAAGCCGGGACCAGTGACCTACCACCCATCCAGTTCTGGGATAACCCATCCCATTCCTGACAACCTTATCACCAAAGACATGGTGGAGCATCCACCTGCAAGTGAAAGATTTTCCTGCACTGAGGATTTTAGTAAGGCAAAGGCAAAATATTCTCCTACTTGGGAAAAAAATGGACCTGTCTAGAAGACAGGTGATAATAGTGCACTTAACTAGTACTTGGGAAAAGGACAGAGTGTACAAGAAGGGGAGGATCTGAAACAGAAGCAAGAAGATAGTCATTTGCCCTTTCAGAAGTCACAGACCTTGTTCATGCTCTTCTGAGATGACCTCCACACTGTCAGGGACTCAGGAATATTTTGATTCTTTGAAAGGGTGAGGAAAGCTTCTTTATTAGGAAAAAGAGCTTCTCACTTGCTTTAACACCTAAACTGATTTCAGCTGAAGACTCTCTTCCTCCTCTACAAAGCACTAAAACCAAGTGTGTTTGATGAGCTGCTTCACAATAATGTCCTCCTAGGACACATGTGGCTGCAGTTACAACCAGGTGGTGGTATTTAAGGATATTATGTTAAAATTGTATATATTTGTGCTCCCCCTAGGGAATCAGCAGTCCAGTCGTGCCTTCCCACATGAGTTTATTTTCCTGCTCTGTATATCGTCAGCCTAAACATTTTCTTTTCATAGCCTTAGAAGAAAAAAAATCACATTCTGTCTATCTGGCACATTCAGTGACAGCGGAGTAAGACTACACAAACAAGCAACAGACTAATTCCAATTTAACAGCCAAGCTCAAGTATCAGCTAGACAGAAAATAGTCACAACTGGAAAAAGTGCCTGTGTATTCCCTTTCATCAAAACTTTTGCATCAAGGGGAAAAGAGCTGCCAGTCAGTAGAGGACAGGAGTAGAAAAGACAAAGATATGGATAAACAGAAAGCTGCAGCTTGATGAACAGCAAGGTAACTCCACTGGAAGGTGGGTCTCTGTGCACCGGGGGCACAGGAGGAAAGACAGACTATTATGTTATCTGCTATAGCTTCATAGACTGAAGAGCTTTGATCTGATGAACAGCTCACTCTCAGTTGTTTCAACTCTGTGGTTAAGAATCTGAAAAATATCAAATTCTTGAAGAGTAAAGACTTTCAAAGTGCCTATGAATTTCCAGTGAAACCTGAGCCTGCTGTCAGTCTCAATGCTGGAAAACCTGGGATTGATCTCGTACCGTTTTCCCTCCACAAACCCCCCACATGCTGTGGGTGAGAGCATGCCTTGTGATCAAACATGATCCACAGCTCACCACCAACAGCAGCACACTCCAGGGATCATGCAGCTGAAACCCCTCAGCCACCGGTGGGTGATTGCTTCAGAAGAGGCTCACTGAGGCAGCAGGGCATGGATGGGCCTCTGGACAGCCACCAAGATACTGGTGGCTGATCCTCAGGAAATTAAAACCGGAGCTCATAAACTCACTGTGATAACATTTCTGGAAACCATCCATTGTATCCCAGAGCATTACCTACCCTGTGCCAGCAGGAGCCAAAGGGATGTTCTGGGCACACTGCTTTGCCTCAAGGACTGGTCATGGTCTAGACCTCCTGCATGAAAGTATTTTGAAAAGCAAAATGCTTTGCCTATAGGAGTCAATGGCCCCTGCTTTGGCTGCACTCCTTCTTTTTATATGCAGGCTTTCAGCAGGGAAGGCTTATTGTGTAACCAACACTTGTAGCAAGCACCATGACCTATTAAAAATGCCTATCAAGCTGATTTCCAGAGTAGCACTGCCTGACTGGGTTTGTTCATTAAACCAAGAAAACTCAACTGAGAGAGATGCTGAAATCTTTCATGTGGCTCTGGGAAAGCAGGTCTATTTTAATGCCAGTTCCTAGCCTAAGGTCAGTGAAAATTCTGTACCAGAGTAGCTGCTGCACTTGACTTCTATTGCCTTGGCAGAACTGGCTGGCACAAGGACTCACTTCTCCTACACAGGTCTGCTGTGTGCCTCTTGGTAGTTCATTCCCTTTGAAGTTACAACTGGGATGATTAAATGCACTGCTCAGAAAACAGTCACAAACCTCTATGAAAAGGAGTATGTGCCAGTTTTTACACATAAGCATTTCTCCAGCTTTCTGCTGTGCTTAATTCTCATTTACCTGATTGAAACAGCAAAGAAATACAGAAAGACAGCTTACAGAGAGAGAGCAGTTCAACCACGGGACAATGTTATCTCAAGGTAGTCTTAGTACAAGCGTATTAACTCTTTAATGCAACATCACAAATAAGCCTGCTTCATGCCCACAGCCAAGGTCACAAGACAAACACCAGTAGAAATTAATACAACCTGACTCCCAAAGATGTAGTTTAAAAAAAACATACTTTCCTACTTTGAAATTATTGATAGGATTTAATCTGTTTCACACACCTTGAGACATGCTGTACAATGGACTTTTCCCTTGTCTTACCATGGCGTTAGTAATACAATCTGTTTATCCAAAGGCCTCCACTTCTTTCCCCTCAAGAATGGCAGAAGAAAGGAACATTGTGCAAAACGTCTGAAGCATGACAGCCACTGCTCAACGCCCTGCTAACACTCCAGCTGCACTTCAGTACACTGCTTACCTAAAGCTGGGCAGCTCTCAGAACCTTTCTAATTGTGTTCTTCCTCAACTTTCATCTAATGCAAGCAAGAATGCTTTGACAGAGGTTTGGGATTGTTTTTTGTATAGCAACAGATTACCCATAGCAGCTTTTGGGATGGCAAGTTACAATGAGTAGAAATCTGTGTTCTCTACGGTAGGTCAGTGGAGAAGGTGCATCCTTTCTACAGCATACAACAGCCTGTATGGATGGACTCTAATGGCAGGGCTTATAAATAGCAGGATTCCCAACACTTTCATTTCTGCCTCCGCTGAGAAAAGGAATGATGGACAGATTTTGTCTTCTCAGATCACCCTTGCCAAGCAACACACTGAGGGACATGGAAATATGGCTTCATTTATGTCACCGTAAGTTTTAAGGTATTGGGGAATGTCTCTTGTAATTTTAGATGATTTTTTTTTTAAAGACAGAAAAACTGTCACTATTTCAGCATGTTTCATCTTCCAATGATTAAATAAATCATTACCTACTTTAATTTATATGCTTGTGTTGTCCAAGATTGCAGACAAGTTACACAGAACATATAGTCATGTTCTAAGGCCAAACTGGGCCCCACCAAAGGTCTGTCCACTTCTGTGTCCCCACCACAAGGATCCTCTCTCCAGCAGCGACCAAAAATTAGTGCCAAGCAAAGCATGTAAGAACACAATCATTTCTTCCAGTTTCTAGCTAGCATGATGTCCCTGTGTTGGATGTAGTTTCTGCCTGGATTTCTTTTTTTAACTTGGCAAATCTCTCTTTGAGCTGGCATAAACTTTCAGCACACCCACGGCATCCTGCAGGAAGGAGCTCCTCAGCTCAACTACCTGTTGCAGGCCACTTCCTTGCCTTGTTTTGAACCTGTCTCTTCCTAGATTCGATACACCTTAATTTCTATATGCTCTCCTTCTCCACACAATCATGGATACATAGACCTCTCACACTCTCGGTCATCTAATTTACACTACAAGCATCATAACGGATGACAAAATCTGACCTCATTACTCAATACTTTTTCAAACCCATTACTTACACTTACTCTTAGCTCCAGTAACTCTTGCCAGCCTCAGGACAAACTGCACCTGTGCGGCTCACCAGCTGACACAGAAACCTTGCAAGAGTTAACAATACTCCTTTGAGTTCATCCTATGTCAGACAACAAACACCCCAGCTCCAGATGTGACTTTATGCATTTCACAAAGACTGCCACATGTTTCCAAACTATTGTTTTTCTTTTTCATTCCACTTGTTTTCATCAGTCTTCCTTGTAGCCCCACAGAGTTTGCTAAATCTTAAAACAGCTTTCAACCCTGTTGAAAACCCTAACATTTACCCTGGTGAGACATGCACAATAACATATTTCCACCTCTGTGCAAATAAAGATGGCTGCTTTCAAACAGAAACTCCCATTTGTGCCCTGCGTGATCTTTCAGAGAGTTACAAAACACCTTGCCCTCTGCCTGAGCACTAACCCTTCCTTCAGCCATAGTTAAAAGTGTTAGTAACCACCTCAGATCACCACTCAACACTGGTCCTTCTTTTAGCTTCACAAGGCTTCTACTTTCTGGTCTTGACACTGAACTTTGCTCTTCTACTCCCTTCCTCCCAACTCAACCCAAATTGCAAATAACATCCAGGCTTTAAATTTGACACTGCGACCTAATCACTACCTTCAAAACCTCATTCAAAGCTTCTCACACCAACTCTTCGTATGCTGCTGCTGTAGCTGTCCACAGCTGAGGAACACACACTGCCTAGCAGCTTCTCTGAGACTGGGTCATACCCACAAACTCTCCCATATGACTGGACATCCACCAGTTGGGCAAACAACCACATACACCAGTACCTACTTGGATACTAAGTATTCTCAAGCCTTGATGCCCTAGACCCTAACCTAATGTCATCCCTAACACCAGGGCCAACAAGTTGTATCACCTCCAAATCCATCCTCAAGCAACTTACTCAGTTAACAACACTTCTTATTTCCACCTGTGGAAATACTAGTCTTGTCTCTTCAGCCTTCCTTTTCTTTGCACCTAAGCTGAATGGCAGCCCTGCACTTCAGCCTAGTCTTGTCGCTGGCTAGACACACAGATTTTCCTGGAAACCGGGCCAACGCCACTCAACCTTGCTGGGTCCATCTGACATCCCTGTCCTGCACTCATGATGACTGGCACAATGTCAGTTATGCACCAATAGCTTCAGCTCTGACCACAGTAAGATAAAGTCTCATGTGAGAGTTGTAAGTTGAGTCTGGAGGAGGAGGTGAGGAAGAAAAAGGGGTTTTGCCAAGATAAGGGCTATGGTCATCATGGGCTGTCAGTTCAGAGACCATCACTGGGTCTTTGTCTACTGTGCAGGATTAAGCACTCACCTATTTAACAAAGACTTGCCACCCCAGCTGTCTAGAAACTTACCCTAAGGTATCATCCACACTGATTAACTAGTCTTCTCACAACTCTGTGAGACAATAAAGAAACCCCACCTCTCATCTTCAATTTTTTGTTTGTGGGTGGACCCTACAGATCTAACATGAAGACTACTGCCAGCAGTGCAGCTGGGCCTGTAGCTACCTCTAAGGAAGTCAGTGGGTCGCTGACTATTTTGAAGTGAAGGGTCAAGGTCCAGGTTTAGAAAAGAAGGTGTTGCTGAGCAAGCCTCATGTGCTGGCAGGTGGATCCGGCAGGCTTAGGGAGGTGCATGGGATCAGAATGGCTGGGTTTTAGCCTCTTTAAGGTTGTTTAGTTGCAAGTGGTCAGTGGTAGTGGTCAGTTTAAGGTTTGAGTTCAGAGAAACAAGAATTACAGAGAAGAATTCATAGACATATTCTGCAGGTATCTCACATCTAAGAGGAAGGCTCATGCCAGGAGAGTCAGGCTAAGGTCAACAGAAGCTCAGAACCCAGCTTCTTTCTCAACCAAACAGTGCCCAGAGAGTGAGGACAGGGACTATCACAGACTGACTGTAACAACCTACAAAGTCAGGAAAGTGGCAAGTACTGAATAGGGGAAACATGCTGTCAGGTCCTTCATGAGACTCACCTAGCCCCATGCCTGATGACTGTTGCTCTAGAAGCCCCCTTTCAGTCCAGCTATGTCTCCTGGAATGACCTTGGACCTGTGCTGTAGGTAACTTGTCTCCTGGATGGGTCCCCACAGACACATGTTCTCACATGTCTTTACTCCTGCCTCTCACCCTTTCTCCTGGATGGACTTTGGGCCAATATTGCAGCCTTGCCTCCAGTCTCATCTCCTGACCGGACCCTGATCAGAATTCACCAGCAAACCTGCTTTTCAGCTTTTGTTGTCAAGACCCACACCTGAGCATCAGCCACAGGAGTTTGGTGCTAGATCAGCAGGGAAGGAACTGCACAGCTAAATTTAACTCTCCATATTAGAAAGCCACGTAACAGCTGGCATCCAGGCTTGCCAAAAGGATGGGTTTTCCGGATGGAAGAAACAGGCTTCTGGGTAAATTGGCTAAAGTGAGGATGAAGATCAAGCTCAGCAGAAGTGGAACAGCTGGGATAACTACAGGGTTTTAGAATCCCTCCAGAACAGTAATACTGGTTTTTACTGGCAAAGGCTTCCTGAACTAGGTTTGGAGCAGGTAGGTGTTGCTGCACTGTAGGTGAAGCCAGGGCTTCTGCTGGGACCAGGGAGGACCTCAGCCAGCAGCACTCTCACTTGTCTTTCATAAGGCTGTTAATGATCAGTAAAATAGTCACTGTTTCATACTCCAAGAATGACTTAGCTTTTGGATTTAAAAAATCTTCCCGTCATTACAAGATGTAAAGAGACAAACACACAAAAGACATTTGCAGCACAGAATATGTAATTGGAATCAGGCCAGGATCATTTATGACTTGATAACCCCCATCTCAGCATAAACATATCAAAAAGGGACAGCAGCAAATCCTTCATGCTGTGCCGCACAGAGTCTGGTATTAATGACTATGCCAGAAATGCTGTGAACAGATCAGAGCTTTCCAAATCAGACAACGTGCTTCCTGGAAGCACTTTTAGCCTTGATGGTAATAGGAGCTGTTGTCACATTATCAAAAAGGTCTCCCAAATGAGATCCAGTCCGATTCTGCAGCAGATGTTGAATAAGGATTATTTGTTCTTAATTTGTGTCTCTACTATTAGAATGAGGAGGCAGAGAGGCCAAAAAGTGACACAGGGGAGGACTGTTCTCATTTTCATTTGAGACATCAGGAAATTCCTTCAGAAGCCCCCAAAGCATCTCTCCCCAGTAGCTAACCAGAGCAAACAGTTATGCACATGGCCCTGTCTTAAGAGGAAATAAATGTTCTACCACCTTCTGGGAGCATTGGTCTGGTTAGGTCTGGAGGGAAGAGCTAAGTTTCAGCTGCCAGTGCCTTGCTGGTCTGGCCAAGCAGAGCCAAAGGCATGTGGTATCAGCCAACCTAACCACATACCAGGTTCCAGACAAGGAAAACCAATATTTTTACCAAATTTAAGCATTTATGTATCTTAAAAAAAAAATAGTGATAAAACAACAAAAATCTGTTAGCACAAATTTCAGGTTCATTGTTTTTAATTATTCCATGGCAGCTCATAGTATGCTTAGCCAGAGCCGTGCAGTACTCCGTGCCAACGGGGTCCTGCCTTCCACCTTCATTAATCAGCCGTCGATATTCCACCAACAGGCATGTTCATCCTCTTTTCATATGAATGTCAGCTGAAGTCAAAATGCTTGCTGAATGCTTGCATCCCATACCTCAAGAACAGCCAGATTTAAGGTTTAGGATTAGGCTTCAGTCACTGGGCTTTCCACTCCTGTGCTGAGGCAATTAAACCTTTGGGCTTTGCATAAAAGTAAGCCTAAATTTTTCAGTAAGAAAGCATCTGTAATATAACTCTACAGGATCCGGAGCGTGCCTTGGGGTTCAAGTAATGCTGGTTGCTTTCTATTCTAGACAGAGCAATAAGAAGAAGTAATTAAGTTAAGAAAACAAAACAAGTTGTCTCATTTGCCATCTGTTAAAACATTTTAGTGCGGGGAAAAAACAGTGTTAAGACTACACTTTTGAAAACTTTTTGTTTGATTAGTGGCATTGTACCTCGTCAGTAAATACGGTGAGAATGAAGCTGGATTGTCCTGCTCCGAAAACATTGGCATGGATCCTCCCATTATCCAGAGGCGGAAATACAACACAAGAATCACCTTCAAAGAAGAACATCTTGGTTAGCAATAACAAACTAAGAAGAATGAAAGCCTCCAGCAAATATTTTGTTGTGATAGCTCTCCATGCTCTCCTCTGTGCATAGAAGTGAGTCAGCCCCATGGTTCAGGCAAAATTCAATTTTGCCACCCTATACAGGGTGACCAACGTGCAATCCTCAGCACGGACAGCATGTTATGTTATTGTGTGTCCCCCTTTTATATATGCATTACTGACAGCAGCTGGCATATCTCAGCTACCCACAAAGGCAGCGTTTTGAAGGACAAATCCATCACCCTGCTGTGGCTCAGACTGCAGAGTTTTGCTAGTGACCTCTAAATACAGAGGGGGAAAAGTATGGCTAATGTCTTAAAAGCTGTAATTGTTCACTCATGCTGGCATAAGTGTAAGGACAAGCTCCACTGGTGTTTCTCACGCTGTGTAATCCTAATCCCTGAAGGACTTCTGTGAGCTGGCACTCCTCTAACTTTCTGGAAAGCACCTGTCAAGGGGCAAGCAACGGGATCTGGCTCCTAGAGCAGCACAGGGAGTTGCACACCCCTGTGGAGGTGTTTGTTTTCTCCCCTGCAATATGTCAAGTCCTGCTTGGAGCATGCCAAGCAGCAAGTATTTGCAGGCAGAGTTTTTCTTATGACTCTTACCAAGCCCTGCACTGAAATTAACAGCATGCCACTGAAAAGTCAGCCCAGCACCAGAGTCCCCCTGTATTTAGGGCAGGAAACACTTGCAGATGATTACATGGTTGTGAGGGCAACCACTATAAATTTAAAAAAACCTCTGAACTGAAAATACAGCAATATTCTTGTCTCTGTCCACTGAAGTTTTCTAGACTATTTTCCAAGACTAACTTTGAATTAAGATCTACCATCTAAGCTTTCCAACAATTTGAGGATACCACCATGCAATGTTCATTCTCATCATACACAGAGAAGTACATGGTCAAGTCCATTTGTACTTACATAACTTATCACCAAAGCAGCTCTCTTCAAAAAAGGCCTTGCAGTATACAAGAAATTCTGGCTGCTATTTGCAGTCAAGTAGCTGAAATAGAAAGAAACAAATATTTGTTTAAATACTTTGAAACAATAGTTCATTTTTCAAGCTGGAAAAAAAGCTGTACATTGACAGAGCAGTAATAATGAGCAGTAATAATGACATCATTCTTACTCTTCAAAGCTCTTTCCACATGACTTAAGTAAATACTGAGACCACTTCAAATAATACACACTAGAGTGCATTGCAGTTTCCCCATCAAAATCTGGTTTTGGCTTTTTTTAAATCATCAATTAACTCCTTAATCCTCAGAAAACCCCTAAGTAATGTCTCACTAAGATTTCTGTCTTCAGGCTCCCAGAAGACTGCATTGAGACACATTTTTAAAAGGTCACACAAACAGAGCAATTTGATTTTAGGCCATTATTAAAATGCAAAAACTCCCAGTTCTCTACTCAGTCTCTAGAGATGGGAATAACTGTCTAGCAGAACTGAACTTATTTTAAGCACTTTTTGAAGCATATTCTGCTTCCTAAAGTTTCATTACAAGTCTGCTGACAAGGTGTTATGATAATTAACTTATTGTGTAGGAACATTCATAAAAACTTTCTGGTTTCTCAATGAGTAAAATTAAACTGTTATCTATTTGGAGTCAAAACTACACATTTATTTTAATACAGAGTAGAAGCACTTGCCAAATTCTAAGGAACTTTCTTAATATGACAAATGGTGCCATACCTATGACATTAATTCAATGATAATTCCACTTCTATTGAACCTTACAGAGGCTTCATCATTGTAATAAAGTGATGAGAAACAAAAAGAAATACAGAAGAGACAACAGGAATATTTTAAGCATATAGAGCTAGAAAACTATTGAAAAAATGACTAATAATTTTAAGAAGTAATAAATATCAAGTAAAGAAAATAAATTCAAGAGGAAAACATTTGCAGGTTCCTCTGTGTAACATAAAATTCAGCATTGGGATACTCTATTTAAATGATTTACGGAAACCGCAGCATGAATCACAATACCTGCAGGCAAGTTACCTTTCCAAGCATGAAAGCATCATATGTTCCTCCCATGAACATCTAGCATACAAAATGCATCTTATTTCCTCTCCAAATTCCTCAATACAGTTTATCATCTGATTGGTTTCACCCTTCAAGTCTTGGAAAAAACAAGATTGCAGCACTTCCTAACGCTGCCAAGAGTCTTTAATATCTGGCTTTTTGTTCAAATTTTCTATAGTAGGAAGTTTGCAAGCCTGGTCACCATGGCAAGATGGAGAAAAGATTACACTGCAAACAAAAGCACCAAGGGCGAAGCCAGCAAGAAA
This sequence comes from Brachypteracias leptosomus, assembly GCA_013401335.1. NCBI lineage: Eukaryota > Metazoa > Chordata > Aves > Coraciiformes > Brachypteraciidae > Brachypteracias > Brachypteracias leptosomus. The sequence continues at coordinate 446,785 of VYZX01010557.1, forward strand.
CAAAGGCGGCATTTAAGAAGAAGAAAGAAGAACATCTGGCTGCTCTCTTCAAAATAACTGCTCTTCACAAAACTTTACCTAAGCGTGCCTAAAATGTAGGAACCGAATCATACATTGTAAAGCAAGCCAGATGACTTTCAGTCTTCGGTGTCTACTTATTTACAAATGTTGACATTTAAGCACTTAAATGAGTCTTCAAGGGCTCAACTCCGCAAAGTGCAAAGTTTTTTGAGCTCCCACTGATTTTAATCAGGCTCCAGCAAGTACAAGTGAGATGAAACTAAGCTTTCAGCTTTCTCTCTTCATGAAAGGTCAGGTTAGCCTTCAAGTGCTCACTGTGGCCCTGCTCCAAAACCCACCGGAGCCAAAAGGAAAGACTCTCTGTGACTTTAATAGCATTTAGATCAAACCTCGGTCTTTTGTTCCCTACTGGAACCTTTTATGAAACTCAACCGCCTTGTGCTCTGCAGCAGGAACAGAAGTGTTGGGTTGCATTTTGTTTATATTTTAATGGGTGGAGGGAGGAGAGCCCTCTATTAATCACGCTGACCGACTCTTTTCAAGAACCTGTTTTCACTTGCTTGTAGTTTGAACTAACTGCAACACTTTGGGCAGAAAATTTCCATTACAAATATTTGCTTTAGGTGGAATTATTCTGGGAAAAGATCAGACAGAACAGTTCAGGTATTTCTCCAAGACTTCAATTAGAGACAGAGGAGCACTTTTATTGGTGTCAAGAAGTCTGCCAACTTCATCCTTGAAAAAACTACATCACCTTGCACCAGTGACTTAAAACTCATGAGTTGGCCATCATCTCTGGGTCATGTGTTTGACGTCCTCCAGAACTGCCAGCTGTGGTCGGGAAAGCTACAAGCTCAGGGGGCAGCACCTGCGGAGAGGTGGGGACATGCAGACCTCGCTGCTTTGCCATGCTCCACAGGGATCTGGTTTTGAACAGATCAAGTTTTCATCAAAGATGTTCCTGCTGGAACAGGGACAACAAGCTATTTGTAAAGGTAGCCCTTCAGCAAGAAGAATAAACTTCATTTTAGGCTGCTGATGCTCAGAAAAGTGCGTCTGTGCTTCAGGGCCTTGCTAACACTGATCTAGGTCTGGAGACCACCACAGGGTATAGAGGAAACCTCATTATTACAATCTCTCTGTTCCCTCTCAAGCCCAGCCTGAGGAGAAAATTAAAGCTAGAAAATGAACATAAATGGAAAGCAGTAGTTACTCTTTACTCCTTGGCACTACAGTGCAGGAATTCTCAGTCTTTGAACTTCTTGATTTTGACTTTTCTGTATGCCTATGAGTAACTAAAACACTGCCCACATCTTGCACCTTCCTTGAAGCAAGCATAATACCATGCAAGCTACCAAACACAGATTCAAGGCATGAGTTTATCTGCAAGTCAAACTTAATTTGAAGCACTCCACCAAACTGCAGTGGAGCTCTGGCCACTGCAGAGAAGGCCTTCTGAAAACACTTTAGAAAATCCTGACAGGCCCCTCACAGGTTATATTGTGGAGCAGTAACATCTCCAGGAAAAATGAAAGCCCTGCATTGATACCAGCTGCAAATTACCACTCTGTGCTAGAGAGCAGACGGGCAGCAAGCAAGAAGGAACCAGAACGAAAGTGATGGGTAACTAGGAATGGGTGAAGCAAGAGAGTTCATAGCACCCTGATCTTTCTGATCCTTCCTCCAAATGCTTTTGCTACTTTGCAGCTTCAGTTTAAGAAACGTTTTTTCCATGACAGTTCAATTAAGAAGCAAAGTTTTTCCATTTTGAGAAAGCTGCTGTCCTGAAGTCTATCTGAAAACAACACAAGATAACATGGTTCACTCCTTGGTCCAGCTGTCTGCCCATCAGATCAACCTGTGGGAGTGACATAAACATATGGATTATGCTCAATACATCAAACCTTTACAAAAACCATGTGGTTTTCCAGAGTATCTTACCAAGGCTATTACTTGTTTGAGGGAAGGTAACTAGTAAAACATCTCATGTCTGGTACAGGTGAAGAATAATACACAGTTTGGGTATTAAAATCAAATTAACTGCAAATGGGACCTGGATGAGGAAGTTTGCCAAATGTCAGTGACACAGCATGTACGATGCAGTAAGCATTTCATTTGTAAAACTGCAGCTTGTAAACGTATCTAAAGTTACACCAAACTTTGCTCAGACAACCTTAAGATCAGCCAAAGCTATTTTGTCTTTAGCTAGGTCAACCAAAGAAATTACTATTACAAGAGTTTAACTGGGTTTTACCTGTTTTAAACAGCTGCCTTGTATAAAGTCATTTACAGGTCAGATTTCCATGCATTTGCCAACCACACCAGGCTGCCAAACATCCCACTGTTCATGGGAACCACTCCCTATCACCTGCTCCACCCTGACCAACCATAATGAGGCTCCCCATTCCAAAACACACACACACATTCATTCCTACATGAGAGCAGGCATGGGATGCATGTAGGAAAACTGTATTGATGGTAGCTCCACACAGCAAAATGCTATCTCCAGAGCAGGCAAACATTTCAAGGTGTGGGTCTCCCAGATTTTCATAATGGAACAATAAAATTAGAGGAGGAAATCCAGATCGCCAGGTTTGCTAAATGAGTGTGAAAAGAGCCCATTTGGGCAGAGGTTCCACCTCTGCTTTGTGCCAGCTTTCCCACAAAGCAAACCAGCATGTAATTGCTTACTTGCTATCTTTTAAAAGCCTTTCAGGAACACTCCCTGAAGCAACCAGAATCAAAACAAACAATAAATCCAAGAAATGCTTAATAATGCAAGGACTTCTCTTGCACAGTTCGAGCGGAGGCCAAGACAGATACTTGGCAGTCCCAGCTTCCTGAAAATCACAGCTCATCCTGAAATCAGTTACATCATCAGGGCACTCAGAGGTTTGATAATTGAAGACAGCAGGGTAGGTGGCCTAGTAAAACTGAATACCATGCAGTTTACAGGAACATAAACTTTGCTGGTACCAGATGGACTCTCTGTTAATCAAAACAAACTTCTCTAAGAAGCAGGCAGCTTTTTTGATTTGCCTGTACCGTTGAAGGCATCTAGAGTTTGCATGAAGGAAAAGGACAACTCCTCTGCTGCCATTCACTGCCATGGCTGAATGAGCTATCACAGACCAGTATTGGCAACACATTTATCCCACGCTGCAGCTAACTCAGCCTTGGTATAAAATGTGAACTTGCTCTTGTGTTCCCTTTGAAGGCTTTCTCAAGGGAAGCAAACAAACAATTAAGATGTATGATGGATGTTCCCCATCGAGGGCATCTAAAGACCAAGATATGTATGCAGAAGAACATGCATAGGTATTTCGAGAACTTGTTTTGCACAGGTCCCTCCACTGTGAGATGATCATTGCTCTCATTTATAATCTTCTCAGGAAATAGACCCACCTCCCAGCAACTGCCAGAGTTTTGAACTAGCACTTCCAAAACCCTAATGCTAAAAGGAAGACATTAGAAGGATGAGTATAAAATCAAGGCTGTTAATTATTGATAACCATAAAACATCTCCAAATCAGGCATTTTAAACTTAGAAGGGGCTATTTTAAGTGAATGTCAAAACTTCAGTGATTGGTAGATGCACACCTAATTACAAACCAGCTTGACAGACTTCCCTGCTGAGAATGTGCAAGTTTTACAGTAGTCATATTTTGTCTATAGAGACCACGTTACATTTTCTTCCTTATAATCTGTCCAGCCAGCTACATCTTACATTGGACAAGTATCTTTTCAACCTAGCTTGGCCTATATTCCTCCTTGAGGACAACCATTGAAGGGCAAGTGTATGTGATACCCCCAGGGAGAAAATGGGAATGAAAATCTATTGTGGAGTAAAAAATTGAATAAAGAAAGAAAACACAATATATTCCAGACACGTCTGGATTTTTAACTTGCTTAAAATACCTGTCAATGCAGGGAAATAAAATACCAGTCACAGCTACAGGTTTTGAAAGAAAAGCCGTCCTGCTTCCTTCTTTATGAGTAGTCTTGACATTCCCCGCAGCATGTGTGTAGCATCCTTGCTCCTTATCTCCCCAGAGAGCCTTAAACGGCAACCAATGCTACCCACACAGACCCAGATGCATAAACACACACAAACAGAGGCAGTTTTACAGACTCTTTAGGGGGTCACGGAGAGATTTTATGAAAGTCATAACAGTTTTAACTCATTTGCACTGATAATGTCATATATTCTTCACGTACATTTTCAGTTGTGACCACATTTGGAGTTCTTTGTGTTTACTGGATTTTTGGGGAAAGCAGAGCAGGGCATAACTGCATTGGCAAATACAGCAGAGAAAGCACTGAGATCAGTCATGGCTTTTCCTTATTCTTTTAGGCAATACATACCTTATTCTGTGTGGGATGAAAGTAAAGGAAGAAAACTGGGAGGAACAGGGAAAGGAGGAGAGACAGGCACAGTAAGGGATCAGGAACAGAAAGAGAAAAAAGGAAGTAGCAAAATGCACTTAACGGATCAAAGAAGTGACCAAGAAGATGAAAAAGGGCTTCCCTTCATACCAGACATTCCACCGACGCGACAAGGAGACAAGGTGGAGTAGGGCTAACAGGAAAAATAAGGCATCATCAAAGCATGGCGACCTTCTGCCAGATCTCAGGAAACAAAAGCTTCGTGCTTGCAATTTAAATCTTCCATTGATTTCAACCATTTTATTTCCACTGCATCACACGCATCCAAGGCATTGAAAACCACCATTAGGCTCATTATTCCCTACCCTATGACAGTTAAGGGCTGGTATAGAGGTATTTCAAGCAACTGCATTATAAGCAGCACTGATACTGCTACATACACCCAGCTACAAACTCCTATTTTCAGCTGCTTGTTCTTTTGTCAAGCTTTATTCATTCAGGCTGGAAGTTTTCTCTTCCAGGAGCCTTGTGTCAAACTGAAATTGGTTTTTTCCTCAAAAGTCTCAGGTAAAACAGTTATGCTGTTCCTGAAAAAGCCATTAGAGAGATTTGTCCATATCAACAAAGTCATGCATCCACCTTATTGGGAAAACTTCAGTGGTTCCATACTTTGGAGCAGGGATTTGATATTTAGTAGAGGGACTGTAGAGATGTTCCTGTTCTTGCTTTCAGTGACAACTCACTCTGCTTCTGGGCATGCGACAAGCTACTGGGGAAAAAAATCTCCATTTGCAATGCTCATTAGGGATGTGTATCAAATCCCCAGGGTCTCCGGCCCTACCAAACACCATCTAGCAGAAGCCTGCGGGAACAGCATCAGACTCTCCTTACATTGCTCCTGTAAAGCCATTGAGATAGTAAACTCTCTTTCCTGCAATACCTGTATTCAACTGGAGGAGACCATTTACTTGGACTGCAGAGGTCTGAAAATTTGTATCTGAAGAAGAGGCTACATGAGGATGTGTTAAAAGGAAGAGAGGGGATAAAGGGGAAAGAAAGAAAGGCAGGTACAAAAAGGAAAGGGACAGGAACAAAGAGGAGACAAGGAGAAACCAGGAGAAAGATGGAGATACATGGAGATATTCAGACCTCTGCTGCTGCCAGAAATCCAGCAGCAGTATTCAAGAAATCTTCTTCCACTGTAGCTCCATTCACTCGTGTCCCCAGTGGGCATTCAGGAGCTGGACTGCAGCACCAGAGGCCTTCCCCAGAGCAGCTCCACTTAAGAAAGAAGCTGTGCTTTCGATGAACCAATCTATCTGGAGCAGATGGGCCTGAAAACAGAGGACAGACAGAACTCCTACAGACTGACTGCTGCCTTCGTGTCTTTACACAGAAAAGGGGTGGCAGCTCTTGAACACAGCCCTCCCCAAAACACAGCACATGGGCCACACTCGCTCTGCAAGGCTTGGTGAAAGGGATGCTTGAAGACCCACCACGCGTAGGCAGGGAGCACAGGGTCTGCAAGGTATCTAAAACATGCTCCCTAATCACAAAATATGAGCTGACTCGCCAGCTTTTATGTGAAGAGGGGAGGAGGTTATCCTCCACTCCTGCACAAAGCTCTGTTATTGTGAGTGGAAATTATTGAGGTGTCCCTGGGAATCCAATGTCCTAATAAAAATTTACGAGCAATGCATAAAAGATGTGGAGGCCTGCTGCGTGGCTTTGATAGTCTTCATAACGTGTTTCATGTCAGCAAACACACACTAGCCCAAGTAGTCTGCTAATCTACAGAAGGAACCACGGTGGCTTTATAATTGTGTATGTGCTATTAGGGAATTAAGGCTCTAACTTTTTGCCATTGTCTTTGCCCAGGATTTTTTAAGTAAACTTAAAAAAAAAGAGAGATAAATGTAAAAGTTTACCACAGGACAGAAAAGGAGGAATAAGTCCACTCCGTCAGTAAGATATGGCAGAGAAAGTGCACAGAAATCAATGTCTGTGAGATTGTCAGACTTTCTGAAGAGCTTCCTGCACTCTGCACAGGGGAGGAAAGATACACACCTCAAAGGAGGAAATAATAGATACCACTGCTAGCAACAGCAAACCATCCTGGATTCAAATGGAGTGCCAAAAATGATCAAACAAGGAATGAGGGGGAAAAAAACCCCAAGTAACAAGCAAACCACCACCAACAAAAAGAACAGGATAAACCAGAAGCCACCATATTCAGGCAGTCAATCTACTACAAACACACAGCACCATGCAGGCAACCAGCCCCCAGAAAATGCTGTGAGTAGCACAGTTCAGCTGTAAATATGCCCAGCGAAGTCAGGAGCCCAAGTATCCAGCCCTGAAGTGGGGATGGATGCATTTGCCCCTACCACAACCACAAGGCTATGCTGGGAACAGAAAAGAGCTCCCCTGGAGAAAAGACCCATCACCTCCTTCATGCATCAGCCCTAAAAAAAGTGATAGGCATTGATGTGAAGCATAAGGGCAGGTAAGGGTCAGCTCCTGAAACAACTCTTTAAGGAATTTAAAGAGCTTATTGGTACAGAGTTTGACTTGAGGAAGGAAGGGAAGAAAGAAAACTTTTACGGCTGAGCCTTATCTTAGTCAGGACAAATGCTCAGTAGTTGTTTTTATTCTTAAACATGTTTGCTGAACTCAATTATATTTTTCAAGCCATCATCTGGGGTCAGTCCAAAAAGCAGCTTTTTGCGATGCTTGGAGAGGCACAGAATGTTTTAGTTGTGAGCACTTCTGGTAAATCAAGCGAAAGTGGCAAGAGAAAGTCTCATTTCAGAAGGAAATGTGGGTACAATTTGCAAAGAAATGCAGGGAGAAAAGAAGCACCTGGAACCTCCTGTAAATGTAGCCTGAAGAATATTGCTTTATTTCAAAATCTATTTGTTTTGCATTTTTTAAATTTTTTCATAATTTACTTGTTATCTGAAACTATTACATTCAATTTAAACCCACATTTTCACTTAATTGTGAGGGGGGAATCACATATCCACAGTTTTGAGTCCTTGACTTTGAGATAAGAAGATGGAAAGATGAGCAGTTATCACACTGCTGTGATGTTGTAAAGGGACTGTGGACCTCCAGGACAGTAAAACAGAGTGTGTATGGGGAGTTCGCCAGCCTTAACATCCAAGAACCAATTTATGGACATCTAGAAAGAAACAGCAAGTGAAAATAAGTGATAAGCAAAATTTGAAGGGGTGTGTGTGTACATTCATGCATTTCATAATCTTCCCTCCTCCCCTGACTGCCTCTGCCTTGGGACAGCAAGCTCTAAGGACTGGGGATGGGTTAAAGGTTCATGGAAGACTTTATGGAAGCAGAGCAAGAGCTAGTGTACAAGGCACTACTGCAGTAGCTACTGTTTACTTATAAGAGGTGTTAATGAAGACTGAAAAGCTTGCACAGATTCTCCTGAAGATGCACTCTAAATTAAAAGAGGTTATAACCTATTAATTTACGCTAAGAACTTTCCCAAATTCACACGATGGAAAGGGATAGTCCTTGTTTGGATTCAGACTGTCTGTCAAAAGTCACCAGTGGCAACGACACCAACTTCAGCTGTCCCGTCTTCAAAATGAAGCTTGGCCTGTTTCCCACAAACTTTTCCTTCAAAATGAAGTCCATGCATCAGCTACTTAAGAAACAGCTTACTGGATGTCAATGCTAAATACTTCAGGAAGAAGGTATTTCCTTTCCAGAAAATTCTTAATCTGACATTTGATCTGGCATGTCCCTTTGCTTCTGTCAGATTAAATAAAGCAATCCATAAATATGTCACAGCCATCTCTAAATACAAAATAAATGGTAAAAAAAAAAAGCCCCTTCCTCAACTCTTTTCTTGTTAGGAAGCTGTCCGTTATTTTTAACATCCTCAAAAATAGCTTGTTCTTTTTAAATATAAATGACACGAGTCTGTTAGCAATACAGTGAAGAAGCAAAATAACATTCTTCAGAGCTAGTATCCTTTCAAAGAAACTTTTTGATGTTTGCAATCAAATGCAACTCAATGCCAAAGTAATACAGCAATACAGAAAGAATCTGAAAGAAAAAAATGCAAAAATTGGCAGCAAATTATTTCTTTTGTCAGCAGCCCTGTAAGTAAATTGTGCCTGTTCTATAACTGTTGGCATGAAATACCAAACACTATACTTCCAACAACTTTTATCTCGGTCTCTTTTCCACACAATCATCTACACACAAATCCTTAAATTCCTCAAATTAAAACTGGACCGGTTCTTTCATCACAGGGCACTCCTGGTTTGGTTATGATAGGGTTCATCTGGGAAAAATAAAAATTAAAATCCGCAATAGCCAGTAAAGATTAGTGGCTCGCTTTAAATGGATTTCTTCTGCAAAGCTATTCTTTATATCTCATCTAAACAGATAATAAATGGCAAAAGCACATAAATAAAAGAATAATTCTGAAACTTGGCAGAAGTAGAAAAAATAATTACATTTTATCCTATTTTGACCACAATTCAGTCTCATCTATTGCCAGAAAAATAAGACCACAAATATTCCAGTCTTCAAGTCACTAAGATGTTTGCTTTAAACTGCTTTGGCAACTTCCAAATATAAGCAGTAGCAAGAAAACTACATCATTTTGTAGTCTCCATCTCCCCAGAAGTGGATTTAAATTCTGATATTTAAAAGCCTGGCAAGCATGAAAGATCCTGCACAGTTGCTCACAGTAAAGCTTATGGGATGCTGCACTCAGCCAAAAATACGAGCAGCTTCTGCCTCGGGGATTTTGTAGCAGCTTGTAACGTGCTCCCTAACCACAAACTTTTATAGGATGAGGCTAGAGCTGACACTCAGTAATGCTCAGATGTGTATTTGTGGGGACAAGCAACCTTCCCTCATAACTGATAGCCTCTCTTTCTCAGATGCCCCACAATAGAGGGCACATTGCTGGCTTGGCTTGAGGGAAACCCAGGAAAACGCATCATGAAGTTTATTCAAGGCTCCATCACTCTCCAATATAGCTGTGGTCTGGGTTGTTCTGGTAATCCAAGACCAAGATCATCACTTTAGCAAGGTCATCTCATCTCCACAGCCCCACCATGCAATGTGTCTCAACACTGCTGAAGGGACAACCACTCTGGTTACCATGAGAGGCATTCTCTGACATCACATCTTTCCCACAAGCCAACCAAAAGGAGGGTGCAAGGGTGTAGGCAGTCAGGCCCTGATGGGCAAGGAGAAGGAGCCACACATCCTGGGAAAGGTTGTAGGTCTCCCAGAGAATACTCCTGTGGTCTGTGCTCTGGACTCCAAACAGTGATGGAAAAAATGGATGGTAAAAAATGATGCAGATGTCCAGACAAGAAGGCATAAGTGGTGGGGGAGGGAAAAGGTCAGGAGCAGTATCTGAGCTATCACAAACACATTTGCTTATTCTTAAAGGACAGTGGTGGCTCTTGTAGGACCACTGCTGCACAAGTGCACGAACACAGCCAGGAGTTTAGCCTCAAAGGCCACCAGAAGAATCACTGTGGAAGAACAGCAGCACAGCCTCTGCTCTGCAACGTGGCAGCAGTCCCATTCCAGCTGAAGCAGGAGAACCAATCCTTCCATACTCACCTGTAAAGAAGCCCCAGGAGAAGCAATAGTGCAAGAAAACTGATCTACAGACTCTTGCATAGATTTGCTTGCAGGAAACAAATATTTTCATTAAACTAACTGATTTTTTTTTTCTTTTCTTGTTCCCCTTTAATATTTGCATTATTAAACACAATATCCTATTACTAAACACAATAAATAGCCCCTTGTTGAATAATTAAGAAAAAGGTACCAGCCAGTGCGGGTACTATTGCCAACCAAGACTGAAGACAGAGAGCTGCTGTTATTTCTATATTTGAGTTATTGATTAAACATAACATCCGTAAAGCAGCAATCAGAATTACTATTCCGTACACATATCCAGAAAATAAAGACTTATTCCAAGTGCCAATCACATATACTCTTGTGGTTAAAATGCAATTAAACAAGTAAAGCATCCAATATATCCACAAGCCAAACAGAACCAAATCTCAGAAACCTGAACTGTGGAACAAAAACAAAGGCAAGATTTTTAAAACATAAATAAAAAATCAGAAGTGTCAATACAAGCTGTTGTTCGTAAGCTGCTGTAAAAACTTTCAGGTTACATGCATATTTATTATTTATAAGGAAAAGGGTCTTTTTCCAAAATACGTCTCAGTAGGAAAAAAATCTTGTGAAACAATAATGTTTTACTTATTGCAGAAAACTTTCTTTTTTATACTTCCTGGTTTATTTTTGAAGTTTTTTTAAGTGGTGAATTGGATGGGAAGAAAAACATTCTTGAATTAGCTATGTAAAACTCTTGCCCTCAGACCCTGAAGGAAGATGGTTATTCTGAGAAAAATAAGAATAATACCAATCAAATGTGCTGATTCAGCAGTTTTCATCTGATCACCAGAAAATAATACAGAGAGCAGCATCCTCACTGAAGGCCGTCAGACTTGCTGACCGCAAAGAGCCAGAGGCAGAAGTCATCCCAGGAGGGAACCAGGGACCATTCTGGTGCCACCTCACAGCCCAACCAAGTGAGCAGCAAGCCTTGGCACTGCCATCTCCCACAGAGGGAAGAGGCCAAGTGTTTTGGAAGAGGACAGGTACACACGTTGCTGAGAGCATAAGCTTTCAAATCACACCTAGCTTATGGAATCTACATGGGTAAAAAAGGAGCAATTTCCAAACCAGCAGCAGGTTCTATTAAATTTGGCCATCACACACCCCTCCCGTGGTGTTTCACATAGGAGGCACCTATGCTACGAACATCAGCCCTGGCTCAGAGCTTCTCCTCTTTAGCAATAAGTCTTTAACCTTCCCTGCTTAAGGGCAGCGGGCTACTGCAATGTTTTCCATGGAGCAGAGAAGCGGTGGAGTTTACCTAAGTGGCTGCTGCCTGTTAAAGCTTCCTCCTGAGAGCACAAGCTCACCCAAGTGCACTTTACTTGAGAAAAGCTATTGAGTCTGCTTCAGTTTACTTTCCTTGAATTGATAATTCAGGGCTATGATGGAAAAGGCAGAAAAGCGCACCCCTCAAAAGGGCGGGAAAGAAACAGATTTTACAAGATGGATGGAGCAAACCGAGGCAAAGTGTTGATGAACATACTGTGCTTCAGGCAACTTAATAAAACTCACATTACAAAATTCACAATACATCACCTGCATCAGTTTAAAGTCTTGACCAAACTGCTGCATTACCCTGTAGGCTGCTCACAACAGGTAAAAAGAAAAAATTTGCCCAATTCACCAGTACCTATTACAGAGCAATAACCCACTGCTCCCTTTTTTTGTTTGTTGGATTTTTTTTAACCTCTAATGAGTTTGTTTTAGTGCCCTGAACAGATCCAGGAGTCTCTCACTTTGCAAACAGCCACCCGACAGCACGCCAGAGCGGCTGTCTCCAGAATTAGGACAGAGATGTCGAAACACACAGAGGCAAATTGATCCAATCGATCTCTTGGAGAGTTGAGAAGCTCACAGTCCTCAGAGACTTTCATTTTTTCAATCTGCGATGAAAGGGCCTGGCAGTAAACTGGAGGAAGCCAGTTTTATAAGCTGGGAGGGAAATGATTATAGAACTGTAGCAGTTCAGGGATCTTCCAGCTGGTTTAAATGACTTGGCTTCCTTATGAACATACTGAAGGGGAAAAGAAAACCCCCAAAAAACCTCCTGAAGGTTAGCCATGAAAGTTATAGGTATCGCATAAAACTGAGTCTTCAGTTTATTTTCAAACATTTAATACAGAGATGGGGACAGGGGGAGGAAGGAGGAATGCAGAGGGGGAATGGAAGTTACTGCATCCATACATAAATACGGATTAAGGAAGCAGACAGTCTCCTGCAATATCTTACACAAATGAGCAATATCAAGAGAATGACCACAGAGCAACACCCTTTACCCAAGCTCACTGACTACAGCAGGCAGGCGCTCAGGTGAGGTGTAAATTCAGATTCCCCCAGAAAGTGCTGGACTGACATCACTCTGCCACGGCTTAAAAGGCAGCTTTTACTGCTGGGTGAAATACCACTGTCCAAAGGGAACAGGAGCTGATTCTTTGCCTCCTTCACTTGCTTCTCCCTTTTTATTACACCCACTGTGTGTGTAAATTATATGTGCCATACGTGATAGTTTCACAGGGAAGCAGTAAAATTTCCAAAACGCTCCAGGAGGAAGTGGGTGTTCATTTCAGTTGAAACTTTTTGGTTATCTCAACCTAGATTTGCAACTTTGCCAGCCCCACACTGCACTTTTTGCAATCTCCACAAGGAAAAATAAAGTGGCATTGCTTTGACCAACCTTCAGCCATCCAGGCTGGTGGGGACAAGGAGCAGCATCTTAATAGCCTCCTCTTTCTATCCCACCCCTGGGAAAAGTATGACTGTTATTGAATCTAAGTATTTTTCTACATTTCTTAATTAGAAAATGTCCAAAATAGAAACAAAACATGCTGTTCACTGAGAAATGTTTTATTGCTTTTTTTTTTTCCCCCCCTTTTGCTTTTGGGCTTTTTTTTTCAGATGGTGAGGGTTAATAATAAAAAGTAGTTTGGTTTAAGCACAGCTTTTTAGGATCACAGAATTACAGAATGTTAGGGATTGGAAAGGACCTTGAAAGATCACCTAGTCCAATCCCCCCACTGAAGCAGGATCACCTAGATCAAGTCACACAGGAATGCATCCAGGCGGGTTTTAAACGTCTCCAGAGAAGGAGACTCTGCAACCTCCCTGGGCAGCCTGTTCCAGTGCTCTGGCACCCTCACCGTGAAGAAGTTTTTTCTCATAATCATGTGGAACCTCCTATGCTCCAGCTTATACCCATTGCCCCTTGTCCTATCATTGGATGTCACTAAGAAGAGCCTGGCTCCATCCTCCTGACACTCACCTTTTACATATTTATAAATATTAATGAGGTCACCCCTCAGTCTCCTTTTTTCCAAGCTAAAGAGACCCAGCTCCCTCAGCCTTTCCCCCAGGGCCCTTTCCCCTACGCTGCTCTCCAACAGCTCAGTCCCAAACCTATACTGGTACTTGGGGTTGTTCTTGCCCAGATGCAAGACTCTACATTTGTCCTTGTATTTCATTAAATTTCTCTCTGCCCAACTCTCCAGCCTGTCCAGGTCTCGCTGGATGGCAGCACAGCCTTCTGGTGTGTCAGCCACTCCTCCCAGCTTTGTGTCATCAGCAAACTTGCTGACAGTGCACTCTATTTCCTCATCCAAGTCATTGATGAATATATTGAATAGTACTGGTCCCGCAACTGGATATCCAGTTGTGGGATTTTTTTTAATGAAGATGAATCTAATGAATTAATTTTCATCCTGTCGGAAGTCAACAGGAGCTCATGCCTGTTCTCTCCTTCCTCCAAGTTCAGCAGGCCACACTTTGCTATGGTTTCTTGCTGGCACAGGCTGCACGCTGATTTTGGCAGCTCCTGTGCTGGCTGGAGCTCTACAAACTCCCGGCTGCCCTGCTGCCTGCTCATGCTTGGGCAGGGGTGAGCAGCACAGGGATAGTGGCCACCTCCAGTACGTGTTACAGCACTGTTGGCTTCTTGGAGGCTCTCTGTGCCCTCCACCAATCCCCTCAGCACAGAGCAAGGCTTCTGGCCAACTCCATGATTTTGACCTGATGCAAACATAAGTGTGCATGGAAGTGTTTCAAACATGTAATCGGGATCCTGTGTATGCCTCTCTGGTAACTTCTCTAGAATAAGGACTGTATTATAGCAGATCACACCCCTTGCCTCAGCCAGCCATCCCTCAGTTGCAAACAAATTAACTTTAAAACCCAAACATGCCAGATATTTCATTTATTTCAACTTCATATTCTCTCTTACTGACTCTGCAAGGCCACATCTGATATAAATAATATCAGCATCCACCAAGTCATGGAAAATAAAGCTGAAACCCTACAGACTCCATCCCACTTTCCCTTCTGTCAACAGCCACCTCTTGCTGATTTCACAGCAGGAATCATAACTTCTTTCCCCTTCTTTATTTTTATTTTTTAAAACAACTTTTGGAAGAGGGCCAGCACTTGACGACGAATGAGACAATCCCACCAGATGCTCTTCATTCATGTCCTGCCAGCATTCCTGGCTCTAACTGATCCACCACTCGGAATTTCACTCCAGGGGGGATGTGCTCCTTTCTCCTGAGCTCTTTGCTCTGCCCCTGCAACTATCACTGGACAGCATACACTGGGAGTCTGACAGATCTGCCCTCCTGAAACAAAGCACTCCAAGCAACATACTAAAACCCTGGTGAAAGCTGTTGGAAACCTCTGCAAGAAGAGAAGCAGCAGAAGATCTCATTTGCTCTCTGCAACTACCTAAAAGGAGGTTGTAGTGAGGCTGGTGTTGATCCCTTCTCCCAAGTAACTAATGACAGGACAAGAGGTAATGGTCTCAAGTTGTGCTAGGGGAGGTTTAGATTGGATGTTAGGAAGAAGTTCTTTACTGAAAGAATGGTTAGGCATTGGAACAGACTGTCCAGGGAGATGGTGGAGGCACCATCCTTGAAGGTGTTCGAAAAACGAGTAGATGTGGTGCTTCAAGATATGGTCTAGAGGTCAGGGAGATGTAGGACAAAGGTTGGACTTGATGGCCCTGGAGGTCTTTTCCAGCCTGGATGATTCTATGATTCAGAAAGGCTAACTTTTGCCAAGGGAAATGAGCCTCCTCACGCTCCCATTTTGATCAGCATTAAAAGGGGAGGAGAGGCGAGGATGATGTAGATCCATCCTTCCCTCCGAGTCACCCTCTGGGGACCCTCTTTCTCTCCATCCATTTCAGCTCCCCTCCTTTGGACTCAGCTTCCTCTAAACCCACACTGTCCAGACACAGCTCAGGCTCTGACAAAAATAATTAGAACAATTGATGGAGAAAAAACCCATCTTTTGGGTCTGGTATTTATTGAGCAAGAGAGTGCAGGATACTTTCACCCTCTTGGCAACCCTGCCTTTGAGTTCCCGGCAGCGGATGCCAGCTTTGATGGAAAAACATGTGAGACTCAAAAAGCATGAGGCTAGTTTTTCCTTTGCTGCTCTGTAGGGCAAAGAGACAGATTCATAAATGGAAAAGCTTCTGTCATCTCACAATAGTAATGCACAGACAGACTGCCTCTTGACAGTAAAAAGAAAAGACTACAAATAACATTGATATGGTAACACATGTATAAAATCAGTAATGAGAAGGCCAGAGGAGAGCTTATCCAGAGCCCCAAGTGCCAGCCAGTCTTACAGCACTTTGGCAGAGGCAACTCTGTAAAAACAAGGTGGGGATGTTTGCTTTATGGCTTGCAGATTGTCTGTGTCAATGCAATCATACCTCAGTCATCCCTTTCAGCCATGACCCACAGACCAAATGGTTCCCAAAATGCTGAACTTGGACAGGCTCTTCAGGACCACACACCTTGGGTCTGAGAGGGGAGCATCTGGCTGCCTCCCAGCAGCTGCATCCCACCAGCATCCATCTCTCAATGCCCACTGCTGACAAAGTACAAGCTGTGCTGCTGGACTTCTCTTCAGACACAAATTTTGGTAACTATGACCTGCGTCTCCTCGTATGTAAGCAAGCTTCCCACCCTACAGTCTACTACAGTACCTATCAGGGGGCTCTCCAGAAACACGTAACCCATGGTCATACTTCCCATTCAAAGTTTCAAGGACTTCACCTCCTGAATGGCAGAGTGAATTAAACCAAACAATTCATAACAATGCCTAGCACTGAAAAAATTTAACATCAGCACTACTGGAAATGAAGTGGGAGGACACAGAATGGGAAATTCCTCGTGTTCTCAAAAAAGGAGCTAGTGAGTGAGCTTGGTACAACGCATCTTCACCACCAAGCAAACGTTTTCACCAAACTAACATACAGCTTTCCATCCCAAATGACTTGCCTGCTTTCTGCAGAAGTACCAGTTATCTAGGCTTCCAGATGTCCTCAAGCTGTTTCATGGCCACTTTTCAGAGCAAGCATGTGGAAAATGTAGAACTGTTCCCAAAATGAAGCTAACCATTTTACAGGAACTGCAGATGTGACTCCTAACATTCCTAACACAAACATTGGTTTCCTGAAGTGTATTTTCTGAGCAATCACTTCACTCAAGTCTATCAAGCAAAAAAATCCCCAAGCACCCAAACCAAAACTCTTACAACAATGATGGCTTTAAAAAAAAACAAACCCACATGCACCTGTCCAACGAGTGTTTTCTCTATCCATAATGTTATAGGGAATTTGCAAGATGATTTGCAAGAATTTCACAGCTCTGCAACATCTGCAGCATTTGGTGCGTGCATGCCCACCCCATAGCAGCTCTGTGCTGCGGGGGCATTGCAGGAGCCAGGGCTGTCAGAGACTCTGGGACACAACCACAGCCTCCCCGTAACACGTTACAAACTCCATTCTTACATTTGGGTTTAACATGGAGAAGTGGGTAGCCATTTCAACAGTTCTGTCCTGCTGATGACTTTGTGACCCAGCACAGCCTGAAACGGAGACCTGTTTCAAAGCATTATTGGAGACTGAGAAAGAGGACTGGTACACATAGACAGCTCTGGCACAGTTTATACGGGATATATTCAGGATGTTTACCCCACTGTAGACTGACAGCAATCCAGAGAGTTTTCTGTTTTCCATTTCTTTTGCTGCTTAAAAAAGGATGCGTTCCATCTTTTTTAAGACAACAGCTGACATCTTTCAAAATTTCCTCTCCATTTCTATCATGAGAACAGAGAAGTGAAGGGTAAGGCTACATAAGGAAATACTGTTTTGGAGGTAAACCAGTGCAAAACAAACATTGTTCCTAATATTTCAACAGGAATGACTCCCAAGTCTAGGAGGAAAGACAACTCAATAAAAAATATGACTTTTATGAGACTAGAGCATCAGATTACAGGATTCAAAGAAAAGCAATTTTTTTAATCCCACTAACTTTTTTTTTTAACCTATTTCAAACCTTAAAGCCTGTGAGATTCTTTTTCCCCTAGACTCTAAAGCATGTGCTTTTCCCCAGGAGACTGAACCACTGCCAAAACCACACTGCTATCCAAGGATCTTGACATACTTTGCAAAAACATTAATTAAAACTCAGACACCAAGAAGAAGGGAGTAAGGCTAGATCTTTTGTTTCACAACAAGGAAAACACCAGCACCAAAAAAAAGCACAAAAAGATTTGACAACATACCAACCATCTCAAAGAAAACAAGCTGCAGAGGACAGCAGAGAGGTGATGCTGGGAAGGCAGAGAGGTGGGGGAGGAAGAGTAAAACCCAGTGGTTTATCTCTTGGCAATGCTTTTACCAGTCTTTGCTTCTATTACGCAATATTAGGTTGGTTGATAGTGAAAATGGAGATTTAAGAGCCAGTTTTCTTAATCCTGGCCCTCCTCTGCTTTCTCACTACACCTACACAATTGCCGCATCCAAATACACTATCTGTACCACCCAAAACAAAGCAGTTGCTAATTCTTGTATCTCATTATAAGGATGCCTCATCTGTACATCTTTCAAGATTTATCACAGAGTCATTATTTCTCTCTGCAGCACGATTTCCCACTCAAGTGTGGGAAAATGAAGGCAACAGCTATTTAAATGCAATTTGCAACGTGGTCTGTATGTATTAATTTCTTACTGTCTTCTGGGAACATTTTCCTACACCAGGTACTTAATCTATAAATATATATATATGTTTGCTTTACAGATTTGTGGACAAAAGAAAAGTAGAACTAAAGTGACAATTTAATTTGTACAGAATAGCACACAGTTTTTACTTTATAATACATAAACACCATTCCATCGAAGTGAACTAAGGTTACGAAAGCAATTAATATATCCTGACCAACATGGCAGGGCTAGAAAGTAAAATAAAGAGATTTGGTTCACATGAGACATCATTTTCTGGTTTTGTAATTGTTATTTCCCTCAAAAATAACAAAAAAATCAGTCTCTTGAGGAGTGGTGACTGATTAGTAGTTCTGCAGACAGAAAGAACAACCTGATAAGTTGTGAGTTCAGCAGAAAAATGGTGATGCTTTCCTGAGGGCAGCAGGTTCACCATATACTGTGGCAAGTCTCTATCTGAAAGAGTGGCAGATGTCCTGAGCAGAGATCCTCTCCACTGAGCGCCCCAGAGCTAGGACAGCACAGGGGCAGGAGGAAGGAAGAAAGCAGAGGAAAGAGGAACAGAGCAGTTTAGACTGTTTGTTAACATAAATAGTTCCATGTAAAAGATGTTACTGAACCAGAAAATCAGAAGACTAAAAAGGAAATCTGAAACCTCTCACATTCATACGTTTTCAGCAATTTAGACCCCAGCACATAAATGATACTATGGCCTCTATTCAGAGGAGATACCATGGCATCCATGCATGGAGCCATCTACTGCTTGACACCAAAGCTACCTCACAATAGAAACATTCAGCCTTCACATCAGGTCTACAGACTGTGCCACAAAGTCTATTTTTTGCTATGGAGAAGAATGTTTTCAGATCAAATTTGTTTCCAAAACAAAAGGAATTCATCTCCCAAAGCTTGCTAGGGAGAGGTGAAGACAACATTCCTTCCTCTGTTCTCAGGAAATTAAAGTTACCCGACTGCTGGGAGGTGTTAAGAAGCCTCAGTCTCTTCCTGATGCCAATACTGAAAGGTGTCAAATGCCTTCACCTCACACTGCCATCAGAGGATGATGAGGAAGCAGAGCACCACATCCAAGCTCAGGCAGAAAGTTTATTTTGTCTCCTCTGAACCAGAAACACTTCAGACCGCTAATATAACCAGGTACAAGTTATTTCCCCTTTCACATTTTTTCCTTTAGCTAAAAAGGAGCTTGTACCATTGTTGAGTGATGGGTACTTCTTCGTGCAGAGCTGGAGAGTCACTCCTCTGAAGCCGTTGCTCCACAGCTAATGGACAGAATAACCCAGCCCATAGAGGACTTCCCTCATCCAGTAGCAACCTGAACTACAACCCATTGATCAGCAGCTACAGTATTGTCTCTGTGTCCATAGAGGCCAGCTGCAGCTAAGGAAAGCCCCCAGCTTCACAAGAAAGACTAGTCAGCCCCAGGGCTGCGCCAGGCACCAGGATGATCATGCCTACACTCCTTCTAAGGGAGACAGAGGTTACAGAAGTGCACACCTTTCCCCTAGAGATCAAGCAACCCTTTTAGTCTGTCTAGTCAAAAAGGAGCAAGTCACTCCTGCTCAGTAAAGGCACCCTTTCTATGGGACTTTGTGGATGGAAATCCATGACAAAGACAGCAGAAAGATGTCCCACTGGGAAGTATACTACCAGGAAAAGAAAGACAATCGTCCTTTTCTTAAACTAAGATTCATATGATCTTGGCATACAGGCTACATCTTTTTCACCCAATTATTCAGACTTACAAAGTGGGCAAGAAGCACCCCAACAGCATGGCAAAGGAAGCCTATCCAACCTGCTCATATAAAAGGAGCTGAGGTCTCCAAAAGGCCTGATACTATGACAACTTATATCAGGAGCCCAGAAGGAAGCAAGAAGTGGCAAGTTTCTTGACTAACATGGTAGGAAAACGTTGATATTTTAGGTCCAGTTTAAGTCTCCGTTCTCATCTCACTTAGACTTGTTTTGCACTAGTGTACAACAGGGTATATGCACGAGCCACTATCCAAGGTAATGCAGCTTCATCCTTCCTGTTCTCCACTTTCCAAAATAAAGCAGGAGGTTCTATACTGCTTCATTTTCCTAGAAAGAGACCTTAAACATATTTGGTGGGCATACCAGTCGTATGGGTTTTATGCCATGCATTTGCACTTGGTGATATTTTTTGTTCAATGCTTTTGTTCTGCGAGTTGCTGAGATTTTCCTGGCACTTTCCCCTCTGCAGGAACATATATGAAATAAAGAGTTGCAGCTGGATTCTGGCACTTTAACACCAGTATTGTATCTCATTTGACAAACTCTTTAGTTTTGTGTGCCCACATATTAACACAAAGGCACACAAAGGAAGGAAGACAAAAAGAGATGCACATATGTGAAAAGAAAACATCAACACAAGGGTTAAGTGAGCATAAATTGACCATCCAGACATTTAGGCTGTGAAAAGAAAGCTTTCCAGGCAAACTCGTCAGACAGTGGAGCAGCCTTCCAAGGGGAACTATGGAGAGGATCCAACTGGACACAAGGCAGCGCTGAGCCAGTTTATGAAAGGGATTAGATAACTGGCTGTGCGTGATAACAGAAGACTATGCCTGATGATCCAAGTAGTTCTTTACCACATGATCTTCCTTTGACAGAAGGAAGGTCATTACTTTAAGAAGTGACAACCTGCAGACTATCCTGTGGCTCTTGTTGGTTTGTTTAGGTTTTAGGCTTTTTTCTTTTGTTGAGTCAGAGTATACCTCTCTTCTTGCTAAAGCCATGACAGTTCCCATCAGAGAAGCTATTTAAGAAAATAAACATTAACAGATTGGAAAATGCTTTTAAAATTAATGATCTAAAATTTAACAAATCTAGTTTAAGAAGGTGAATCACACAGCAAGGCTTAGCAAGCTGGACAGTTCCCCACTGTTAGCCATCCCATTCACTAGGCTTGCAGGGGCCTGGGCTTTGTCATGAGGATACCAGAGATGTGAAAACCTCAGCTGTACCAAATGCAAACAGAGCTAAAGCAATCGACACCAGCTGTTCAGCTGCAATGACCCAGCAATCATTGTGATTATGTGTCCCAGTTACTGGGGCACCCTGATAGAGGGATAAGCAGGTCATGATCATCACATTAAGCTCTACTCAAAAAAGCATTAAACGTGAGGACTAAACGTTCAAAATAATTTCCTGCTCAAGTATCTCAATGTTTGGGAGCCCAAGAGAAGACAAGTCATAATTGGCAGAGAGCATTACTGCTTCAAGTGACCGCATTGGGAATCCCGTGTCTCAAAAGCAGGCCCTGGGAGCACCATCTGGACTTGCTCAAGAGCCCCACTACTTCATTCAATTGAAAACTAAAGGCTTCTTCAAACATAACTTGGGGGATGACCATGTCATACTGAATTCCCAGGAATCCTGCCTCCCCAGAAGCCTTCTCCGTGCCCTGGCAGAATTACCAGGGGGCCAATAAAACACCAAACCACCACTCTAAATCAAAGTCAGTAACCTCAAACTCTGAGCTATCACAAGGAGACATCTTTCATGATGATACAAATCATCTTCCTTGACTTTGATATGGAAACAGTTCCCTTTTTCAAGCTCTCACATACGTGCTTTCTTCCTTAATAGTTTCTTTAAAGAAGATACTGGGACATAAGGTCTGCCACCTATTAAAATACAAGCTTTGAAGATAGAAAAAACTTCCAGAAATTTTCTTGGTAAGCTTGCTGAACTTTAACATACTGGGAGTCATCATTCTTTCTATGCAAGTGTGCACTTCATTACTTGGTAATGGAACAATAATTGCTCTTCAGTTATGCAAGATGCACCTCTAATTCGTAAGGGGTTTCTGAAGAGGCAATGACAGATGCTTAAAAAATGAAATGTGAGAATATGAAACTTGTTATGTCAAAGATGATGGTACCCATGGAGTAGTCTGCCAGCTGGGTCACGGTCTCAGCTGGTATAAAAGAACAATGCTGATGTTCTGTCTTATGTATTCTTAAACAGCGAACCCGGAGCCAAATTAACCGTATTACTTTGTGCTTTAATCGAACTAAATCCCACAAATGAAGCATCATCAGCATAGGCCAACACCTGACATAGCTGCTTTCCTGAGAGCTTTCTGTGCACTGTAGGAAATGCTGCCAGCAATTCAGCAGAAGGTATTTTTCCTCTCTGAAATTATACTTCCTGATTATAAAATGTACTGTGTGAAATAAAGATATCAATCTCTATCTTTTCTTGTTTCTAAAACTAGATTAAATATAAAACCTGGTATGAACTATATGGCAAGGGACAATCTTGTGTTAAAAAGGGTAATCTGTCCAAATTTTCTCCATCCCCTTTTCTCCAACTTTACTGCTGTGAACAAGGGCCCAGTGCAGCATTTCAAAGACCACGTGTTCACTGACAGTCCTTCCAGACAAAATGTCAACTCCAGTCTCTGAGCACTTGCATTCATTAAGGATTCCATGACTATGCTCGTAAGATAAAGAGCACCACACCACCCAAATGTCATCTGTGTGTGCAGATGCAGTATCAAGTGCACCTCCTCGTATGACTAATTTTCCAATTAAGACTGAAACACTGTTGTGCTAGAAACACAACAAACACGTGGGAAGATCTCGTTCTTGTCTCATAGGGATTTATTATCAAAGATATGCTAATTTTACTCTAATCTACTTGGTTTTGCTCAGCAAAGTACTGACTTTTACAATATGTAAATTTTGCACTGCAAAAATTGACTGTATTTTACTGTTTTGAAGCAGTTTAGCATGACATCCACAGGAAAAAAATAAATAAAAGATAAATTAAAAACCAAAGATGGGCAAATGTTTAGACTTAGGCTTGCTTGGCCTACTCTGATCTCCATGACATTGCAGACGTTATTAGCAGGACCCAAGCTACCTAATCTGAGACTTGTTCAGATCCAAATATGTAAACTACATCACAACAGCAACTGCTGGGTAGACATATCCTGAGGAAGCCCAGCCTTTCACTCTCTCTGAGTGAAAGTCAGAGACTTTCTATCACAGACTGCAAAACTTTGAGCTGGGAGAACCCTGTTTAATCTAGTGGAAAAAGACATAATGAGATACAGTGCTTGGAAGCTGAAATTAGATAAATCAGACTAGAAATAGGCACACATTTTTAACAGTGAGAATGGCATACCGCTGCAACCATCCACCAAAAGATATTTCAAGCATTCCATCACCTCAAGTCTTTAAAGTTAGAGCTGCTGACAGATGTGAGACACAGCTCAAAGAGAAATGCAGGCTTCATGCAGTAATTCTTACACAAAAGCTCTGTCTTTTGCATCATGTTCCAGCTCAGCTTAGATGATCATAAATGGTCCCTCTTGACCTTAAAAATCTACAATGACACTCCTAGTAACATTAAAATGTCTTCAAGGAGTTGCAGCTTCACACAACCCCAAGGGATCACAAACTCTGTGCCGATTTTGTGCCAGTAGCCCGTTTCATTTCCATCCCATACAAACTGTCTGAGGGCCAGAGGCAGATCCAGGCTGGACAGCTGGCATTCAGGAACTGAATTTAGCCCCTAATTCCTAGGTTAGAAGCAGCTGAAAGAACTGTAAAGAACCACCAGGTACCTTGATGAAACAGCTTCCCCACAAAACATCAGCTGCCTGGCAGTATCAGGGACTTTTAAAAGAAAGAAAAATGGGTCTAATTCACATTTTGCAGCAAAGAGTTGCTACAGTGTGGTCTTTATAAAAATGGCACAGCAGGAATGACAAAAAATTCTCTTCTCCCCAAATAACTAAGCAATTTTAAAACAGTTAATCCTGGAAACACTCTCAAAAGATTAACTGTGGCTCAACAAACTTTAAAGATGATCATTTTTAATTTAATTTAAAGTTGAACATCCTTGTGCAATAATGTCAGAGATGAAGGACTATTAGGGAATAATCTTGTTTATGGATCAGTGAACTCAGAAAATTGTCAAGGCACTGTGAAACATATTCCTTATTCACACCTCATAATTAACTGAGTGCTCTGCAGAGATAGGATGCTGCAATATTAAAGTCATCTTCATTATTAAGCAGCTGCTCATTTGGGCTGGGATGCCACTGAGAGGGTCTCATTGGGTTCTAGCATTTCCAAACTCCCAAACAAAAAAGCACCTTCAAGCCATCAAAATGGCACACTCCCAAAGGGTAACAGTGGGCAGAGAAAGCCTTTGGTCTACAACAAAAGTATGACTTGTGTGGGGACAAAAACACCTCCCTCCTTCCCTACTGCCATCTGGGAGCATTTCTCTTTTAAAGGCAATTGAAAGAAGAAAATACAGTTCTCTTAATTAATTCACATTGAAAGGCACTTTTGATGGAGGCAGGAGACCAAATCAAATCAAAGTAAATAACAGAACAAATAGTGACATGAAACCCCTGGGATAGCAACTATCATAGCTCGCATTGTCTAGATCTTCATGCTTAACAAATGCTGAAGCTTTCTGGTTGTAGGAAAGGGGAGGGGGGGAAGGGGCTCTATCTTTTCAGTGGATTTTAAGAGAAATTGTCAATTTACTAGCAAAAATATGAAGACTTTTGTTGAGATTAATCTGCTTAAGATTTGGGAAATCCTGGATTAAGTCTCTAATTTATGTCAGGTTTTGTTTGTGAATTCAGGCAGACACTCAGACCTTCTGCCCCTTGGTTTAGAGAAGTAACGCTTCTCCCTGGCTGATGGAGCATGGACACAGAGGCGGAGGAGGATATACACACCCTGCGTCCCTTGCAACTAAACTAGCAGCTGCAGCCCCTTTGCACTGTAACTACATGGCAGAGGAGAAGAGAAAACTGCTGAAGATGAGAAAAAGCAATGAGGAGTCCATCTTGTGAGTGGGTGTCTGAGGAAACCCACTAGCTTTGACCAAGCCAGGTTACTTTGAGGTATTAATGATCCTCAAATAGCAGTTTAGAAAGGAGGGATGTATAGAAACCCATATTTAGGTAACCAAGGCCCAGATACAGCAGCTACAAAGTTTGATGGTGTCATCTCTGGCCCTGGAATCAGCCAGGCCAACTTTAGCTTATTCAGTGTCTTGCTCCAGCCTTTCCCCTGTAGTGAGGAACAGGCCAGGCAGCTGCAGGATGCTCTTCAGCCAAAGCCAGCGCATAGGATTCAGAACACAGCAATAACAGACACTCAGATTTTTCATTCAGGTTTTTACTGTAAATTTCAATTACCTACACAGTCTACAGTCAGCACAAAGAATAGATAACAACAAAAAGGGTGTTGCCATAAATCAGCACTGAAAATATAGCTTGTGAATAGCATAAGCATCTGGCATGTTTAGAAAGAAATGGAACAGAAACAACAAGCAATAATACACTGAATAAAAATCCAAGGTGTCCCTGTATCTGCAGTATGTCATGTTATTCCAAGATCTCCCCTTCCGCTGCCCAGTTTTCAAAGGATCTAATAGAGAGTCTAATAGAGGTACAGGAAAGAGTAATAAAGCTCATCAGACACAGAATGGCTTTTGCATGAGAACAGGGCTCTCCACACTGGAAGAGTACATATAAAGATACTATAAAATTATGAAGGGCTTGGGGAAGTGCATCAGAGAAATTACTTTCTATTTCTCATCACACAAAGTCAAAGGGCTCCCCATAAAATTAGCTTTTAAGCAAAGGTAAAGATTTCTTCATACAGTGTGTAATTAAATCACAGAACTCACTGCAACAACATGTCCTCAAAGTCCTAGGAGAGAAGGGTTCCAAAAAGGGAATCAGGCAACTCCACAGTGGACAAGTCCATTGAGAGTCTTAAACACAGTGCTCCACATAAAGCATTCAGATTCATAGACTCTAAATCACTGACTGACACATGTTCAGCATGCATGGTGAAGAAAGATAACCCTGTAATGGACCCATTCCCATTATTTTCTTCTCTGTAAGAATCTAGTAATGATCACAGTCAGAAAAACAGATACTAGAGCTAGATGGACCACTGGTTGATATGGTGTTCCCACAATGTTCTTCTATTGTATTGAACATACTGCTATGAGTTCACTAGACAAATCCTAACAAAGTAAAATCAGGTGTGGGGTTTTTTTACTGAAGAAATACTATGCAAAAATTCCTGTATTCATACATAGCACTAGACCAAATGCATGAAGAAATGCCTTCTGGGTGGAAAGTTATCCATCATCTTCAAAAGTTTATACAGGCAATGAATGAAGGAATTTGGTTTTCCATATTGAGTAATTCCATGATGGAGATACCCTTCAGGACCATAAGAAGGGTCATGATAGTGAATCTGCAGTATGTCAGCTAAGATCAGCAAAGGAATGCTGATCTGCAATGGATAGATTAGAAAGAACAGTATTAGCAGGCATTTAGATCACAGACCAGGTGACAGCTTTCTAAAGAAGCAAATTCCCAATGCTTGTACCAAAAACATCTGTACTCTAAGCAATTCATCTTCTGAAATAAATGTGTGACATAATTAACCCTGGAGAGAATGGGTGAGGAGAGGGAGAAGAACAACAACAAACAAATTCAACTTACTACAAAAATAAAAAAGAAACATTTTTGTTTCAAACATTTGCAGATGACTCACAGGCACAGCAATGATACAAACTGCTGTCATGAGATTAGGCAGAGATTACAGTAAATGCAATTAAATTAAAGCAATGTCAAAATATTGCAAGAGAGCACAAGGCCATCACTTTACAGCAGCTTTGTCTCTGAAGAAATTCCTAATGTGGTCTTGCAAGAATGGTACATGTCATGGTGTTGAATGATTAGACAAACTGCTTTATATGGGAGGGAAATAAAGGTAATGTTCCCTCTCCCTTCCACCCTGACTGATAATTATTCTTTCCCTAAATTTTATTTTGAACAAGCAATAAAGTCCTTGTCTCCATGGAAAACAGAGAAGAGACAGTTTTTCCTTCTAATTTTCCTCTTCTAAAATGAAGACCCAGCAGGTTTGTTGGCATCTTTCACACATTAAAAGGACCTGTAGAGGAAGGAACTATGAAACTTTTTTCCATATGTAAATGGAACTACACAACTTTATTCCGCAGTTCTTGTACTAGAACAACTGAAGTGCAATCATGGTTAGTTTCAAAGTACAAATTTTACACTCAATATTTCATTACTCTACAACTGATTTGCAAAAACAAAGGATTCACAGGTCACAAAAGAAGTGGTTTGAGCAGACTTTCAGCCCTCAACTTGAACAGAGGACCTATGGCAAACAAGCTGCCAATCAAAGCTTTAAATGTAGGGAAAAACTGCATTATTCATATGGCAAAAGAATGATGTTTTAAGACAACCAAACCTAACCTTAAGAATGGAGGATAAAATAAAAAAAACCCAGCCACCAAAATATATTTGAGTAGAAGATTTTACATTTAAGCCGCTCTGTGATCAGTTGTGGCAGTTAATAAGAATTCATAAGGCAAAGCAGAGCATCGCCAGATGCTGCAAGACCTGTCAGACCTGGAAAGCAAACACTTGATAGCAGCGTTCCAACAGCCCAGGCACAAGTCTTGTCTGTCAAGGCTCACTTCGGCCAGTATCTGAATTTCAGCACTGATATCTGGGAATGTGGAATGCATTTACAAGAGTCCCTTCTGTGTTGCAGCTTCCCGGACATTCACGTTCTGGAAATTGTTTAAAAGAATAGCAACAAAAAAAAATCTGCATTTCAAAGATCTGCAGTAGGGAGAGAAATGTGTGTTCCAGTATTTCCAAGCCAAGTAGAGGATTAAGGTTTCTAATGCACTAGTTGGAAAAGAATATTGGGATAACTGAATTAGAAATGTGAAAGTGGATTTACTACTCTTCTTCTTTAGATTAATTTGAAGATTAAGTTTCTAGTCAGGGAAGGATCTATTCATCTTGGAAAGCATGCAGGGAAGATGGGAGAAACAGACAAACTAGCAGATTTTGTCTTTTTAAACCAAATATTAAATCTCAACAGCTACTTCACATTAAAAAAAAATAAAATCAAAATAACACTCAACATACACCTAGAACCATCCACCTAAAGTGATATAAGATTAGCGTCTTCATGGTTTTGAGTAAATGATTGCTTGTATCAGCCTGTGAAAACCTAAGGCCATATAACTTAATCCTGCGTCTGCTGTCCTTCTCTTAATACATGCTGTGATTACCAGATTCAGAGGAGACATGGACTAGCATCACTCATTAATGAGGTAGGCAGTTACAGCTGAACCCTTCACACCTGAGAACAGACTAAATATTTCCGCTAGATGTCCAAAAATGTGATGGTAAACCAACGATGTAAGAGCAGATTAGCTCCAGGGAAATACAGTAATCTGGGTATCATCTATCTTCAGGTGGTGTGGACTGGTTTGTTGTTTGTTTTTTTTTTCATTTCCTGGATGACTGGAATACCATTCTGTGTCAAACTAACCTAGATTTACTGGAAGGAAAATGACCTGGCAGGCCATTAAGGTTTTTCTGTTTCTCAGATGCTGTTAATTCCTTGACACTGGTTTATAGGGCTTTCAGTGAAAGCCAATGAACACGGGCACACTGCTATTTCAAATGCCGGTTTAATGAGACTGCCATGAACTGTGAATAGAAAGGCAGTCCTGTGAAGTAAAGGGAATGAACAGAGTCTCCTGTGAGTCAGCTCTGGGACACAGATTGCACCTACAAATTGGGGATTTCCAATTAGGCACACAGGGAACAGAAGAGACCGACGTACAATGAAGTGACTGCAACTGCAGGGCTTAAATGCAACTCCCATTAATGAGAGGAAAAAAACCAACCCACTCCCTCTGCACATGAATGAATAAGCGATCAACATCTTTCAGAAGATAAAAAAAAACACAAAACAAACCAGCCGTTAACTTTTCCTCTTGGTTTGTTTGGCACGGTGTGGTTCTTTGTCCCTGGCACAGTTTCCACTTATGAATTCACAAAAATGCATTTTCATGGACTAAGTAAAAGTCTAAAGGATCTTTAAAAGACTGCAGAGTCTTCCCTAAAAAATAAATTGCTAAAACATGTTAAGTCATCACCAGTAAGAAAAGCAACATCAGACTCAGTCTTGCCCCTTTTTTCCAATATTTAATGTATATGAAGCCGAACTAAATTTTATTTACTGCTTAATGAAATTTTTAAAAGTGTCTTAATACTGTCACATATTAATAGGCCAGGGGATATTATTTACCTTCCACTTTCTTCTCAGAAGAATTTAAAAAGTGGGAGAAAGGTGTTTTTCTGTACTGCAAGGCAAAAAAAACCTGTCCAGAACAGTAGCTAAAGTGATCCAATGAAGGAAGACAAATTTAAAACAGAGCCTCTTCTATTCAAGCAAGTATGTGCACAAGTGCCTGCTTTTCCATACACAAGCCAAGAGTGTGAGCAACTGTGACTCTGCACCACACTGAGCACCAGACCAGAGCAGTTTCCTGGCTTTTGCCAGGCTCTCCACACTCCCTCTTTATCAAATCCAGGCAGCAAGCACAGAGAAAACTCCTGAGTTTGGTACAGAAGAGAGCTAGCCCCCAAAGCTGGAGAAAAGAGGTCAAAAAGAAACCAGGCTTTGCAGCCCATGGAGCAGAAATCCATGCAGAGGGGAGAAGGAGATAAGCAAAGAGACAGCAAGGGCTGATAGCTGGAAAACCCCAGAGGGACCTTCCTCCTTAGCTGGGCAATGCTCTCACAGCAGGAGATTGAATACGAAAGACAGGAGGAACAAGGAGCACATGGAGGATGTGATAAGCAGTACAAGGACATAGGTGGGGACCCTGGAATTGGCTGGGCAAGGACTTTGGACTAGGAGTATAGGAGGGACCCTAGGAGATGGAGTTTATCACAGTAGCTTTTGAGAAAACCAATAAGGTCCAAACAGCAAACAATAAGAACCAAATGGAAAAGCCTGAGGAGACTGGAAGCAATTAAATGACCAAGAAGCAGCATGCAAGGGAAGAGAAGAGGGGCAGACTGGAGTAGACAAGGCAGGATAACAAACTGGGGAGAGAGGAAGGAAGGAGCTGCCAGAAGCTGCACATGCTGGGTTTTATTCCTCTCATGAGTCTGGAAGGGAACTTCACTTGGACAGACTGGAGCATTTGGCTGAGGTCAACTGCATCACGTTTAACAAGGCCAAGTGCCAGGTCCTGCACTTTTGTCACAACAACCCCATGCAATGCTACAGGCTTGGGGAGGAGTGACTGGAGAGCTGTCTGGCAGAAAAGGACCTGGGGGTGTTGGTCGACAGCCGGCTGAACATGNATGTTATTTGTGCCTCTCTTGTCAGCAAAGATTAAGGGGAAAAAGTCCCCATCTCTTAATATTGACTCCTACATAGCACAATCTACTCCCACCACTAGCTAGTGTTGCTGCTTGCTTAAACAGCAGATGTCAATGAGGTGGATCCAAAGGTTTCAATCCTGTCCTAGGTGAACATGATTTAGTAGGGGGGTTGGACTAGATAGTCTCCAGATGTCTCTTCCAATCCCTACCATTCCATGATTTTGTCATCCAATTGTTCATGCCTATGTGGCTCCCTACTGCAAAACTTCTGTCTGTTCACTTAACTTGTTTTGAAAAGCAAGGAAATTACACATCTAGATACTATGCCAAAAGTGCTTTAAAAGATTACAGACTGAAGCAATAAACTGCGAGGAAATACCAGCACCTGATAGTTTGTACATGGAGAAATTACCAAGAAGTTGCTAATCTGTCTCAGAGCAGGACTTGAGTAACATGAAGTAAATAGGGCATGCGGCCATGCTCTGGACAAGGAAGAAACAAAATATTGAATAGTTGCTCATTAAGTGAGTACCATCCATTCTGGGCAATGAATAGAGCAGGGATCATGCAGAAAAAATGGTATGTGATAGTGTAATTAAAAAATTGTCATAATATAAACACACAACAGGGCCAAAATTAAATCAGGCCTTTCTTATCTGGCGAGTGCACAATTTTGCTGCCTAACTATGTCTAAACATGTCTTTTTGTGTGTGCATGCAACATTAGTCATCACCACTCCAAAGTGGTGTTTTTAAATAAACTTCAGTTAACAAGCAATGAGTTCAGTTACTTGTACTGAAACACCACTTGCAGTTTCAAAGATTAAGACACATAATGCCACAAGCATGCATAAGAGAGACAGTCCTTGCTTTTTTTGGGGGAGTCTTAAAACAACCAACACATCACACAAATGGAGGTGGAAAAGAAGCATGCATTACTGTGCCTCACCTTCCAGCACATGCTGTGGGAACAGAGAGAAATAATTATTTACCCTAGATTACACAAGGGTTCTCTGGAAGACAGTCACAGGCCAGAGTGCATAAATCTTTGGCTGAATCCAAGGCTTTAAAGTGCATCCACCTCTTACGTGTTTCTAGACTAGCAGAGTCTTTTGGTGACCTCAGGTATCATCTGAGCATAACAATACATAGCATCACTGACTGCAGGCAAAGGAGAAGATTCATGTATTATTGCTAGCAAACATTTCCTAAAAAGACAGGACACAGACACAGCAGTAGCTAGACATATTGCTCAGAAAAATGATCTAAAGAACTGAGCTCAGAGAAGAGTAAACCACAGACCAAATACACCTCCCCAAAACAACCCAAACTTCATTTGTAACTTAAGTTAGATAGCAGGAATGGTAGAGCCTTAGCAAACCTGATACAACTTGAAATCCTTGCAACACCATAGAAGAAGCATACCACCAGGATAACACCTGTTACCAGGATAACAATAACACTTATCTAATCTGTCATCTTTCAGCATACACTCTGCCTTCCTAGGCTTTGGGACTCAGGGTCCTACATGTTTTTTGGGGTGAAGCTGCATTGTCCTATTCTCAGTTCAATTTTAAACATGAATTTAAAAAAAAAAATAATAAAATCACCCTACAGCCAGCAACAATTCAGCACTTTTCTTTCCTTTCACACAGAGACAATCTAACACCAACTTTTGCTAGGAGTACTGCACACTAGGAGCTTTCTCGTTTACTTTCAAAAACCTGACAACCCTCAGGAGACCACCAATGAGAGAGAAAAGGAAAAGCCTACACTGGCTCCGTTACTTAATGCTCCAGGTTACTCATTTTGACTGCTAGATTCCTAGACCTTTTCCACCACAGGCTGAACCCCAAACCAGGCCACTGCTCTGACATTTCTCCAGTAACTATTGCTATGGTGTTTGCAAAGCCCTATATCTCTTCCTCGCTATTTTGCTGTTGCACAGCAAGGATCTTTCAGGCGAGTGACAAGTATCTATATTTTTCTTTTGTTGTACGTTTGCCCCTGACCAAAATAATACATTAATAATAGTTTCCTTAGTGTTTTCTCAGAAGCATGCAGTGATGGTACTGCTGTGCTTTGTGTGTGAACACAACCACCACTGAGCTTGGGGGTGTGTGAGAGCAACCAAGAACAATTTATTTAAGACACTTGTACCAAATCTAGCAGAAAGTCTTCCTCATATTTCTACAACCCAGGCAGTTTCATATTCTGAACCACACCTTATAGAACTTCCTCTAACAAATCCAAGAAAAGGTAAAAGTTCGCACATATGAAATCCAGTATCTAGAAAACCAGTCACGCTATTCTGCCTATACTGGTTACGAATGTAGGAAGTAGCACTTCACTGTGTGGCAAGGGAAAGCATTAAAATTGCAGTTGAGACTTCTGCTTTTTGGACAGGAACTTCATGTTAAAGTGGAAATGTGCCATACTGTCAAGTTATTTAAAAAAAAAAAAAAATCATTGCTACACAAGAATGGGAAATAGAAGCACCCAGTGAGGAAAAGCCAAATCAGCACCCAGGAATTGTCATATTATTTGTGCCAACACTTTTCCCCTCCTCCCTTTTCCTTCATGTTGGAGAACAACATCTGTTTCAGCTCAAACAGTGACCACGCACACTGCACGGGGACTCAGGGAAGATACGCTATGACCTCAACATACTTTTCTCATAGTGTATCAGCCTTAGGGCCAGCGCAGCCATCCCTGCACATTATGCAGAGCGTTTCCATCTTCCTTCCCCTGCTACTGCAAAAGGGAACAACATTGCTGCCGGTTTAGTCATCAGATCGTATTTATCCCTGCTATAGCCTTAAGGATTTCATTGAATTTTGAATCAAGGGGATTTTTTGCCTGGATCCTACAGTGCTAATAAGCAGCAAGCTCTCTCACTGTCTTTTCCACATACACAGAGATTTAAAGATATGCTGTTGGGCACAGCTCCAAGTACACCTGCTTCTTCTCTCTGTTACTTGTTAAAAATATTTTTACAAAAAAGAAACCCACAAAAAAGTGAATGCAACAGTTCACATACATGGAAAATGGCAGCATTAAACACCAGTTCGTTGTCCATTTTGAGGGAAGAGTCTCACTAAGTAAATCACCAACAGCAGATGCAGTAAGTTTCCAGGTCAACAAAGAATAACAGAGATTTCCCTTTCAAAACTGTGCAAGCTATTGAGGAGTCTTGTTTTTCAAGAAGTTTAGACTGCAGGGACACCACAGGCTCTTTCACAAAGCTCAAAACCATCAGGGTGATTAGGTGATTTAAAGGCGTCCACAGGCTGAACAGTATTTAGTAATGCTGAGTGTAAGGCACACATGACATGACACAATTACAACTATATGCAAGAAAAAAAAAGGAAAAAAGATCTTGGTTTTCAGTGTGTTCAAGAAATCAAGAAAAAGAATGAGTGACAGTAACTACAGACACAACTTGCACAAGGAACTGTGATAACTTGCTTTACATGTATCATCCTTGTTAAACATATCCATGGATCTAACAGAGTATCACTGTGGTGAGCAATGATGTGTTGGTACTGATGCTGCTCTTTAATAGGACACGTATATGTATGACTGCACCATAATAGCAAAAGCACTGAAGCTCTGGCCTTATTCCAAACAGAAGTACAAGCCTAACATGAAAGTTCCTGTCTGCCCTTCTCCATTTGTGTCATACAGGAGGGCACATACAGTCACAACTGTCTTTCAGGTCCTAAAACTCAGGGAGATGGATCAACTCATAAGAGATCCTTGTTACCTCATTTCAGTAGTACATGTCAGCATCCCCCAAAATTGCAATAAATTGCAGTCATAAAATATACAATTTCATCCAGACTAACTCATCCCTTACTCCTGAAGGCACCCAGGATTGCAACACACACATTCACTGGAGAGCTGAAGATAAAAGCAAATGACAATAAAGAACAGAAATCTCTCTGCACCAAGAATTTACATAACTAGCTCCAGTCACTGCTAATTAGACTGATTCCCTTAACTCCTCCATTGCATTTTCCTGCACTTTTCAGCTAGCTCTAGTAGCAAGATACATAATAAATTACTATTAAATAGAAACCTAATTAATCACATTACAAGTACTTAAAAGTACAGATTAAGCAGTGCACAACTATTTTATTTTAATGAAGACCTTACAAGTAGCAACTTGGTGCACTAGGTAAGGTACCTGAAGCTCCTTCACTACGCCCAATCTGCCCTCCAACTTTGCAGTTTTTGAAACATTTCAAATCTTTTCCCCTTCCTTTTGCCATGCAAGAGACCTACACAAGTCAGAGAAACATCAATTACAGAGGAGAAATTGTGTAATTAATTTTGTATATCTGACAGCAACCACAATTTTCTTCCTTCTTTTTTCATCTATAGCAATGATTTACTTTTTTTAAGATGGATTGTATTTAAATAGAGCAATTGCCTTGAGTGATGCCTACTTCATATCATACAATATGCCAATAGCACTAAAGAGAGACTCTGTACAGAAAGAATTTCAACCATTTTAATCTATCCTGTGAGAGGAGTCAGCAAACAAAAGTAAGGAGAAGACTGCAGTCATACAATCAGGTAGCAGTCCATGGACCTCCACATGATGTGGATGTCATTTTGAGAGTCAATGAGCTACAACACATTTAATCTTGCTGTTGCATACTACCCCAAGCACACTGTATGGCTGAGAACTGAGAAGATGTCTTGAAATTGCAAATGCCATAGCAGCACATTTATTTTTTATGGTGCTTAGCAAACATTGACATTAGACAAGCAGGCACTGGTCAAATTGCTAAGGCTCTATGAGGCTGTCATTCCATGCAACAAGAAGCTAACCAGCTTTATCCTGCCTTCAAAGGAAACAGGAACTCAGAGCAAGGGAAAAACTACACAGTCACTTGAAAAGAGAAGCTGAGTGGCTTACACCATGAGAACCCCTTTTTAAAAAGAAAGCAGCTATGTACCCGCAGAGCTTGATTTGCCATGTGCAGAAATCCTTGACAACACTTGAAGAGGCAGCTGCTGAAAAGCAAATGCCAGTTGGCAGCATGGACAAGTTCCCTCTGAAGCCATCCCATGTGCACAGTTTCTCCAACACAACTTCTGCAGCCTCTCCTGAGGAGGCCGGAAAACCAGAGACTTTTGCTTCAGTGTAAGAAAGGGATGTTCCCAAAAGCAGGGACAGAGGGAATGTGTGTGGAAAAAGTACAAAGCAAAGGAGGGCAGAAAGGAGCAGTAGAAAGAAGAAACAGGGATAAAAGAAATGAGGGACAAGATGATGGAGTAAGACACTTTTTAATATTCATAACCTCCATCATAGATCTGTCAGGGAAAATGGAAAAAAAAAACCAAGTATCAAAAAGAACAAAAGCATTAGGAGAAACATGGAGAAATCAAAGGCCAGAAAAAGCAGTTGCATTAGCGTTGTGCTCAGGTTACTCCTCCCCACCAGGTCCTAAACTTCAGAGACAAGATGTTAAATAAGGCTTTTGGACAGCCCACTCTGGCCTGGCATTTCAGAAGGAACCAGGGTCACCCACACTTTAACTGCTCTACTCATCTGGGGATAGAAGAGAAGAAACAAATTCAAACAAACAAACAACTTTAGAAGCTGCTCCCAATGGCCAGAACAGTCTCTGTGCCGGAGCAGCTAGTACTTACCTGCTCTAAAAAGCCTTGACTGGCTTACCAGTTGTGTCACTGATTCCCATACAGAGAGGCAACATGACCAAACCCACTCACTTGCTTGTTAAAAACAAACCCCCAAACCTCAACCATCCCCAAGTCAGAACAATGAGACAAAACACCTGCAGAGTAAAAGCTCGAGTGGGTTGAACCATTTAAACTATAGGTAGGAGAAACAGACTTTGTGATCTGAGAAGTTAGAACATCTCATGTAACGCCGATATGCCATCAATACTGATGCAGCAAGAAGATTATAAAAAAACGCAACAAAAAAACCCCACCAAACCAACCAACCAACAGCTTCTACCGAACTAATTAATGAGGGGTGTTATGTCTGAATAAAACAGTCCCTTTCCCAGGTTTCAGGAGTGCTATATGGGACCAGTTCAGGTGCCAACCATTAAATGATCAGAAAACTGCAGCAGGTAATTCCCAATCTATTTAAAGAACAAAACACTTTCTCCAAGGAACAGGTAGTGTGAGGCAATTGTTACAGGTCTCCAATTGAAATCATACTGTTTTGTAGTTAAAACCAAAAGTCAGCAACAAACAGAAAGCTGGGCAGCAAAAGGGCAACAGCTACCAGGGAGACTGTACAAAGGTCAAGGTTAAAGAAAAAAAAAGACAGCCTACACTCTGGCACAGATCCATGGTGCGACTGCTGAGTCACACTCCCTTAAATGCTCTCAGTGCTGTTCCACAGGAGTGAAGAGTGCCAAGCGCTAGTTCCATGCCCAAATGTGACCCTCAGTTATGGGAGAGCCCTTCCTTCCCCAATGAGGTACATAATGAGCACGCTGAGAACTGCTGGATGCAGCTGGTGGAAATCACAGAACCATAGAATCCTTGTTTTACTGCCCAAGGCCATCTCACTGTTACGTGCACATTTTTAGGCATAAAGCAGAAGTGGGCATCACCTCTACTTCAATATATATACACATAAATACATATATGCACACACATCTACATGGATGTAGATTTACATGCAGAAATTATACCTACAAATGTGTATATATATACACATAGAGCAATATCCCATAATACACTGGTCACATTGCACCCACCTCCTTGTAGGCGTTACCGTATACATGCACATATTTCCCCTCTTCACACTCAAACTAGCATTACAGTTTTGGCTTTCTCCGCAGGAAAGCTGGGAAAGAGAGCATTGCCTACCAATATCACATTAGGATAGAAAGCCTCAGGACATGGACAGTCCTCAAATATTCTCTTCTTTCCAAGCAGAAGAAATGCACTTTTTGATTTTGTCCCCTTCCTTCCCTTAACCCTCCTTCCACCTTCTCCTCTCTTCCCTCTCCAGTAGCATAAGAAAAATTATGGCACGTTTCAGGATAAAAATGGCTAAAATAAAGTGAATGACTTGACATTTTAAGGTAGGATCAGCTGCAAACTAAACCACAGGGGAGCGGCAGGTAGCCAACAGTACCTCCGAATGGCCCACATGGCTTTGCTGGGCACAGAAATGCCACCACTCTGCTGCTCCTCAGGTGATGCCGGGTGGCAGGAGCTCCAGGTGCCCCGGTGAGCAAAGCGATGCTTCCCGTTCTCCCGGCCAGCCGGTGGGACCTGCAGTGAGGCAGAAGGAGAAGCCACGGGCTGACGGGCAGTTTTCTGGTGGATGCTCCCATTTCTCCTGATTAGAGAATCAGAGAAAAGGAGAAAAGAAAAAAAAAGGGAAAGAGGAAAAATAGGGATTTAAGGATTTTTATTTTTCATATTTAATTATCAAAAGGTTGAACATTATGAAAACAGCACAACACAGTATCTAACTACAACAGATGACAATTTAATCCAAAATACAAGGTCTTTACGTGCTAGGACAGGATTTATTAGTTCCTAACTAGATGTAGAGGAAAAGACCCAACAGCAACAGAATAAGCACTCCCATATCAAGCTGTTCTCTGAACCTCTGATAAAATGGGAAGCATCGGGAGGAAGAATATGGTGCCATTCCTAATTTTTTTCTACAGAAAATAACTGGTGTTCTGCCTCATTTAAACAGAAAACAAATTTGTACAGGTCGGAAGAAGAAGGAAACGAGTTTCAGCAGCATGTAGAAGGCTGCTGGTTTTCTGCTACTCCCTAAACAAGTCAAATAGTGTTGTAAAATCTTGAGCACCACAGAAAAGAACAAAATGCATGCAACCTAAGCGAATATGAAAAGGCAGCACATCTGGACTACAGAGCTTCAGAGCTTTGTTCCTGCAAGCTAAATAACTGCCACATCTGGGCAACTGGATGTCACTGAAGCAGAGACATAACCTGAGGAGGTCACTGGAATGTGAACCTGTGGGATGGGTGAGACTGAGGGGAGGCGGAAGGAGGAGGGCACAGATGTTCCCCTGATTAATCAACATTTGTGTTACTTTTAGCCAGGCAGCTCCTGGAACACACCTGGCAGACTATAAATGAAAGTGTTAACAAGCATGCAGGCTGTCAATCTCCAGAAAACTCCTTGCTGGCTACCTGTTCACCAGATACACCATTAAGAATTACTTATCCTGTCAAAATAGAAGAAATCCTCTGCTGATCCATTGTACCTGCCCTCTGATTGCTATATTTGCTCGAGGGGCCAGAGGGAGGGAAGATAGGCCTGAAACATGGTCCATCCCCCATTAGGGCCTAGAGGAAGGGCTGAAACAGGAGGGAAGCCAGGATGCTCCTGAAAAAGTAGAGTTCCTCTTCTCCTCCTCGCATTTGCTGCTGTCACATTTTGCCAGCTCTGGCACTTGCCAAACTCTTCTGGGAGTGGATTTAATTCACTAGAGCAGAAACATGAATTCAGTGTCCCTTTTTATAACCTAGATATACTAGCTCACACAGGGGCATGACAGGCTTCAGAGCCTGTGGGGCAGCACTACTGGGAGCATAATAAGCGATGGTAGGAGCGAGAGCTCCCATTCTCAGTGGCAGTAGGCTCATATGTTCACTCATCGACATATCTGCATTAGGTATGGTTTGGGAAAGAAATGGATAAAAATCAGTTTCTATCAAATAAAAGACTTCTGACTTTTAATGGAGATACAGAATAGCATAGTTATTTGTGACACTAAGTGGGTGAGGGATACAAACTTCAAAGTATTTGATTTTTCTCCAGTGACTGCTGAGATATGCTAATTATTCCAATCATCCCAGAACTGGCTGGCTGTTTTCCCTCTTTTTCCATTCTGTAGGGACAGAAAGGATCAAACTTGATTTTACTACTAAACACTATATGATATTTCCACAACCATGACATTGTGACTGAATAATCAAGCAGACGTTGTGAATGGAAGGAGTTAAGCCAGAGGAATTCAACATGTTGATAGCTCAGTCAGAACTCCCACAGAAAAAAAAATGTTAGTCTTGCCAGAGTGAATTGAGTATTTTAGAGATCAGTTCTTCGCATCCGGTCCATCTACCCAGCAGAAGTTATCGGGCAGAAATAGAGAAACAAAAACAACAACAAACAGAATAGTGCTCTTCAAATTTGTCAAATGTGTGCCATCTAATTCAGTGGGACAAGTCCATCTCCCACAGTGTTGTATATAATAATAATACAGATTTTGCACACACAAGTGGCAACACTTCAAAAGCACAGAAAACATAGCAAGTTACTTACAGTTTGAGTCCATTGCAGGAGAGGGAAAAGAAATCATAAACCAAGCAAACACCAAACACAGTGACTCCAGTTTCTTTCACCAGCATTGCACAGGTCCCAAGGAATAAACTAAGCAGCAAAAAGAACGGGGAGGCAGTGGGAGGGAAATGTTCCCCAACATAAAGCTGATCCACACTCCTGAAAAATAGATTTGACATAAAATATTTCAACTTCTGTTATTTTCACGTTTACTATATCCACACAAATACTGAGACACTTTTCCTCCCTAATTTCTTAAGATGCTGGTAATAAGCAACATGAACAATCTGTTTGCTGATAAACAAGGAAATGTTTAAACACAGAACAGGAAGGGAAAACACAAAATATTGAGAGGTACACCAAGAATTTGAGCAGAGGAGGAGGGGAAAAGACAAGCAGAAAGATAAAGTGGACTTGAAACAGCCAGAGGAAGGCAGAGTAAGTACAAAGACAGAAAGGGCAGAAAAACACCTGCTTTCTGTCATCTAGAACACACGTGCTTAATTCTCCTTATGTGACAAAATGCACTATGAAAGCAAAAATTCCTCCATCCCACCCACACTCCCCTGAGTCAAAGATGTGTCCTAATCATTAGCAGACTGAGCAGCAAGCCTGTATGAGACAGAAGAAAGTAAAAAAGAACTAAAATCAAACAGGCCAATTCCTGCGGGGTCACTACTGGTTCTACACCTTTGAAACCTTCTGATGAAAACAACATTGCGGACTTGTAGCAAACAGCCCAAGAGGGATATAAACAGTTTTTCCACACAGCCATGACAATGCGGTGCTACTCCTAAAATCAGCAATGCAAAAGGGGCAGAAACTCCATCTGAATAAAGCTATTCCTTTATCTATACGTGTTCAGTCAGTTTTACAACAGAGACCAGCAAATGGTGCCAAGTTTTCATGTGAAAAGGATGATGCAATCCTTAACTCTGCCAGATCAGGTATTTCAGAGACCCACAGTCAACAGCATGTATTTCAAACACAAGCATGTGTTTGAAATTTGCCTGAAAACATTTCTTTATAAATTTTACCTCTAAAAGCCCTCCTCTAGTGTATGGTCAGCTGCAATGTCATTGGAAGAAAGGACCTTAAAAGTTGATGACTTTTCTTGTGTTCATTTGTTCTCATACGTCACTTAGTTGGCACCACTACTGAAATCATGGGCCAGGGGACTTCCACAGGCAGCAGTGCTGGGGAAAGTCCCTCTGCCATCAGCAACCAAAACCTGAGAGGCTTCCCCTTTGTCTTCTACTCAGACTAGAGCATCTCATGATTTTATCACAACCAACAGCAAAGATCCTTACCTATTATAGGAGAGAAAAGCCAACAGAAAGAGTAGACAGGCTAGGACATCTGCTCTGCCTACTATGCCTGTTACCTAAAAGAAAAAGAGACACACAGGTACAACAGCACATATATAAAAAGGCACATGCATTCAGCAACTGTTTCAAAGATCCATGCTAACTGCTATTTTAAGCTTTTTATCTTTCAGTGTTATCCTCCCTCAGTATAATGAAACGTTACTTGGTAATGTAGGATATGCTGTTTTGTCTGATGCATTTTTCACTCGGCAAAACACAATCAAGCCAACAGTCAAGACACTCTTTACTTATTAAAATATCAATAAAGATGCATAAATAAATGTCATTTTTAGGGATCTATTTTAATTTTGTATGATAAGGCTCAAATGAGAAACGCATCCAACTCCCAGAACTGAGGTTTGTTAAAGAAAAAAAGACTAATGAAAGAGCAACTCTTTGGAGAAGACTTATTATATAGGAAAGAGTTAATAATTGATATTTGAATGAACTTTATAACCAAAAAGTGATAGTGGTATGTAATTTATTCTCTTTCCTAATAATCTGAGTTTATGAGAGTTTTTCCTACATATTAATTAACCAAATCTTTTTGTAAGAAAGGGAATACTGAAGAAGAATGTATAAACACTCTTTTTACAAACTATTCCAATATTCCATTTCACAAAGATCTAAAAATTGCCCATAAAGCAAATAAAAGGCCCTCTGAAATTTTGCCTCTTTTGAGATTACATAATTAAGCTATATTCAGCGCTCTGGCATTTATTTTAACCTTTTTAAGTTCTGACCCAGACAAAAATAAATTCAAAGAGTCGCTCTTCTAAAACCTCCCTTATAATATAAAGCTGTATTATCAAAAGGAGCCTAGCTGATTAGTTGACACAAGACAGCATAGGGAGTAACTGTAAAGCTCGTGGCTTTTTGTTATTAAGGTAATCTCTCCTCAAAAGTTCTCAGCCATGGCAGCCGCTTCCCTCGCTCATTTACAAAAGCTCGTCACAGAAGCTTGTGATGTCAATGGTAACTCAGCTAATGAGTGCATTTCTTTTTTTTTTTTAAGTACAGATAGTGAGACATTGCATTTTCTTCTCAAAGGCAGCAAGGCTCATTTTATCTAAAGAAGTACCTCCCCACGCTAACAGACTGTGGTTTTAGGATAACTACATCTTTAAACGTTTCCTTATAACAAAGAGAAATGTCCAATATGAGCCGCTACTCCGTAAACTAACCATGAAATTTCTTAATCTAAGTTTTTTGATGAGGATGATACTCCAAGCTTTTAATTGAAATCAGTATAAATTAATCCATGAGTCATATCAATTCTATCTGAGCAATCTCCTCCAGAATACACAAGAATGCTCCCTTCACTTTTTCTCCCTTAAATTGATGACTATAGGAGATGACTGAAGGCATGCAACAATGTCCCAGCAGGACAGCGCAGCCTCACTGAGGTCTTTAGTTTCAGAAGATTCAACATTTTCACAAGCTGAATGGCTGGCTGTTTATTCCCAGCATCACTGATTAAGACCATCAATTAGAATTTAGTGCCAGAGCAGAAAGACAACAAGTATGAATACACTTTTTTCTTAATGACTCCTGCAAATTACTTTAAATAAAGTATATTCTCACCTTTGCTCCTCTACAGCAAAAATCACAAGTGCCATATTCCATATGACTCAGAGGTTTCTTTAAAAAAATAATAATCTAAGGTATGCATTTATTTTTAGCTTTTGTTGTCACTGTGGTTTTTTGTGTCACATACTTACAGCCTCGGTGTGAATGGGATGCACAGCAAAGAAGAGTGCCGTGACAAAAGCAAGTCGACAGTCCTTGAACACAGCTTTGTCACAAGTGTACATCAGCACAAGAGTCACTAGACAGTGTAAAATTACATTCACTGCATGGAAATAGAAGGGGTTCATACCAGCCAGCAATATGTTTAACCTGTAAGGAAACAAAATGGAATCATTACTAGACTGAAGAGGTCTTGAAATAGCAGGACATCTTTCAAATACTCTAAATTATGCCTTTTGTCTGGCTTGCAGTCTTCTAATGTAACTGCTGTTAAAGTAATTAGCAAAAATCACTCTGAACTTCTGGTTTATCTGATTAAAGAGAAACCACTTCCCCAATTTTTAAAATACATGGTTGCATCTGGCAACTTTCTTGACACTGAGATGGGAGAGGCTTGTGCCTTCCCAGTCCAGGTTGCTCCAGCGAGACAATGTCTGCGCTTCCTTAGCGGCAGATAACACTGGCCAGCATCAGAAGCATGGCACTTGTTCTATTTCTCTGTTGGCAACTTCTACAATTGTCTCAGCCACGCAGCAGCTTTGTAATACAGGTAGTTATTTTCACTATGGAATAGATGCTTTTGCTTGGTATCAGCCAAGATGAGAACTCAGTAAGGTGCTGGAGCATCTGCTTGGTGTTACTGGTCCATTTATTCTCATTTAATTTTCAAAATACTTTCACATACTGAAGGTTAAGCATTTATTTAAAAGCTTTAGAGACATCAGGGCTATACTAAGAAGCTGGTCCATCCAATAGTTAGCATCATTTTTATAAGGACATTTATGGTAAAGTTAGCTAACATCACCCTAGACTCAATGAGGCAACTAGTGCTCATTATTTTTGCCAATCATAAAAAAATGAAATATAACATGCTGTTATGACATTTGTTTGACAGTGTGTATTAACACATTTTTCTGGTCACTGTTTTTTACAGCCAGCTTGCTTAACAGCTGCTGACAGACTTTGCCTTACATGCAGTTGAAGAGAACTCAATTCTCTTTAGAATTAACTGCATCTGTACATTTGGATAAATATATATACACACACATACATACAAATGGTATCTCTATCTGGGGAAGTCTCCATATATGAACAAGGAATTTGGAAGCACTTATGTTAAGAGACAAGTAAAAAACAAAACAAAACAAAAATGACAAGACACCCAGTGAAAAGAAGACTCGATCTAAATATTTTGTATGTAGCTGTAAATATGCTAAAGAGTCAATAATCCTTCCTGTTGTTACTAACAGACTCCAGGTCTCCCATGACATACACAATACAACAGCAAAGCCACGGAGCTGTTGCTACTATGCAAACACTTTAGGTTTTTTGTAAGACAGAGGAGGTGTAGTATGTCTGTGGGGGCCAGACAACATATGCTTTTTGTAAATACTCTCTACATTCCTCACTTATAAGCCACAGAGCGCTATCTGTCCTGGGCTGCGTTTTCCAGGCCAATCTAACTTTACCAGACCAGGAGTCTTACTTGTGCATTCCTACCCTGCTCCCACTGGAGTGTTTGTGGAGGCCATAGCTGAAAGCCAGAGAGTTTGGGAAAAAGCAAGATTTCAGCATGACTTGACCTTTCCCTTTGAAGTATGGGTTGACACAGCTAGGTTTTGACAAGACATCAGTCCCTGTGGTTCAAGAATACAAGAAGAGTTAGGGCTTTTTCTTTTTTTCCCCCCCCATTTCTCCTGCAAGCCACTTTAGGGCAGCAGCATACATCACTTTCCCTCATTTCTACCAGCACAGAATGACGAACCATAGCAAATGGCAGTAACAGACATACAGCCAGAGTTTCAGCCATAAATATGCTGCAGCAGCAGGAACCCCTAGGTCTAACTCTCGTTTTCAGCACACTGCAGGGAACAAAGGGTAGCATAGGGCCACCCCGCCCCAAGGG
This sequence comes from Brachypteracias leptosomus, assembly GCA_013401335.1. Classification (NCBI taxonomy): domain Eukaryota; kingdom Metazoa; phylum Chordata; class Aves; order Coraciiformes; family Brachypteraciidae; genus Brachypteracias; species Brachypteracias leptosomus. The sequence goes on from VYZX01010557.1 coordinate 491,508, forward strand.
AGCCAAGTTCCCACTCAGAGGCACCTGCAAATGCCTGCAATGGCAGGGACCACCTTCAGGACTCATTCTTTATATGAATGAATCATTTTTGGCTGTAAATCAGCTGGAGGGAGCATAGTCATCACCATCACTCCCCCTCAAATGCCAAAGCATGCTCTGGCAATTTGATTAGTAGAGTAAGCAGATGTGGGTAGGTGAGGACAGTGAGGACAAGTGCTCAGGCTATCAGGTGATATGAACACATGCTCCAAAATGTGACAGATTCTCATTTATTTATTTGGCCAAGTTGTGAGAATCAACCATTAAAAACACATCTCGCAATACTCTTGAAAAATCTCTGATTAGCCTCCATGGGTCACATCTGACCACTTCCCACCCTGCAAAACCGGTCTACTGATAAAAGAGGCAGAACCTTGTATGGGAGGAATCTTCCTGGACCCATCAGATCACCTATTCTAAAGGCAGGTTGCACTCTTCATGCCCCTTTTTGGGGCAAACAAAGTTAGCAAGGCTTGTATGCTGTGAGTTACCCAATGTAAGTTACTGAAAACAGCTATGTAAAAGCATCAGCCTCACAGCTTGGCTATTCCCCTGTGTATTCTTAATTAAAGAAAAAAAAGGCAGAACAAACCACAAACATAACAACACGATGGTATTCAGATAAGCCCTCCATTAAACAGAAAAATCTGACTGCAAGCACGCCTCACTCTATGTTTTAAATACCATCTTTGGTGGTCCATGAACACTAAATGTGAATGTGCACAGGTGTTATTTTCACACCAGTGTTTTTTGCTGCTAAAGCTCTTTGTCATAAGAAATTAGGCCACATGGCAATAAGAGAAACATTCTTTTGTCCTGAAACAATCCCAGCAGAATGATTTTGAAGCATTAGCCATGGTTGAATTTATTGAACATCAAACGAGTGAGCAAATATGGGGCTCCAAACAGCTCTAATCCAAGTCACAAGAACTTTGCAAAGCTCCCCAGCATGCTTACACCCCCATGGGGAAAAAAGGCAGCCTACTATGGAAAGCCAAATTGGCTCCACTACTGAATAACTATGGAGTAACTTCCAAGCAAGGGAGAAGGCAGGGATGGATAAACCAAAAATTACTTCTCCCTTCTTAAACTTTAATACCATTGCAGAAATTCAGCCTTGTCTTTGTTTACTAGTAGCAGTATTATCACAGAGCTGTGCAGTAATTATACATGGCATACAGCTCAGCAAACGAAGTAAAGCAGAGACAGGAATCTCAAAATTAAGTAAGAAGTGGTGTTTCTCCAATATAATGTTCATGAAGAGAAGCTCTGGCAGGCAACCACTGTAATCCATTGGGGGGCGGGGAGGTTGTTCTTATATTTCCATATCTAAACTGTCCCACAAATGAGGAAAATATTTCATTTTTTAAGTTGCAAGCCCCAAAGACACCGATACTATCATCATTTCTAATTTCCAGCATTGTGTGGGGTGAAAGACCTTAGTTGCTTCTGTGTGAAGACTGTAACATCTGTGTAACCTAAAGCACAACTTGTAAAATACATGTTATGGCTTTGGTAGAGCATATGGTTAGGAAGGCAGATGCTTTGAGCTGGCCAGGCTTTTTTGAACTCACCAAACCAGAGAGATGTTTGCAAATAGTATCCTAAAGATTTGTGGCTGAACAAAGCAAGTGACCACACTCCGAGGAAAAGAGACACTTGAAAGAGAAGACACCACCATCAAGACAAGGAGGTCTTTCCTCAGGGGAGCCACCCACAGAACACTCAGAGAAGAGCTTTGCATTGCTTCACTGCCTCTGGAGGTAAAGAGTGTGCTAAGCCTCCTAGGAAGTGGTAAATGGCAGTTCAAATGGCTCTCAAAAGGCCCGGGGGAAAAGGAGGGGAAGAGCGAGTATACCAAGGAGCAGTCTCTCAATACTAGCTGGCATCGACAGTTATCTAACAGAGCTGATCAGCATCACCCAAGCTAAAATAAAAACTCACTACAGAAATCTCAGAGTCATTAAGGTTGGAAAAGACCTCCTTCACTACCCTGATGGGGTAAATACTCAAGCAAAGACTCTTGTCCAAACACCAGTCTTTGCACCCAAGTGTTGCAGTATGTGTGCTTCAGCAAGTCACACCCACGGCAGAACACTGCCAAAACTACATGCCAAAACTAATAAAAAAGCCTGGAGGTATACCAAAATAAGAGGTATATGCCCCAACACAGAAATCCCTTGATTTTGTTAAGGCTAGTGGATAGACATCTTCCAAGATCAGCAATGTAGTTTGCCTTACCACCTACAGCAGTTTTTCTACTCCTCCACTGTCCACTCTAGGAAAAGAAGTCACATAGCTTCACTCTCATCAAGACTTTCACAAGCACCAGCTGTTAAGATGTTCTGAGTAGAGCTTGTAAAAGGAGCTCTCCAGAAGAAAGCAAATCATTTTTGCTCTCAAAAAGAATAAGCAAGATCTATCAGTACCCTCAGTTAACCATTTGCCTGCCCTTCCTCCAGCACAGAAACCTGGTTTGAAGAATGGCATTTGCAGAGCAGGGACCATGCACCATGCTCCCCTCAAGCCACAGGTACTTGCTCCACTACATAGGTCATCAGGCAGGGACACATCTCCTTGAGAAGCAATTCCCAATACAGAGGGACTTGAAATTAGGTGGGATTCAGTGACTTCACCCTCACAGACCCAGAACCAGAGGGGTCTATGCTGCAAGAGTATGAGCTTGCAGACAAATCCCATACATATCCAGTTACAGTATATAATGATCAGCACCCCCAGGCTCCAATATAGTTCTTTTTATCCACTTGTACATATGAAGACTCATTCAAGCTTTTTTAAGGCCTCTTATGATTTAATAATATTGTAAACCATAATTGGAGAGTTTCTCTTTTTATAGACTTTGTTATTATCCCTGGGCAGCTCGTTTAGTTTAATCTGTTTTATTATTTTCAAAAAACTAGCAAAAACCACAACACGTTATGAAATAGAAATGCACAGGATAATAATGGTAATTTGTTATAGCAAGTAACACTTAATGGAAAATCTCAGAGCATCCCACACCTCATAAAACCCCCATAGTTTTTATAGAGGAAGGCTCACATGCAGATTTATATAAATTAATCTAACATACAAGGATGGATTAAGTTTCCTGTGATCTTCCCTTCCTTTTAGAATTGTGTGATATATATAGCAAACTTTATGCAAACTAATGCCTGATTTCAGTGCATGGTGGAATCTCCTTATAAAGTCCACAGATGCATCTACTGCGTGCCAAGAAAATGAGCATTTGCACTCCAAAAATGGTGCAGCTGCATCAGTGGCAATAATGGTTAAAGCTCTATGTGAAACAGCTTAAAGATTAATGAAAACTTTCAGCAATAAAAAATAATAATAATAATAAAAAAGCCTCCTTTGCAGCAGTGCTCATGCAGTGGCCAGCACAAGTAGAGCAGAGTTTCCACCACCATGCAACAGCACTTTGTGCTGATAATCTTTGCATAGTACAGCACAATGCCTCAGGAATTAAATGGACAATAAGGCTAGTTAGTTGATTTGCTATAATGGGGATGGGTGAGAAGACAGAAGCCGTATCAATTCCCAAGCTATAGCAGTTCCCTCAGAGCACAACAGCCATCACTTACAAGAGCACTAGTTAAGTGTTGGCATTCAAAGCAGGTTATTGTTTTCCAGCACAGTTAGGAAAAGAAAATTGAAATCACTATTAGACTTCAAAGCAGCAGCACCTTGGAAGCACCAAATGTGCCAGGGAAGAAGTTTGTAGTGAAACCCTAGAAAGCGTGTTTTAATGATCATTACACCAGAAACACCAGTCACATGGTTTTAGATTTTTCTCCACAAACAGCCTTGGAAAATTTTTTAAAAGCCAAGTGATGGCTACTTACAAACAGACAAACCAGGTGTCATTTACCTAGATTTTGAACAAGAGTTTGTCTTCAAAATTATTCTTCAGTAGCATCTCAGCAAGAGCAATGCACTGAAGGAAACAAACATCTTGGAGAATTCCTCAGCAGCCACCACACAGTCCTCTTGCAAGTGCACAGAGAGAGAGATGAGATGTGATCAAGAATCGAGCTAGGACAGTCACTCATCAAGAAGAGAAAAGAACGTTAACAGAAATCTAATCTAAAGTTACTAAGCCTAATAAAGACACTATTTCAAACTGGGTACAAGAGTTTTCCACCAAATTTGAAATAAGTTGGGCAGTCTTTCAACTCAAGCTGCAGACCACAAAGGAAGTGTCATTTTAATTTATACAGAGGCAAAGAAAAAACAAGTATAGTGAGTGAAAAGAGAATAGTCCTTTTCTTTTTTTTCCACCTTTCTTTCTTTAAGTCTGAGAGACAATAAATGAGAAAGCCCAGGAAAGCAGTCAGAAACAGAGCGAGTAAATGCAGAGAGAAATGCCTTTAGCTAACCAGCAGCAGCCAGAGCACTTTGTTTTCATGGACTCTAAAGAGTATTGACAGGGATGGTCCTGGGGGGAAGAAGGTTGGTCGAAAGCTGAGCCTTTTAGGTAAAAGACCACAAAAGAAAATTAAGGGTGACACTGGTGCAAAAGGAATAGGATTCAAGATGAGAGAAAATCCCCAGGAATTGGTAAGAGCGAAATAGAGACAAAACACCACTGAAGCAAGCAGTAAACACAGGCGTGACTGGATTCACCATAGCCAAGTCTTTCAAGAGAATCTGCCTGGATCTTTTAGCAAATTCTTCCCTTCATCATAAAAGGCTTTTAATTCAAGAGACAGATAAATTTTATTGAGTATTAAGGACTGAGAAAATGATGTAACTAGGCAGAAGTCCCACATGTTCTGTATGCACCTCTCCTCCTGGGCAGACCCTCACCTCTGGGCTCAGCTGCAAGCAGCACAGTGGCACAGCCCCCCACCTAGGTCTGTGCCCTTCCTCTCTCCTTTTCCTCTAGAGAAACACAGCCCAAATCTACAACCAAAACCAGCAGACACCTGCTACAAAGATTACATTTGGGGGGGGAGGAGGGGACAGACATGAGGGACAGAGACAACACATTACCTGTGCACTTAGAACTGGGAAAAAGCCAAGCTTGGAGGCACCATGCATCCTCTCCCAGACTTGAAATGGCAGAAAGGCACTCTGCTCTGGGTCAGCAGAAAAGCTTATATGCCTAGAAATGTGTCCATATATTCCAATAATAACACAACCAGTCTAATAAAAGCAACGGCCTCTCTTCACAAGCTCCACCTCGCCCGGTGTGGCTACACCAGTACTATATCAATTTCATGGCAGGTATCAGAGTATCAGTATGGAGACTGATGGCTATAGCTAGGGTAGAAATATTAGACTATGCTGTAGAGGAGAAATACTGACACAGTCGTAAACACTGTGATATTGCCCTAATATAGATGTACAGAGTGAAGAAAATACTTGTGCATTGTGTATTTAACCTGACACATTATAGCTCCACTGTATTACCCTGTGATGTCAAACTGTAATATAGCATTAAATCAAGAACAAGTAAAATCTATGGCCTTTTTTTCTTCCCGGGTTTGTTTTGGTTTTCTTAAGCTCCCCATCCTTGAAACTCATGCCACTGATACAGCTGAAAAAACAGAAGGATCAGCTGTAAGCAGCTAGACAGATCAGAAGGTTGGCAGTGAATTATTGAATTAATTCTCTCTTTGGCTATGTATTTACATCTAACCCAAGCTCACAGTCACTTAAGGCTTAGATCCAAAGCCACAGGTAGTCTCACATTAGGCCCACACAGAATACCTAACCACTGCTGAACCATTTACTTCCTAGGCATGCATGTACCTAAGCCATCACTGGCTAGCAGCCTCAGTGGGCAGACCTGTAGGGTCATCCTTTCTGCAGTCAGCAGCTGAGCACAACCTGGGTTTTTTAATTTATCTTTTCTCCCATTTTTTCCAGCCACAGTACTAGTAGGATGGCTTTATTCACAAATTATGTGTTGGCATCTTTTCTGGTGGGAGAGTTGTGTTCCCCTTCACAGTTTGTCTTCCACAGCTCTTCTCCTCCTGGGCCAGCTGAGCCACCCAGCAGCAGCTGAAGTGGATGCCCTTACATCCTTCCCACAGAGCCAAGCACATTCCCAGTGAACAGCTACTTCCACCTCCTTCAAAGAAGACCAAGTATGTCCTGTGCTTCTCTGCCCAGGGTCATCTTCCTGAAGCTCTGTCATGGCTACATGGCCTAAACTTGTCACTACCTTTTCCTTTTCACCTGGTACTTTGTCCCTGGTGAGCTGTCACTTGAGGCACCTCCCTCCCCAGCATCTGCCTTGGCAGTGCTCTCCATCCCACTACCAAAGAGCAGACAGGGCCTTCATTTCTCAACCACCCGCAAAGCCAGCAGGCTGATCTCTGATCAACAGTCTTTAAATCTTGGCATTTGGGTTTTTCGAAAGGCTTCATTCTCACCATTGCCTAACACTGCACACCTTCAGGCTAAGTCTGCTGTGCTACTGACTACATCAAACCTCCATCACCTGCTTTTTTTCTGGGCTGAAAAGCCTACTTAAATCGAGATTTGGCAGATAAGAGGGAGGGAGACAGCACTGAAAATGGCACCTTCTGCTTCAACAGTTGAGAAATATTTCTGCAAAACCACTGGAACCAAGGAATAACTTAAGTGCTACTGAGGGAATAAATGATTCATTGAACTTCTGTTAGTGGAGACAAGGTGTAAGACAGAAAGCATCCAGTTTAAATATAAAATCCTGAGTAAATTACAGAACTGACAGTTCACTTTTCCCCCCCCACACCCTTCATCTTAACATTATAAAGGGAAGTCTCCAAGAAATAGGATATCCTGAGTTCAAAAATCCACCTTCTTTAGAAAAAAAAGTATATTGAATCATTTCTTGGAGAAGCAAATAGCTGCAGGTAAACATCTCTGAGTGACAGCAACTGGAGTAGAGAGCATGAAGTAAGATTTTTCCCCAGAGACTAAGCAAAACCATTGCCTACCATTTCAACCCCCATGCAGATGTTATGCTAGACCTGTCACCTAACAGTTACCCACCTGTAATAAGAATGTTTCTGAACCAACTACTTTTAACACTCCTTTATTGAAGTAAAGAGAAGAGGTGAAAGAAGTTCAAAGACACAAAGCAAACTAGTTAATTCAAGAGTCCATGCTCAGGCTTTTTTTCCTCTTCTGATGTTAACCCACACAAAACAATGACCAGTTTTGTGAATATTTTGTTTTGCTTAATGGTTCCAGTAACGTGGGCCACTCATTTTCCTCTGATCATTCATATTGACACATCCTGTGTGAATAATGTCAAATACTTGAGTTCTTTTCACTATTTGGCTCCAGAGCATCAGTCAACTGGAATGAGGACTATCACTTAAGAGTTCCAATTTGTCAGGGATACTGAATTCCTGTTACAAAACTTCGGCAATGTCTGCTTAAAATTTTTCTGACAGATGGGTGATAAATTTTTTTAATTGAGATCATTTCAGGAATACATAGTATATATGCAGGACATTTTCAATCTAATGAAAAATCCCCAGGACATCATGAGTTCTTCCTCTTACTTTCACAGCCACGAAAGACAGAAAAGAGACTGAGACAGTTTCTGTCAATTGACAGATCTGTAGATAATAAGTTTCAGCCCACCCTTCATATCTGTTCTGTGCATGCAGTTTGGAGATCACCTAGATTTTTAATCTTAGTACAGTAAAACTCAAAACAAGCCTTTCCGGATAAAAATTTCATGCAACAGAAGCAGAGCCACTAGACAGATATAAAGAATTATGCTATGATTAAAAATGCCTTAGATTTGACCAAATTAGTGTAACAAGAAAAGAAATAAAACAAAACAAGCAAATACAAGAAAAATTAAAGAGACCAGAATACTTTAGTTCCCCCCCTTCCCTCCCTCAGCAAGATCCTGCAAAGCACACCTCACACAGTTTTCTCAAGTATCCCAAGTGGATGCAGTGAATTCTAACAAAAGTATTAACAAGTAACATCCATTTCTATTCCGTTAATAGTCCATTTCTGTAGAGCATTTTATAAGCATCAGGGTAAAACCTTTTTCCTTCTTCGGGAGGACAGAGCACAACCAGCAACCTCCTGCTGGGCAAGACAGGGGCAGGTGGCCCAGGCAGGCAAGAGCACGGCTCAACCACAGGCTCAGCAGCGCCTGGCAAGAGCTCCCCGCAGCCTCTTTGGAAGCACTGAGTTTGGAGGATCCACTCCACCCAGATCTTAGCATCTTCCTCTGACACCCTACTGGCAGAAACTAAATGAGAAGAATGTAGAAACTGGAGAGCTGGAAGGATATCTGGGACAGGGTGGAAATAATCTTCCTCTGCAGCCAGGGAAGATAAAGGATTCCTTTCGTACTCCAAATGCAATGCCAAGTGGTGAACAAATGACTCTGCCTTTGACCCTGTGTCTTCACTGTATGGTTATTATGAGCACTTGAGGATGAAATGTCGCTCACAAAATTAGCCTCACTAATTTTCAAAAATGACTAGACAGAGACAGAACTTCATCCCTTTTTTTTTCCTCCACACACCCCCTCTTTAAACTGCAAAAGTAAAACCCATTCAGAGTCAAGACATACAAATGGGAACTAAAGCATTTTGTTTCCATTCCGTTATTAAAGTTTAAGATTCTTTTGCTAATTAACACAGCCCAACCTCAATCCTGCAATCTGATCTAGGAAGGGGCACCAATACCGCGGGCAACATGGTCCATGGTGACACCTGCAGGTTCGCTCACCTCTCAGATTACCCCCAGATGCATTGCTGGAGGAATGGATTAATCAGACGGCTCTCCAAACTGCAACAGTATGGCTGGACACCCGATGGAGACGGCACTCTGCCTGCATACAGCTGGCTCTGCCATACAGGTAGCTACATCCCCTTTGCTCTCTACAGAAATCTGCTGAGAGTCCCTTTGAGGAAAAGGTACAAAACCTGTCCTCGTTCAATCTAGTTTACAAGGGTCTGTGCTGTGCAGTTTTGCCTTACTGGGGCTATGCCATCCCATGCCCATCCAGCCCACTTCCCCAGATAGCTGATAGCAACGGCTCTCAGCTCCAAGCCCACATTTACCACCCAGAGGTAGCAAGTGCTCTGTGGGAGTGCCCAAGGGATGCTGTATTCCCCCCAACTGCTCTTGCCTCAAAGAAACATGAAATTTTCACATAGTTTATGAAATGTTATAAATCAGGTCTTTTAATGAATAGTTAATCAGCAGACACAACCAGGTTCCAGTAACGCCTTCCCCTGGCATACTTACCACTGTCTGTATAGTTTGTTCCTTACACTTGCCATAGGTTTATAATGAGCATCTACTGTTCACCTACGAACAGGATCCTAGTGCTGAACATCTCCCAGCTACACTAGTCCTTCAGCACAGCTCCCTGCAAACACCCATATAATCTTTAAATACAAAAATGTGGTAAACATTCACCATCATTTATTTTTCTTCATCAGAATAAATTGAAAAAAAAAAAAGAACAAGCTAATAGAAAAGAATGACAAACTGTACGAACTGCAACTAGGCTGATGTGCTACAAAGTACTCTCCTCTGAGAGAGAGAGAGAGAGGCATCTGGGTTTTCCTTCTAGGATTAGCAACGGTAGCTGACAGTTACTTCACTGCTACTCAACTTCTCTTTATTCCTGCACAGCCGAAACTCCTCCTCAACAACTCTACCCGGTACACAGGGAACATCTGAAGCAGGCGAGGCTGGCGGGGAACTCCGTGACTGACATGAGAGGCTTGGAGCTGCCAGGCGGGCTGCAAGAAGCGGCGCGGTACCCTTGAGGCAACCCCCTTCGCTTAGCGCTAAAAGGGAAGGTAAGGATGGATGACTACGGGTCTGCTTCAAAACAGCACCGGGCAAGTTTCTGGCACGATCATTCAAGTGCAGAGAAAAGCACTTGGAGATAAAGCAAAGAAGGAACTCACGGGGACTTCAATCCCAATACCCTCCTCAGTCAAAAGAGCTTTCCAAAATGCTCGGTTTTCCCTTCTACCCTCGGTAGACCGGGGAAGAGGCACCACCTGTTCCCGAGCTGCGAGGGGCACTTGCCGAGGGAGCGGCAAGCTCCCCCGCAGCGGCTCCTCATCGCTCCCCTCCTCCTGTTAACTTCCACCGGCCCGGGCGTCGGGACTGCCGGTCACCCTCCACCGCCTCCGGGGCGCCCTGTCCCACGCAGCTCCGGCAGAAATGCTGAATCACGAAGCCGAGGACGCGGGACCGGAGGCGACGGTGCCGGGGGGCGGGGGAGCACCCCTTGACCCCCAGCTGGGGCTGCCCGCCTCCCTCCGCCCGCTGTCCGGCTCGCCTGCCCACGGGCCCGGGAGAGGGGCCGGGCGGCGGCGGGAGAGCGGAGTCGCCCGCCCCGCTGCGGCGCCGGCGGCGGGCACTTACTTGAAGGTGAGGATGCAGAGGGGCCGGTAGGACTTGTGGCTGGTGTTCTCGGCCATCCGCTTGCCCCAGAAGTCGTTGGCGAAGGCGGCGGCCACCGGGGCGGCCGCCCGCACGTCGGGGTTGTTCACGATGGCCCAGACGTCGTCGTGCACGAACTCGCCCCGGAGGGAGTTGCCGTAGCAGAGAGCGCACAGCCCCGCCAG